>JAYEPQ010000017.1:35506286-36090395 GCA_036321105.1 Dracaena cambodiana
CAAGGGAGGGGAAATTCTAAATGCGCACCACATTTTACTGATGAGCACCACATACTATATAGTAAAGTGATATACAACATAGGGGAACATGATGCTCACTTGTAAAATCTAGTGCGCATTTATAATTTCCCCCAAGGGAACCTCCATTTGTACAGAGAAGATCGTAACGTTCTCACAAGAAAAAAAAAAAAAAAAAAAAACTAAAAAAATAATAAAATATAAAAAATCAGACCCAACTCTTCTCTTTAAAAACTCTGCCCAAACTTTCTTCCTCCAAATTTTGAGAGATCAAACTAAACAAACAAGGGAGAATACAAGGTTTAGTTTCTCTCTTTTCTCCTCAGTTTCTCTTCAAAATTTGATCACATTTGCAAACTAAAGTTGTTCTCTCTCTCTCTCTCTCTCTCTCTCTTTCTTTCTCTCTCTCTCTCTCCCCCCCAAACCAGGAGGATCACTGTGCACATGGATTCATTGGCAGCAGCTCGCTGGTTCGTGGATCCGGTGAGCTCTCCATTACGAAGCCCCCCTTCACAAAGACTCGTGCTTCGGTGAAAATTAATTGATAATTTTGTTTGAACCGCAGGAGATGATCGAGGACCCGAGCTTCCAACAGTGGGAGCTGTGCTCGCTGGACCAGTTCACAGACCACAACATTTGGGACCACATCGAACAGTCTTTCCCCTCAAATGAACAGTCTCTCCCCTCAAATGGCTACAACACCACCACCACCAACAACGACGACAACACTAGCTCCTTCCACAACCCCAACTCTAGCATTACATCAAACACCTTGAGTGGGTCATCCCCCGACTCGTCCCACCACACCGCACCCCCCGCCGCCGACGAGATGCCGAAGAAGATCCCCAAGTCAAGCAGCTGGAACTCCACCGCCACGGCCGCCGCGAACCGCACCTCGTCGCCCAGCATCCTCTCGTTCGGCAACCCGGACTCGCCGAGCGACCACCCAGCTGAGTTCTACCAGAGCTTCGTGGCCGGCGTCGTCGCGCCGAAAGAGGAGCCCGGCGCCTATGTCGGGTGTAAGCGGAGCCACGACGGAGAGCCCAAGAAAGCGGCGGCGTCTCGGCCGCCCTCGCATAACCTGGAGCACATAATCGCCGAGAGGAAGCGGAGGGAGAAGCTCAGCCAGCGTTTCATCGCGCTTTCCGCTATCGTCCCCGGCCTCAAGAAGGTAAGCAAGCCTCCTACTTGGAGAAATTTTTTTTTTTATTATTATTTTTTTTCCCCTGATCGCGACGGCATTGTTAAAGAAACTGTGCTGCAGATGGACAAGGCTTCGGTTCTCGGCGACGCCATCAACTACTTAAAGCAGCTTCAGGAGAAGGTGAAGACGCTGGAGGAGCAGTCGGCGCAGAAGCCGGTGGAGTCCTCGGTGCTGGTTAATAAGAAGTCTCAGCTTTCCTCGGACGACGACGGGTCGTCCTGCGACGAGAACTTCGACGGAACGTCGGCGGCGGGGAAGCGTCCTGATCGTGCTCAGGAGCGAGACGACAGAGACAACAACCCTGAGATCGAGGTGAAGCTGTCGGAGAAGACTGTGCTCATCAAGATTCACTGCAAGAACAGTGTCAAGGGAGTGCTGGTGAAGATGTTGGCGGAGATCGAGCGCCACAGACTGTCTATTGTGAATACTAGTGCCCTTCCGTTTTCAACTTCCGCCATCGACGTCACCGTCCTGGCGAAGGTAATTAAGTCTCGTTCCTTGGTGTTTCTTCTAGCTAGCTTGTTAATCTTTCAGCTCACAATCTTATATATATTCAAATTTTTACAGATCGAGGAAGGATTTTCTCTGACGGTGAAGGAGCTCGTCAAGAAGCTAAACACAGCATTCAGACAGTAGTTCCCCATGAAGCAAGCAGCAGCAGCAGCAGTACTCGATCGAACAAGTTCTCTTTATGATAATAAATAAGAAGAGTGTTCTTTTTTTTTTTCATTAGTCTTAATTAGTAGTCAACTAATTAAGACCTAATGTTTGATTTAGGAGTAAGTGAGTCTCTTGTTCTTAATTTCCTCTCCACTTTTTTTTTTTTAATGAAAACTTTTTGCATGGTTGAGTCCTTCACCATGTTTGTTTCAAGTGAATGAGAAGGGCTTGGACATATCACATTTTTATTATGGCAATGACTTTCTTCCAATATCTCCTCTTTTATTTTTTTTTTGCTTGAAATTTTAGAATAAAAATTGTGTTGGATTAATGTGATGAGTCTTTTTGGTTCAAGAAGTTGTTAGACCTTCTTTTTTTTTTTCTCTTATTTTTTAGGGTGTGATATGAATAATTTTGTCAACGAAGTACGAGGAAAGATGTTTTAAAAGTATAAATACAAAGCTCTCTCAAAAAACCTCAAATTTGTTCGTGGTGGTCTGGTGGGCAGGGGGCATCTATAGTGTCCTTTTTTTGAACCTAAGCATGAAAAGTTGGAGGAGGATTTGATTTCTGAAAGCTAGACAGCTGATTTTACAACTGCAGTTGCAATCAGTTACAGTGAAATAAAATGCAGATGCTATTAGTAATCAAAACTGATTCAAATTCAGAAAAAAATAAATAAATAATTATAACTCTATTTTTCTGTGATCAATTCAGTATGATTCTCTTTTGATCCATATAGACTACTCTAAATACTTGAGATAAAAAGTTTGGTTGTTGTTGTTGTTGTGTAAAACACATATTATTGGAGTTTACGAAGGCCTCGTCGGCCGGTAATTTGATAAGTGTTTGATCTCATCTCTTGCCCGTAGGATAGATCAGGAGTTAGATCAGGAGTTTACGGGCCTGGTCCACCGGTGGGTTTCGTTTGGGTTGGGCTGCTCGTATTATTGGAGTTTTTATTTTGGGTCTAAGCTAGTTTGCACAAATTTATATATTAACAAAACTTATCTTGCAAATCATTAAAAACTGAATTAAATATTTCTCATACCACTGACGCAGCATGCCCATCAAATTTAATTTTATATTAATTTTCCTTTAAAATTGATCGTTATGCCCACATTAGTGACATAAGGCTACCATTGGGTTTTTATATAGCCTAAGCCCGTCAGCACGAGAATCAAATTTTTTCATGGAAATTGGAGTTACATTAATTAATTAAAAATAAGGAAAAGCCTGAAAGCTCAAGTCCAATCATATTATAAAGTTCAATCATATAATTTTCCCAAGCGATCCATGTGGGAGCACGAAGTCCTAGGGTGGGCCTCTCCATCATTACGGGCCTGGTGCCAAAACATGGCCCCCGTAGTTGTTAGCGAGATGAACTCGAACAGCCCCATTCAGACTGAACGCCCTGACCCCTCACATGCAACATGTTTCTTTTGTCTCGAACGCTTTGACAGTTGGTTGGTAAGCTTTTAAACTCCCTCCCTCCCTCCATGTGTGTGTGTGTTGCCATTGCCTTTGTATGTGGACTCACTGATCCACTGCAACCATTGAGCTTGCCATTTGCTGACGTGCCCACTGCAACCCTAGCTTTGTATGCAAACTGTAAAGGGGTGAATAAGTGCTCTAAGTCTTTAAGTGGCCGGTCAGTTCAGGATAAAACTTCAGTTGTCTTTATACGTCTTTTTTAGCATAAGCCATAGATCGATCTCCCCCACGTCCTATTAATAAACATATATTGAATTTGAAACTGAGCTTGCATAAAACTACAAAAAAAAAAAAAAGACAAAACAGATAAAAAGAAAGAAGAAAAAAATATAAGCAAAGCGTTCATGTTTTAATGGAAAGCCTATGGAGTAACGACCGCTTGGACTACATTCTTTTATATCTAATTTTAGAGATATTTCTCTGAATAATTATAACCAGCTTAATTTGAAGGATAGTTAACCTTACCAAAAGACCTTATCAACATCAATATAGTGGTTTTCTTTTTCTCCAAAAATATTGCACAATATAATAAATGACCCACCCAGCCAAGTGCGCAATAAGTAGAAGAATTAACTACATCATGAGCCAAAAATAAACCCAATGGAACCCCCACAAAATCTCTCTATAATTATACTTGGATTTTTAATTATTGTATTAGTGGATGCTAATCAGAATGAATGAGAATGGATGGATGCATAGCTAACTCTTACAGCCTGTCTTTTTCAAATTTTTTGATTGAAAATAAAAAAAAAATTATTATTTTTTCAATATGATGAACAAGACTAGCGGCCATTGTCACATTATCATCTAGGTCCAACTCCCCATATGCATATAGATACATGGCTCCTCGATGCAACTCAACACTTTTGCACCCTTAATTGGAGTATGGGTTCCTGCAACCAGGACGGGCCAGTCATCATGATATCGCTCTGACCCAAGGCCAGGCCACCCGGTCGCGGCCCCGGACCTCAACCACTTGGGTTTGTTTGTGGGCCCTTAAGCTTGATTCAGATTTGGGACCGACATAATGAATCGGTCAACTCTCCTCAGACGGGCTCACATGGAGGAAGAGACAATTTACACGAGCCTCTTTTTATGGATTTCAACGTCGTCACTGTTTAGAAAATAAAAAAAAAATTAAAAATTAAAAAGGTGTAAAAAAGTTAATTATATAAGGCCTTGGATATGGATGGATGGGGCGTTCACATGTTAGAGTGACTATGATGTGCCGGCCCGGTACACAAGATTAGCCTTTACAAAAGTCCAAATTGCCAGCGGGATGATTCATTTTGAAATTATGTGGGCTCTAGAGGAAGAAATTTACCACCTCAGATTTATTCTCGATTTTTTTTCCATTTTCCATATCGAGCAATTCAAATATCAAGTCCAAAATTCTGATTGACAGTGATTTGTGAGGATGTTTTATAAAAGGGATATTTACTGGTTTGTCCCTCAAATCTTTATATATTATGATTTTGCCCCTCAAATCTTCATATTTAGAATTTTGCCACCCAAATCTCATAAGTTACAACAATTTTGCCCTCCTCTCTAACACAGTTAAATATTTGACCATTTTACCCCTCTTTTCCTCTTTTATTTTACCCAAATCTCATAAGAGAGGAAGAAGAGAGAAGAAGAAGAGAGGAGGAAAATAGAAGAGGAAAAGAGGGGTAAAATGGTCAAATATTTAACTGTGTTAGAGATGGAGGCAAAATTGTTGTAACTTATGAGATTTGGGGGGCAAAATTCTAAATATGAAGTTTTGGGGGGCAAAATCATAATATATAAAGATTTGAGAGACAAACCAGTAAATACCCCTTTATAAAAATATCAAACCGTTAGGTCATGTGTGCATGAGAGAGAAAATAATAAATTATCGATTAAGCTCATAATATAAAGGGGTATTTACACCTTAAATCTTTATAAATTATAATTTAGTTACACAAATCTTCATATTTAGAATTTAATTCCCAAATCTTTTAAGTTACTGCAATTTAGTCCCCTTGTTTATATTTTGTCCAGATTTTTCCATTTTATCCCAGTTTTCCTTTACTTAATTCCCCATTCCCTATTCTCCCTCTCTTCTTAATTCTTATCGGGTTCCCCCTTATTCTTTTCTTCTCTCTCTATTCATTTATTAGGTTCTCTCTCTATATATATTGAGACCAAATGTATTATTCTCCACTAAATATATTAAACCTAGAAATGAATTTATCCAATATAGAGAGAGAACCCAATAAATAAATTTTTATTGAGACTTAAATATTTAATACATTTAGTGGAGAATAATATATTTGGTTTCAATATATAGATGGAGAATCCAATAAATTAATAGAAAGAGAAGAAAAAAAAAAGAAAAGAGAACCCAATAAGAACTAAGAAGAGAGGGGGAAGAGCGAAAAAGGAATTAAGTAAAGGAAATTAGAGGTAAAACGGAAAAATCGGGGCAAAATATAAACTAGGAAGCTAAATTATAGTAACTTAAAAGATTTAGAAGACTAAATCCTAAATATGAAGATATAGAGACTAAATTATAATTTATAAAGATATAAGGGACAGATCTGTTAATACCCCTAATATAAAATATGCAAAGATTCAAAATCCTCAGATGATGTGAATCAGCCCCAATCAACTTAATCTTCAGTAAAAATAAATTTATTGATCAAAGTTTTGAAATAAAGTAAAATAGTAAAATTGTTGAACTTGTAAGCTCCCATTATAGTAAATACTATAAGCTTGCAAACGGATTAGTCTAGCTGGTAACATACTAGAATAACATATTATTAGAATAGAGATCAAAGACCGGATTACTGTAATTATCGCCCAAAAGCACCTCATTTAGGTGTATATTTAATTAAAAAAAAATCTATGTACTTATTTCTCTCTGTAACATTGTGTACAAAGAAAATTTGCTTCAAAGACACCTATTTTGATGCCAACTAATTGATAGAGGGTACTAGAAATGATAAATAAAAACTTACAGTTAAGATTAAGATAAATGGAAATAGAGAATTTAATTACTTGAATCATGCAGCTTCGCAATAATTCCAATAATGAAGCAGTAATGTATTAAGCATGTGATATGTTTACAATACAATGTATTGTTTAGCTTCACCGCTCCTAATTGAATTCATTGGAAACTTGAACATTGCTTCTAATAATAGATTAAAACGTAGGTACATGGAGTAACTCTTATACAGTAAATTTGTCGCTTAAATATTAATATATACGTGTACACATACATATACACACACAACAGTATCTATCTATAAGGGGCAGGTCGAGAGCACATTTTCTTCCTTCAGTTCTTAAGGAAAGTAATTCCCTTATGAATGCTTTCTGATAGCTCTTTCTTAGCCTTCTCCAACCCAATCCTGCCAATAAGCAGAACATATTTGAATCAGATCATTTTGTGTCACGGGCTAGAAATATAATAGACGATCCTTCATGAGGATTGCGGTCTAGGACACATAGTTTAACAAACAAATATAATTTGAGCATTTTGGTGAGCAAATAAGTATTTGATTTCTACTTCGAGGGAGGTAGTAGCTAGTTTGAGCATAATATCGGTCCGATATTGTTGACAGTTTCAATATTACCAATTCTGATACCACAAGTCATCGGCGGCCGATACTTCTTATGATATTTTAAACCTTGATTAAGACAATAGACAAATGGACATGGAGGATATTCTATTGCCCGAGATATTCCAAACATTTTCTTACATTTTCATGAAATTAACAATAAACATAACCAAACTGTTGGGAATTTATTGGGTTTTTTGGTTCTATCATGACTCAAAGACGAATCAGTTCCCTATAACACTTCTTCTGCTCTCCAGAATTTTGGAGGGCTGCCGCTTAGTTGCATGAGCTTAAATTACAAAAGCCAGTAGAGGATATTTTCATAGAAGACAACTGGCCCGCTAGATTTTATTGCAAGCCCATCTCATGTCAAAGTTTCTTATGGTGGCACAGGGCACCAATTTAAAGAGTATACTAGCGTTACTGGATATATGCATCACTCCGATCCAAGGCAGAAAACGAGCAAGAAAAACGTGAGTAGCACCAGAAAAGGCATGGTCGGAATAGTGTTCTTTGGATCACTTAGTCTGTACGAAATATGTTAATTTGGAATGCATGCTAACTATTTTCTGGTTTATTATATTCTTACATACACACGTGTTATGTACTTGCGTCCATTAGTCTAGTTATAAAATTTAAGCAGGGTGTACTGTAGTTTTTAATATATATGTATATGTATCTGAAATGGGTTTTGCATGGGTTGCACGAACACGGACACACGCTAACGCACATGCTTTACGATACAACACACCGGACATATGATCAAATCTGAAAAACTACATAGAAAACTGTTCCGAAAGCAAAAAGTATTGTTTCCAACACGGCTTGACAATTGAAGTGCCATGACAACCTAGGTTTTGCATGATTCAAATGACCTCTCTCTCTCTGTTTCTATTTTCCTTTTACTCCTCATCTCTTTACAGTAGTTCATTTATTATCAAGAAATTAAATAAATGGCCTCCTACTAATGCCGAATGAATGCTGCATATATAACTGATAGTTTTTAAAAATCCAGAACATTGATACTTTCATTCAAAGTCTCCGGTGTTCCACAATTAGGAACGTGCACTCTGTGGAACGCAGTATATAGGAGGTCTACTGTTTTCTGGTAATACTGGTGTAGACATCAGGTTGATGTTCAATCGTGCAGATGGTCCATTCGCAATGAACAATATTCTACTGGTCATATAGAATGTCAAATTAGTTTTCGTGGATCCTTCTAAATATATAACCAAACTCCATAGTCAAGCCTACTTGATAGGAAAAGGATTAGATTCTAATGATGACATACTGTACTGATTTTAAATTGCAAACAAATAAGTGAATAATCACTTATCTAGTTATAAACTGTTCAAAAGATCTCTAAAACTATAGCTTCCTTATGGAGAGGACAGATTCACAAAGATGGCAGGACATTTATACTAATACATTTGGTTATGACGGTTTTGTTTTAGACTTTAACTAGGATCATGTGGCTCGCTTTATTATAGATTCATTACTAGCTGATTCATTACTCGAGGATTGTTATGCAGAAAACCAACAAGAGGGAAGACACGCACCTTTCGTACTCATTTAACGGCCCAAGAGGGAAGACTTCCTCAGCCCCACCTCTACCCAACCGTACTTTCGATGCAAAGAACGGTAGTTCAGTAACCTATAATATAGACGTTGTTTATGTGAATAAAACGTGGAATATTATAAAATACTGATAAATAAGAAAAAGTAATTTGAGCAAAAGAACTACCTGAGAATCCACAAATGAGCATTCCACAATTCCAGCATCACCTCTCAACCCCCTTAAGCATGCATCTGCGAATTTAGCAGCTGCATAAGCCTGCAATTTTTAATTGTTTTATGATCATTATTGAGATCTAGAAGTTACTAGAATTAAGTATTAATTAGCAGGTAATGAAAAAAATATTGAAACAAAAAAAAAATGACGAAGACAGAGATAAGCAAACCGAACCATTGACAATGTCGCAGAGCCCGCTCCAGCTTTGGCCTGCATCAGATGTAATGTTGTTTCAGAACAATCAATCATGTAGACCATTGTTTCTGTTTGGGTGATGATGATGATTATGATAAACAATTAGTTTGTGAGGTTGTCAATTTGTCATCAAGCAAAGGTCACACGGTAAAGAAGTGCATTCTCGTCCAAACATTAAATATACATAGAAATAGCTAGCTAGCGAAAATCTATTGAAAGACAGTGTACTAATCCCTGATGGTATGTAAGAGATTTTCATTAGGCCTTGAGCTGTAAAAGAAGTGGAAGCACTGGAAGCTACCATAAAAACAGTAATATGCGTGTTGGGAGTAGCTAGCAATGGCAAATGTTACTGTCATAAAATATAAAAGAAAAGAAAAGATCAAAACAATGAATAAGCAACAGAAACTTCAGTCACATCCGGTTGTTAGAGCTATAGAAAGGGCGTGTACTGATAGGCTTGCAATGCTCTAGGCAGAGATAAAGCCTTAATTATGAAAATATTCTGTGCCCAAATTGGCAAATTAATGTGTTAAAAGTGCCTTCTACTGCACCAAAACTCCAAAGTTATGGTGAAAATTGAGAGAAATTATTTTGTATTTTAACACAACCCCGCAGTTTGAAGGCCCATTTTGGACAGAAACCTGTGCTTTACGTAGCAGTATATATATTTTTTTAAAACCAGCAATTAAATGCGCGTTCGGCAATATTTGAACCTGGGTTGCTCTAATACCATATTGAAGTCCCTTTCACTGCACCAAAACTCCAAAATTATGATGAGAGTTGAGAGATTTCTACATTAACTATGAGATTTAAGTGCAGTAGAGGATAGTTCAACACTGAAAGGAGAAGAATTTTAAGAAGAAAGATTGTAGAGAAAGAGAAGTAGAAATTTTTTTAAAAAGCATAAGAAAACTAGACATAGAGACAAGCGGTGAAACTCGGGCAGAGAAAATTTCATGCCAATATCAATACAGGGAAGGTTTATAGTAAGCAAAATTTACTGCAGTAAGGGATAGGGAAGAAGTAGAATCAAGGATCAGGTAGTCCCAAGTCATGCTGGTGTCGCACCACAATCTATAGCATTGTTAACCCAATGGGGTGAAAAGCAAAATCATCTAGGCTTATTGCTCAGATCCGTTTTGCTGGAACTTATGTTGATCCGTTGTTCTGATCTCAAAAGCAAAATTTTATTTTAAAACAAAAGGATCAACCTAACATAAACAGGATCTACAGAAGGTGTTTAAAATAATATGTGATTGTGTATAATGATAAATTTAGCAGAAATCTTCAATATATATGCAAAACTTTTTCTTATTTCCAGGATTATTTTCTTCTTGGTTAGTTCAGGAACACATAAATGTTGCAGATGTCAATGCTCTCGTGCCAGCGGGGTATTGGTTATCAGTTCAGGGACAGTTGTGCATTCATTTTCAATTCAAATTTGATGAAGCAATGAGATTGACGTAATCTATACTCAGGGTGACCTTCGTTTCTGCACATTACTGGAAGAACAAGAAACAGGACGAAAAAGAATGCACTTGTCATTAGCTCATGGGGGCAGGGGGGTTGCGAAGGTGAAGTGCATGTACATGATACTAGGTAACGAATATGGACTGTCCTATCATTTGATCGGTTTAAGTCCAAACAGTCTACGAATCCTTGCCAATCTTTTGGTATCTGCAAAGCTCCTTATAGCTAACCACAAAAGTTTGCATAAAGGCTTTGTGCATTCCATGAATCAAAGAAGGAGAGTACTTGACACCATTTATGGGATGCACACATAGCAAGGAGAAGTTGGGACCTGTAATTATTTGATGCCTGGTGCGACCAAAGTCTGGTGAGGCCTCAGTATGAACACTAAATAATACTGCGGAGAAACGGAGTGAAGGATAGCATATGGCTGCCACAGTTACCATGGGAGCAATGCGTTCGAGAGGAATACAGGACGAGCAGTTTTTCACTTGATTGGTTGTACATAGCAGTTGGAACGTCTCCTTATGGAATCTGAACAAAAGAACTAGCAGTGAGACTACCCATTGTGTTTGCTGTAATTTTGCCACAGCAGGAGGGGAAAAATGATGAGTTAAATATTTTTATGTTCATATACTTCTTAAGGAATGTTCTGATCATCAAGTTCATGAAAAGAAAGGTGGATGTTTCCACTTCCCAATTTCTAAGAAGAAAAGAAAATGCCAAGGTAAAACAATTAAGAAAAGAACCAGTAAATATAAAACCAAGTGCAAAATTTTATACCTCAACAACTTCCGTTCCTCCATTCTGTATGCGGTCAGTTAGATAATTAATTTCGTCAGGTGTGAAACTGCATGGAGGCTTAACCTGCATGAATGGGCTTTGTCATATTTATAAAACTATATCAATAGAATCTAAAAAAGGAAAAAAATTTGAAGGCACAAGAAATGAACAAGCAGAATTCAGCTATGAATCTTTCCGACCTGTGACAGAAGTGGTAATATTGTAACTCCTGAATGACCACCAACCACTGGGACATCAACTTCCCTAGGATCAATTCCAAGTACTTCTGCCTGTAAATGTCTTATAGCAGATTAAACCCTATAGTTTATCAACATTAAATTACAAAAACAACACTTCGGCTATCAACAAGTTCACAGTTGACCACAACAAGAGGACCCCAAAACAAGTTTTGTATCACATTAGACATTATAGCTTTTACATGTTCACCTCTTGATAATTTTGCAATTTCTTAGTGAACTAACTATGAGAATATGCTAATAGCATGATAAAGGGAAAACAACCAGTAAAATTAAGTGCATACCACAAATGTATTGGCTCTCACTACATCTAGTGTTGTCACTCCAAGAAGACGCTTTGGATCGTAGGTACCAGCTTTTTTGAAAACCTCTGCAGCAATAGGAACAGTGGAATTTACTGGATTGCTGATCAAGTTCACAATGGCACGAGGACAGCATTTAGCAATCCCTTCACAAAGTGTGCGAACAATCCCAGCATTGATTTTGAACAAGTCATCTCTTGTCATTCCTGGCTTTCTAGGGACACCAGCAGGAATGATGACAAGGTCCATTCCTGTGAGTGCACTCTCCAATTGTGGCTGACCTAGAAAGCCACGTACCTGAAGAGATGCAGCAAAATTATTGTGTGCAAAAAGAGAGCTTTTCTTGTTTTGCACATTAACTACCGTACTTCCAAAATGAGGCATAACTGAGAAACCAAATAACACACACTTAGATGCGAACTAGTTTGATAGTGAAAAATTGCATGTGTTGCATGTTATACACGATGAAGGAATTTCAAGTCAGTGAGTGTAAACTTAATGAGATCTATTAAAAAATGTGTTATCATGTTGACACATATCACTTAATAATCTGAAACAAAATTGAACCAAGCCCTGGTTTTGTAAACAAAGAGAAGTAGCAAAGAGGAAAGCATAAAAGTTCCATCAACATGTCTTTTGCCTATTGCCTCATCTACTTCCACCACAATGGCCAAGCGTAAAAGTATGATATTCGGCCAACCGAGATTAAAGTTTACCCAAATCATATAAGCCATAATCACTACCACATCTCACATAAACAAAATTTAACACATTTTCATAGGATATGATGTATGAAATCTAATGATTTCAGAGATTCATATAACTAGCCTGAAATTATCAAAAATGTGGAAAAACAGAAAAATTACCACGGCACCAGTGTCCATATGACTGACATCCGCTGTGACACCGGGTGAGTTGACAACATCATACAGATGGAGAACCGATACCAAGGGGTTCATCTTCATCAACAACGCCAGAGGCTGGCCAATCCCTCCTGCAGCACCCAATATCGCCACCTTAAATCCGGGCGCCCCTCCTTTCGCCCGACAGTTCATGGGCCTCAACGCAGCAGTCTCCCCAGGCTTCTCATATAATACCACAAAACATCATTTCAGAGATAATAAAAACAGAAGGGATAATATCACTATATTACCACCCAATTTCGACATCATTTTAATCTATAAACGTTGATTACACAAGACAAGATCAACCACTTTCGATCATAAAAGAAACCCACCAACAGCAAGTAACAAGAGAAGTCATTTTATCAAACACCTAACGTGCACTATCAAGAGATTCAAGGTACAATTGAGGAAACCCAATTCCCCAAATCCACCAGAAACTACAATTAACGAAACCCAACTGCCCAAATTATCATCAGGGCGACAAATTTGCCAAAAATCTCAAATTTAATGCTCAGAATCAACCAAGATGCCATCTTTTGATCAGAAAACAACTCCAACATACTATCCAAAAGAAACCCAGAAATCAAAGAGGAGAACCTGGACAGCTGAAGGGTGGAGATGAGCAGCAATGGTGGCAATGCGGTGGGTTGCCTCGGAATTGGGCTGCATCGATTGAGCGAGCTAGTGATCTCCAAGTGAATGAGTGAAGTGGGTTGTTAATCTCTTTGGGTTTGTTGCTTATATAGAGCGAGAGTGTGTGGAGACTGAGTGCCTTTGATCCTTATCCTGCTGCAGCGATGGATGTGGTTCTCAGATTAGAAGGCTTTTGATGCCCAAAGCGTTGTTTTCGATCTCACCTCCTCCCTTGTCGGTTCTGTTGCCTCCCCTGAAACTAAAGGATGGGAGGGGATTTCTAAAAGAGCACACCACTTGTCCTGATGAGCATTTCATAAATTTAGCTAATATATTTCATAAATTTAGCTAATATAATAAGTTTGTTATGCAGCTTCTATCCCTCGAAAATAATATTCATATCTACATAGTATTATACATCATATAAAATTAGATTTCAAATGGTATTATTTTTTTATCCAGATTAGATTCCAAACGATATTATTTTCCGTACAGTAAGCACAAGGAAGGCGCAATAGTTGTGCTAGTGTTGGGCGAAATTCTAGCATCTAAGTGCAAACTCGCTAACATCCGTATGAGAAGAGATAGTGCGATGAGATTGGAGGATTTGGACACGAGTGTCTTGATGTGCTCACTTGGAGGAAAAAAGAGCAAAAGGGAAAGTGGTGCTCACGTTGGGAAAAACCCTACTTTCAAGAGTGCACAGACTAAGCAACTTAGGGCTCACTCGATAAGTGGTGTGCTCTGTTAGATATGCCCTTTATTATTTTGGTTTCAAGAACATGAGTCATTAACAAATTTCAAATTTAAATATTAATTACTAACAAATTGCTATTTACATATTCCAGTCCCTAACAAAATTAAGATAACTTATTTTGATTCCCTTAAATTTAAAATCATTCTTTAATGGACAAATAAGGATAATAAGAAATAATCATAATATTATTATTTATTTCTGGAAATGTTTTTCATAATAAATTATCTTAATTCTGTTGATAATTAATATTTAAATACTAAATTGTTAGAGATTAATATATGAATATGAATATTGTTATTTTGCCGTTTAAGTTTAGGAAATGCGTTTAAGATAAAGCAAAGCCGTTTAAGTTCATGAGTCATGGTGACGGTGACGAGCAGCAAATTGAAAAAAAAAAAAAAATTGTAGAAAATGTGAGAAGATCAATAAAAGAGTCGTATCTTCGTCAATGTCGTTAAAGTCCACGATCGATCTCCTCCCTCATCGTCTCCTCTCGCCGCCACCGCCACCGCCCCAAGCCCAGGTACTCCTCAGCCCTTAACCCTAACCCTAGATCATCCCAAACCAATTTCAAAGTTATAGCTTGATTCGTGTTTTAGGGTTCGAACCAATCCGATCTATGATTTTGCTGATTATTATTATTATTCAAGCAATAGAGCTTTCTTGTTTGTTCATATTGTGCTCTTTCGATTATAGTGAGCTCTTGACGAGTGGAGGAGGTTATTGCAGGATTTGATGCGTTAAATTGAAAATAATTGTTTGGAAAGTAAGAAGAAGAAATGGCTCAATCGTTTGCTCGGAGAACAGTTTCAGTGTATCTATACATCCCAAACATCATTGGTAAGCCTCTAGTCTGTTAATCATGTGTATGAAATGGCTTTGGATCTCTTGTGAACGTTGAACTCGGATGATTATTTTAGGGTTGCGGAAATGGGTGTGAATAGTGTGAATTGTTTAAGTTGGACTAGAATGATTCCAATGATCTTTTGTGAACATAACTCATTCTGAGGACAAAATTTGTTTATCTGATTGTGGACCACCCAAAAGGTTCTCTTATCATTCATTTGGGTTGTACGACTTTAAAACGATTAAAAGGGCTGTATTTTGGTCACACACGAGAGATTACGAGGGGAAAAAAAAAGGCTATTTCAGTAAATTTCATATATTGAAACATAATTAACCACCCAAAAAAAAGGCTATTTCTGTAAATTTCAAATATTTTATTCCCTTTTTAAATATCTTTGCAGTATCTCTTTAAATTCCCTTAAAAAAATTTTGTCAATTCTCTTTAAAGATGAACATTTTGCTTCTTTACATATCTGCCACTTGAGAATATTGTAATCCTTAATTGTACTAATCTATAAGACATACTTAATTACTTTCTAAATCTCCTGAATTAACTTTTAAGGTTGTTTTTGCTTATTAATATTGATAATTTATATTTGATGTCAATCTTTGAAAATGAATTTCTTACTTATATTTAGTTTTCAGCACTAGTGGCATATCTCTTCTTGAATCCTAGAAGAAGATTCACCTCCTCGAAACGTAAGTTTTATTGATAATTTAAGTTATTTTGATTTTTGAGTATTGATAATACATGTTCTTGTGTAACATATTTAATGTTTCTGTATACATATTAAAATATTAATATCTCGAGTTCTGAACGAGTAATCTGAGTACTTGTTGAATTATCTGAGTATTCACTACTCAGGCCGAGCACGAAAAAAAATTGGATTTTAGAACACTCATTTTGTTAAGTGATGTCTTCCTTGTTACTAGCCCTTTTTCTTATAAATTTTTTTCATTCCTTTTCAACTTTGTGGAGAGACTTTGGTTAGTCCGTTTGAGACAAACTATATGTTGTTAATTTATTTTTTCATTTTTGAGTCCTGCATATATTTGATATATTTCTGTGGCTTGCAGGTTATATAAGAGTTCTCATGAATATTGTTGCGTTTATTCTTTGCTTCTCCAACAAATTAATCTTTGCCATTCTTTACTTCATCAGGTAATTACAAGAGTCACTTTTACATATATTTCTCTCCTTTTGATTCATGTAGCCTACCCCAAGGACTTGAGATAAATGGCTTAGTTATTGTTATAGTTGTTCTTCTCCATTTTCTCTGAGTACCCACTTGTAAATGTCAGCTTTGCTTGCGATGCATTGGATGGTTGGTTTGCACGCAAGTTCAATCAAGGTACCATTCTCTCTCTCTCTCTCTCTCTCTCTCTCTCTCTCTCTCATGATGATGATGATGATGATGATGATGAATCTCTTTCACTCTCTCTCTCCTCTCTCTCATACCACATACATACACGCACCACCTGTCACACCTGCATTCATGCACTCACACACAAAGGTGCCTCAAACATTCACACCTTTTTTTTTTTTTTTTTTTACTTGCATTCATGCACTCACACACAAAGGTACCTCAAACATTCACAATTTTTCTAGGATGATTAAAAGTTACTTCAACAAATTTTGGAAATTACTTGGACAGTCACTATGCAGACACATTTTTTTTTAATTATGTGGAGACCACCTTTCTACACAAAATTGTCCATATTATAATTTTATAGAAGTATAAGCTCTTAAAATTTATATGACAATTGGAGACAAAACATTATACTTCTTTCTAGAATCTAGGTAATTTCATTTGTTGCTTTCATTCCGTGTGCTTTAGGTGCTTATAGAAAAGCCATCATAAGCAGTGATGACTGGGATACAGAGAGTTGGAGAATCTAAGAGTCAAGCTTGGTTATTTCCCTTATTTGAACAATGAACATGTTATGTTCTTAAAAGAGTGGAAGCAAGAACTTCCACTTCAAAAAGCCATTTAAAGTTGAGCTCATCTTAGTAAAAATGATTACTTGAAAGTTTCACCTGAAAATAATTAAGTCCTGTGTGTTTACTCATCAGGATCTGCCTTTCCATATGTTTCCTCCCCCTTGAACGAACCATATACCCATTGTCTTCCCTTCCTTAGGTTCATTGAAAACCATATATATATATATCCCAAGAGAACCAGATATATAACAAAAGGAGGTTGGCTGCACTTAAAGGGAGTTGTTTCCAGTTAAGGAAGAACATATGGTCATTTTTTGTCCTAAACATGCATGTGAGCAGACCATCACAGCTCAGACAAATGGAGTTGTCGAGAGATGTGTGTGCGTGTTTGTGTGTGGTTGTGGGGTTTTCACGTGAAGCATCAGGGTGTTTTTACTTGAATTTTGCTCTATTTTTAATTTTTAAGATATGGTTAGATAATTAGAATATGCCTCCTGTATAAAATTCAAAATTGTATTAAAAAACTTATATAGTTGTATTGAGAAACTTATATCTAAGTGTCGCTTGTAGTGTTCTTCACCATCTAAAATGGTACATAAATTTTTTTTTTTTTTTGTTGAAGTAAGGTGTATATGTACTTCTATGAAAAAATTTCATTGTACACCAAAGCACATACAGAGACGCATGATATAAATTATCAAGCCAAATGAAATCACATTCTAGCAGAATATACATTTAAACTGTACACTAAACTACACAGAGAGACGCATTTCTCAGTAATATCTGGTCTAGAAAACTGTTCTGGAATTGTATTTTCAATTGCAATTCTCATGCCATTGACCCCAAGTATCAGAATAAAAAAGATTTGATTGTTATTATAAATGCTATCATACATTTTATATCTTGATTACATATTTCCTCCCTTAAGCCACATGTGTGAATTTAGAAGATCCTCGTCTCTTCCATAAAGCCCTTGTTTTCTATCTCGATATTAAGCTCCGCTTTGTGATACAAAGGCATCATATTAAAGTGCATCTTTAGTTTGTTGAGACTGCATAGGAGATTATACTTCTAATAGTGTTGAACTCTTTTAGCTAGCATACTTCTGGCACAAGGACATTAGCCTTAACATACAAATGCACTGGCAATTCTACTTCTAATTTTTATGTAAATGATGTTCGAGCAACATGAAAATTTATGCCTATAGGATTTGATTGTTGTATATGGTTTTCTTGTCCAGTGTCAACTTTTGGGGCTGTCCTGGACATGATAACAGACAGGTATTTTTCTAAGAAGTTTATGTCGGTTATGCTTTTGAAATGGTTAGGACAAAGTTGGATGTTTTATTAATGCTTATCTAATTATTTAATCTGTATATCTGACATGCAACTGGCTGCTGTATGCATCCAGAGTTAGCACTGCTTGTTTATTGGCGGTCCTCTCTCAACTTTACAGGTATATTGTTTATGCTTCTGCAATCTATATGTTGTGATTTCTTTTATCCCATCGTATTTGATTAGCTAATCCTTCTATTTTACCCTGTCGGCAGTCCTGGACTGATTTTCTTGTCATTATTGGGATTGGATATTGCTAGCCATTGGTTGCAAATGTACAGGTATTGTCTATTTAATCACTGCTTTGTATCTACTTTAAAACATTCATATCATACAGCATCATAAAAAATACGTAAAGAGAAATAACATTATAACAAATCTGTCTCATAAAAACTGAACTTAAAAAGCTTTCCTAGAATAACATTGCAAAAGACCTTTCAGGCATTCCTGTATCCTTGTGGATTCTTATTTATAGGTATACTTGAGACATGAGGGTCAGGACACAAGTCACATTGCATGGTTTCTGAGATATGTAGAGCACTTCTCTCAGCCAAAAAATTGGCTTGTCTAGCGCTGTCGGATACAATATCCATGCTCTCGTGTCTGATACAAATAGATGTTAAAATCTGTATTTATATAAAAATATTCATAAGATGGAGTATGCACTCTTTTGAAAAGAACTAACTATATTTTGATTCATTTTACTAGTCTATCTTCTTTCATATGTAAATAATGACCCAATGCATATATTTATTTCAGCTAGATATCATAATTTTCTAAAAATGCACACTTATAGCCATGTCCTTGTGTCTAGAAATTGGAGGGTTGCTGTGTCCAATACCCCGTGTTGGTTTCAGAGTATGACACCCATGTCCATATCCATATATCACAGCAGGGTTTCTTCTGAGATTTACTTTTATCATACTGTCATGGTTGAAATGAGGTTTTAGCTAGCCAAGAGTATTATAAGATACTCAAATTTTCCAGTGGGTACTTTTGTAGCCTGGATCTTATGAATTTCTTCACCAAAAGTTGAGCCGCTTGTAAAATTTATTGATAAGATGAAAAGATCAGGCATCAGGAGCTTGCACATAATGACTTTGTTCTTATAATTACAATTGTGATCATGGAGTCTTGTAACTCTTGTTTATGTTGGAAACATTAGTAGTCACAAGGTTTCTGTGACTTCAGGACACATGTTGGTTGCAATGATTTAAAATCTGAAGGCACAACAAATTTTAACTTGCAAAGTGTGAGCTTCTTGAATTTTTTGTGCAAGTTTGAAGTGATGCACTGCATATGTTTGCCTTTGTGTGCCTTTGTCTGTCCACAGTTGAAAGAAGTGAGACAACGAGTGTGGGAGATGATCTTTTTTCTCTTTTACAGGCAGGGGCCTAGTGAAGGAGGGAATATAATGTTGTGGGAATGCCAGCAGTATAGACTTCCTTGGTTATCTATGGCCTAACAGTAACCCGATTAAGCTCTTAAATCTCTACTAACTACACATCTGTTAATGATAGTGCACTCAGCATGGCACTCATTTCAGGTGGTGTTGACTTTTCAGCCAGATATTGAAGAAGCAACTCTTGCTCTTCTTAACTGGAATGCGTGATTTTTGACAAAAAAATGACCATGATTTGTTGCTTATCATATTACTGTTATGTATAGATTTAGATTTCTTCTGCTTTGCTATTTCAGTACTTTCTTGTCAGGCAAGACTAGTCATAAAGATGTCAAGGATAAAAGTAGCTGGCTTTTGAAAGTATATTATAAACATCGTCCATTCATGGCTTTCTGTTGTGTGGGCTCTGAGGTAAAATCTCGAAAAAATATTTAGAATATAAACTTCATTTGCTCCCTTTAAATGATGGACGTACTTTCTGGTCCAGGTTCTTTACATCATCCTCTTCCTTCTTCATGAAGACAAATCTGAAAGTGTTGTCACTGTAAGCAATTATACTCTACTACGTTCTTATGCTGACAGCCTGGCAGAATGAAAGAAATTTATTGCAACTAATGTCCTTTTTTGACATTTAATTGATAGGTTTGCATAAATGCTATGAGGGCTAATTTGGTTTTATCCCTGCCACTGTCTTTGTCTCTGGTTGGATGTGTAATTAAGCAAGCAGTCAATGTTATACAGGTAATAATAAATATAGTGGCATAAAATTCAATTTTCGTTGCACTAAAATGTGAGAAGCTGTTATCTGGCAGTTGGTTATATGTTACTTCCCTTAAAAATCTTTTTATACAATGTTCTTATAATTATTTTGCTATACAACTAGTTATCAATAAATTATTTGACTGAGTTTGGATTGGATATTCCAGCCTGTCTATAACTGAGGATGTTTGATTTTGCCTTTTAACCTATTTCATTTGAACAGTAGCTGAATAACTTAGTCCAACTGATATATGAAATTAGCTCCGTTGATTGCTGGTTTTGTAATTATTTTGCCATATATATTTTGGCATACTTGCAGGAAAAAGCTCTCATAATTTTTGACTCACGTCCTTTATGCATGAATTAATTGAAAACCTATTATCTACTTTTGCGAATATTGCCTATTGACATACTCAGGATATGGTTGTTGCATTGGATAACATGTAATTTTGTGGGATTGGGATGTGACCATACCATGTTGAACATGCGTTTCTAACAATTCTTTATAGATCCAACATGTTCTACTCGGTTTTCCCAACTCCAAGAACATTTGTTTCTAACATGCAGTACTTGTACCCTCACTCTACCCCATGGATACCCTTAGCGCATCCGCATGTGCTGCTGCTGTGCGTGTCAAAGATTCTTAGCGGTGGGCTGGTTCCTGGGTGCTAGATGGTTAGTTAAGATAGGAATGGTTTATGCAGCTGATTGGTAGAAATATGGGTCTGTGGATTGGATTTGTAAAGAGATGCTTCATGGATTGGGAAATAAAACATGACTAAAAAAGAATTTGGAAACTACTATGCGTTTCTGTACATCTATTAGGAATAGGCTCAGAACAATGGTTAACCACGACAGAAACTTTTGTTAAAATGGAGAAAAAGAATTCATGTAGCTGCCCCTCAAAGATTTGGAACAAAGGTTTGTTTTTAATTGTAGACCACACCGTGAGATTGATTTTGCCCTTGGTGACTTTTTCAGCTGCATCATGGATTGTGTTTTTTCATTGTTTTATTCTGAAAATAACTTCTGAATCTACCTATTGATGCTTCTATCAGTTTATATCTCCCCTAGTTTATTTTTTTCTTCATATTAGCAATTAAATAATTGAACCTGTAATTGATGATACTGGTCTCTGACCCTTCTAATGAGTTATTTTATCAATAGTTTGAATCACAATACTAGTTTCTAGAATGGATATTGTGTCAATAACCTGTGTACTTAATTTATTATTAGATTTGTTACATGCCTAGAGTAATGATTGATCGTATTGTTTTCTTCAGATGAAGACAGCAGCAGGTGCATGTGTGCTTTATGATATAAGAAAAGAGAGAGCGTGACGAGCCACCCTGAATTATATTTCCAACAAGAAATTTATCTAGTGTTGTTCCTGACCACTGAGTTCTTAAAGTTGTTTTTGGTGTTTATATCATGGGCAACTAATGCATTTGTGCAATATTGCTGTTGATATACAGGGATAGCACAATGACTAGCTTCACTACCAGCCGGCAGCAATGCTTTCGGTATTTGCATGTAATTTATGATAACATTTTCTTTTCTTCTTCTTTTTATAAGTTTTCTTTTAGTCAGTGTTATAATGATTACTTGCAAAAGTGTTGATATGAACCTTAGTGTGTAGTATTTTTAGCATCTCTGTGCTAGAACAACTGCTTCTTTGCTTGATCTATGGTTACAACTAATCAGTAGAGATCAGTGGGGAGAGAGGGAAAAAAAAAATAAGTGCAGTGGCAATTTGGTGCTATTTTTGGTTAGTGTAACACACTACCCTTTTTTTTTTTTAATGCTACGAGTACCCTAGTTTCCATTTACAGGTATATTAGATCTATTGCCTTCCATTAGTTTGAATACAGTATCCGTTCCAGTTCTACGGTAAAACTTTGCCTGAGATGGAGTGTTTTTTTACCATTGATGCAAATATCTGTTCATTAAGAATTTTAGTGTCATATTGTCTTTTTATTGTTGATGATATGGTCCTGAGTGCTAGTCTGTTCAACCATGGGTATTCGTAACAGAATCTTAATATTTGTTTGATGTTTCTCTTTGTTGATTTACTAAAATCACATAGATTAATACTGTGTCTATAAATTGTAAGTAAACCTCTCAATAGATAGTTGAGCTTGTCGTTGATTTTGCCTCTCTCTAGTCACTGATGAAAAGTGAAGAATGTACGATTTCCCTCGTGCTGAACAGTTTGTTTTCAGTATTGATTGAATCTGTGGGGGCCTTGAGAGAACCAACTCAAAGGGTCAGCATCAAACTCACGTTGCAAATGGATAAAGGTTTGGTGAAAAAAAAAAAAAACATCTATGTTAGAGATTATCTACTGACAAGTTGTTCCACAGGTCCGTAAGTTGGTAGTTTGGCATCAGGGGTTTGTTTTTAGCACTGGGAGGTGGTTCTCTTGGCAATTCATCTTCTAAACCAGTCTGCAAAAATCACTGATATTATTATTGCAGCAGCTGAAAATTCATAATTAGGATCATGATCTATCAAGGTATTATACTATATAAATATTAATTTGGACCTAATTGTGTTGTGATCACATGCATATGATTTATCTTTTATCTCATTGTAAGTCATTTCTGCATGTAAAACAAAGAAAGCAACGAGAACAAAACAATCAAGGCTACATCATCAACATCCAAACAAAGAAATATCACCATCGATCGTTACCTTTCAAGTAAGTATAAGCAATGTAGAAACATGTTACTACAGAATATTGAAACTACCAAACAAAGAAGAAGAAAGTCATGATATTATTATTATTGAATAGCTTGTGGATAACTTTGCTATATATAAAATCACACCCAGTAAATTGTACAATACTTTATGCTTTATATCCACGGTATATTTAGAGAGTATCTTATTAAGAGAAGGTGGAGAGAATATTATTCACTGTTTGTGCGCGTGCAAACAGAATATTTACCATTGTTTATGTGAATATATATATATATATATATATATATATATATATATATATATATATATATATATATATATATTTATTTATTTATTTATTTATTTATTTGTGTGTGCACGCATCACATGTAGCATCACCACTTGTAGGGGTGAGCATCGATCGGTTCGGTTTTTTAAAAAAAAACTCAACCAAAAACCGAACAAAACTTATAAAACCGAAACTAAAATGACCGAAAAAAAGTGAAAACCGAAAACCGAACTGAATTTTTGGTTCGGTTCGCTTTTTAGGGTTTGAAACTAATTATGTGATAAATGCATGTATTTTATAAAAAAAAATAATAATTTTCTTTCTTTTCTTTTTTTTTTCTATCAGTTAAAATAACAATTACATGTTTTTTATTAAAAATTTAAAATAAAAATACATTAAAAATAATTGCATGTTTTTTATTAAAAATTTAAAATAAAAATACATTGAAAATAAATTAAAGAAAATAATAAGATACAATTCCAAAAGTTCGATTTTTTCTGTCGGTTTCGGTTGGAGTTAAAACCACCGAAACCCGACCGAAATCCGTAATTAATTTCGGTTTTTAAACCGAACCGAAAATCGATAAACCGAACCGATCGGTTCGATTCGGTTTTGCGATTTGGTTCGGTTTTTTTGGGTTTTATGCTCCGCCCTAATCACGTGCATGTGGACTGTATTAATCACTGTTTATGTGAATATACGAGCAGGTGGGCGCGTTAATCACGTGCATGTGGACTGTATTAATCACTGTTTATGTGAATATACGAGCAGGTGGGCGCGTGCATGGGCGCGTGCATGGGTGTGGGTATGTGTTTTATATATATGGGGTATTTACTGGTTTGTCCCTCAAATCTTTATATATTATGATTTTGCCCCCCAAATCTTCATATTTAGAATTTTGCCCCCCAAATCTCATAAGTTACAACAATTTTGCCCCCCTCTCTAACTTTTCCTAACACAGTTAAATATTTGACCATTTTACCCCTCTTTTCCTCTTTTATTTTCCTCCTCTCTTCTTCTTCTCTCTTCCTCCTCTCTTCTCCTTTCTTCATTATTTCTCCTCTCTTCTTTCTCCTCTCTTCCTCCTCTCTTCTCCTCTCTTCCCTAATACAGTTAAATACTGAAAGAAGAGAGGAGAAAGAAGAGAGGAGAAATAATGAAGAAAAGGAGAAGAGAGTAGGAAGAAAGAAGAAGAAGAGAAGAGGAAAATAGAAGAGGAAAAGATGGGTAAAATGGTCAAATATTTAACTGTGTTAGAGAGAGGGGCAAAATTGTTGTAACTTATGAGATTTGAGGGGCAAAATTCTAAATATGAAGATTTGGGGGGCAAAATCATAATATATAAAGATTTGAGGGACAAACCAGTAAATATCCCTATATATATAAATATATGAAAATAATAAAAATTAACTAACAATTTATCTAAATTATCTGGACCGCAGTCTATTTTCACTATGTTCAATAATTTTTTTTTTTTAAATATCCTTTATTTTCACTATGTTCAATAATTTTTTTTTTCAAAATATCCTTTTGTATTATGATCTAAACTCTAGGATATACTTATATCTAATTTTTGGATTTTAGTTTGGATATGTTATTCCATCGAGTAAATACAAAAAATAATAATTTTAAGTAAATACGATATCTTATATTTATTTAATAAACTTTAAAATTCGTAAAATTTAATTCAAAAACATATTTAGAGCTTGAGATCATGATTCCAAAAAAATTTGATTAAAAAAATAGGAGCTATTTTTTCGCTGTTATCTCACCAAACTAATCGTAAGAAAGTAAAAAAAATAAATGTTTAGAGAGAGAGAGAGAGAGAGGGAAGAGATTGTTAGAGAGTGAGAGAGAGTGTGTGTTGTTACCAGAAAAAGGGACAAAAACCAAGAGCTGAAAGGGGCTTTTCACCTTCCAAACGTGCAAAAAACAACCCTACAAACAAACTCTCTCCCTCTCTGTGTCTAAAAACTCCAGAGAGAGAGAAGGAGAGAGGGTTTGGCCTTTGTCCAATGGCCAAAGCAGCAACCACCCTCTCCTCCTCTTCCTCCACCACCTCCTCCTCTTCAAAAGACCCATTTGCCCCCGCCTCTGCACCTCCATCCTCCACGAGCCCGAGGGCATTTTGGTCAATGTAGGGCGATTGTACATGGTTTAAGTAGCAGCTCAGAAGGCAGACAGAATGGAGCCAGGCAATGGAAACAAAAGAAAAAAAAAAAAAAAATGGAGGAAGAGAGATGGATGCTGTAAGTATAAATATACGGTTGTGGGAGAGCGTATACGAGAGATTATACGTTCAGTGGGGATGATGTTTATGATGTAAATGCCTCCAACTCTCTCGCTTCCTTTTGGTACTGTAATGAGTGAATATTGTGGTGGTATTTTGCTTCGAATTTAACTGTTTCTTGACTTCATATTGGTGGGTTTTCAAAATGCTGAAATGGGTTTTTCTCTGATTTATATTTGAGGTCCTGTGAGATGCTTAATGAGTTAATTTAGTTCGTAGATTGAATTCGACTGGAGTTTGTTTATGTGAGTTTCTGGCCATCATGTTTATTCATTCAGTGGTCTATTTTAAGTTGTGATACTAACTGTAGGATCGATTTCTATTAATTTGTGAAATGGATTATTTTAATTGTATGATTATAGGCTTTTTATTGCAGTTTATAGTTCAATTTGTATTTATTTGATGAGATTGTTGACCAGTTTTTGAAATTTGGTCCGTTGTATCCATCCTATGTAAATTTTGCCTTTTTAAAAATGCTTAGTTCATGTAGTTTGAGCCTGCAAACATTAGGCATTGTTAGTGTGCGCACTGTGGTGGTTGTTTGTTGGTGATTTTGTCATGAATAGTTCTGTATAATGCTTAGCTGCAACAGTTGCAGAGACATGGTTTAATAGCTAAAATGGGATAGCTGCAATGTACAATGCATGATACACATAAATTTGGTGACAAATATTGTTTTTGGTCCTCGAAGAATCGAAAATTAATTCATGCATTTGCTTGATTCTAGCAATTAAATTGTAAAAGGTTTGAGAGATTATCCTGGTGTTCATCACTATTCTTCATTGAGGCAGTCATTGTACGAGAGGATAGTGTTAATCATAACACCATATAAAATCATTGTGCCTTGCTTTATTCTCAGACTCTTCTTGAAATATATTGGCTACCTAAGGAGAAACAAAATACAGGACTGCACTCTGCTAAGATAGGAGGAACATCGCAACCAGGTTATATGCAGTTATATTCCACGCCAACTATCATTTGACTACAACTTTTCAAAGTAAATTGATAAGATTAACCCTCTACATGATGCTAATAAGATATCCGACATGGGAATTAAATTTGCTAAACTTTTGTCTGACCCTATGAAGAATGAGGAATTTCATCTTGCAGTTCTGATTAGAAACCTAATGCAGCTGTGCTCACATATGCATATTTATAAAAAAAAGCCCATGGATGCATCTAGGAAGTTAACCTTGAGTACCAGAATGTGTATTGTGATTTGAGCAAATTGTAAATGTTGTAGATGTAAGGTGTTGCATGGGCATTTCAATCTGCAGATTCAGAGGATAAAAGCTGTGGACCATGGAAATTTTAGAAGGTTTCATAGTTACTGACAGGTATATCGCCTCAAGTATTTAATCTATTTATGGTCAAGTGTCATTTCCTGCAGCAAATTATGAGTAGATGGATTGAGGAAGTAGTACTAGATTAAATACTTGACCATAAATAGATTAAATACTTGACCATATCCCACTGCCATGTATATGAATTAAGAGAAACTTACTCCTGGATTTTTTGGTTGTTATGCTTGCACACTAGACACATACACCAATGAAACACCATCTCTACTCTAAATTTTTTTTCTTTACTGAATTCAGTGCTTCCGTTTGGTGGGACCACTAGCTGGTACGTAATAGTAAGATAGAGTTACTATGCTTAATTTATCCTATTTTTATCTGTGTAACAAAGCATTTTGGGTGTTACGCTTGTGTACATTAGTTACTTTTATATAAATAAATGTTCCACATTATATCCTTCGCCTTAAAGGTTTTTACTTCATTCTTTGAGGGTTTATGACAGTTTATGTCAATGCTGGTCATGAATTTTTACTCTTAATTTGATTGATATATTGGGTTCTTTCTTTCTTTTCTTTTCTTTTTTTTTTTTGCTGATTCTGTAAACCTGATGATTTACAGTTCCTAGTACTTGAATTTCATTCTATTTTATCATATGAACTGTGCTAGTTCTGAGATTGAAATGCAAACAGTATATTTTTCCTTGCTGAACTTGCTTTTTTCTTTTTTTGCCATTCTGTTAGCTCACTGATGATTCAGAGGCACTATTGCTGCATGTGATTCATGCTTCTATCTTTGTAGTTTGTGTATCCAAAGTCAATGGCAAGTCAGAAATAATTGTTGCCCGTGCGATCAAATTGTCTTGTTCATGTTGATATTACCCTGCCTTAGCATCCAATATCTCTAGTTTTTAACGTTGAATTGGTGACTACAGACACGTGGCATTGTAAGTTTACTTCCATGCAAGGTTGGAGTCCTGTCTATCTTAACCTTTTCCTTCAACTGGCTGAGAGCTTGCCAATGAGCTTGTTTTTGGTGGCATAGCCGTTTTTAAATTAACGAGAGATTTTGAGTTCGATTCGACTCGGAACTCAATTTGAAGAATAATGTTGTAAAATGTATGTGTGAGTTTGATTAGTAAAAAAAAAAACTAATTGCTATGGACAGATTTGCAATGTAGTAAGGGTTCAACTGCGTGGGATGCAATTTTTTAGCATTTTTTAGCTAAGATAGGACTTCAGAGTTTACATTCTTTCGCATCTTTGTTCAGAAATATTTCATGCGGAAAGATCCACCAACTGCAAGAACTCTGATAAACATTTTTTATCCAAACTAATATCATATATTTCCCTCTCTAAGTGTGTAGGGTTTGAATCCCATTTGATGCATTTGGTACGGGGGCTAGTAGGGGCCCTCACCTCTCCGAAACAAGGAGGGGCATAATTGGAAGTAAACATATTAAATTTCAAATTTCAAAAATCATGAACGGGCGGCAAACCAGAATTAAATTCTCCTTCCCGAAACTCCAACCATGGTTACAACGGTTGGGGGCGAGGTCTAACTCAAGATAGTTCAACGAACACCCATATTTTCCACCCAAAGTGGCCCCACCATTATCATCCACAGGTCCTAAAACGAGGTGTCAACGTAAGTCCCCTCTCTCTCAGTCCCACTCCCCACTTCTCCTCTACTTAAAGAGCACGAGAGAGAAGGGGAGAGAGAGAGAGAGAGTGAGGAATCGGACGGCGTCTTTGTAAACGTCTGCTCTAATATCGTCAGTCTTGCTTCGTTCGTGGCTTCTCGATTTCTCTTCTCTCTTTCGATCTCCATTTTTTTAGGTCGAATCAGCGAAGATGAGGGAGTGCATCTCGATCCACATCGGCCAGGCTGGGATCCAAGTGGGAAACGCTTGCTGGGAGCTCTACTGCCTCGAGCACGGCATCCAGGTCCAATCTCTTGTCTTAGATCTAGTTTCGTTCGATGTAGAATGCGAGGATCTGTGTTTGTTTTTGGTAATTGTTTGCTGAAGTCGACGGATCTTGGGTTTTTGATGGGTTGAAGTGTTAGATCTGGTGGTTATTTGGGGATTTGATCGTTTGGCTGCGAAATCTGATAGATTTGGGTAGTTTTTTTATGGACTGTTGGTGTACATTTCATTTAATTGTTAATGTTGTAGAAATGGTTTATTTGTGTTGAGTAATCGCGAGATCTGATGAATTAGGGCTTTTTTATGTCATGTTCGCTGTTTAATCTGCTAATGTTAATACAAGTTTAGAAATATCCGTGATATTCTTGCTGATATTGTAGTTTCTCCTAGTGTTTCGTTCTTATTTGTGCACTTCATGCGGTTGCTAATGTTTGTTTGATCGTTTTGACAGCCGTATCTTATAGATTGGTGAAGATTTTCCGCACTGTCGGATTGTACATTCAATTGAGTTGTTTATGTTGTAGAAATGTTTAATTTATATAGTATGTGGTGAGATCTGATTAACTAGTGTTTTTAATGTTATTTTGGCTTCTTAATCTGCTTAAGTGATGTAAATTTTATAATTTTTTGTTACATTCTCTCTGATTTTAAGTTTCTGATAGTGTTTAGTTCTTTTTTGTATGTTTGATCTAGTTGCTAATGATATAAACATGCTTAATAATTGAATATGATGATGAATTATTGATTTATGCTTTGTTTGGCAGCTATTTCTGGAAATGTTGAAAATTAGATTGCTACATTTGATAGGTTGGTCAAGTGCTTTTACAGAATATTTGATGTAAAAGTTTGATCTACTTGTTCATGATGGAGAGTTGTTTGATATATAGGCTTTATGATGTTAATTTTATTTTATAATGCATTACGCTCTCAGATTTCAAAACCTTTACTTGATACAAGTTTGGAGATAAATTGAGGAGATTGTAGGTAATTACCTAACTGAAGATGTATAGTTATTGTAATATGAAATGAAATTATATTATTCTTTTACAAATAGTTTCTTTCTATTTTAGATAGACAAATTTTATAATTTGTTCAAAATACATTTTAAATATATCTGTATTTTAGATAAATAACGTCTATCTCCTAATACACTGCATCTAGTCACATTAATAAAAGTACTTGAGATTGGTTAATTCGTGCAATTTTGTAAATGTAACAGCTAATTTCATATATAAAAAAATGTACATAAGAACCGTTCATTATCTAAGGCGCACAACAAACATAATGCATTCCCTATTTTGGGGGAAGATGTGAGTTGTACTTATTTTCATTCAAAAATTATTGACCAGCGTAGTTTCTTGGATGATAGTTTTATGTCCCATATGAAATAGAGAGCTCATGCGTGACATTTCCTTTCTATTGACATCCATTGCTATGTTCTAAAATTAACTTCATTTTTTGTAATGTCGGGATGCTAGTTTCTAGTAACTCTTGTGATTCCTATTAGTTTATCTGGCACTTGAATAATAACTTGTCATGACATATTTCTTTAGCATGTCAGAAGCTTTGCTAATGTGTAATCTCTGTGAGCCATCTTGCAGCCTGATGGCCAAATGCCCAGTGACAAGACAGTTGGTGGAGGTGATGATGCATTCAACACTTTCTTCAGTGAAACTGGTGCTGGAAAGCATGTTCCTCGTGCTGTCTTTGTTGATCTTGAGCCTACTGTCATTGATGAAGTGAGGACTGGAACTTACCGCCAGCTTTTTCACCCGGAGCAGCTCATTAGCGGCAAAGAAGATGCTGCTAACAACTTTGCCCGTGGCCACTATACCAGTAATTTCCCTATGCACCTTTCTTCATGGTTCTAATCTGTTTTAGCAATTTTCAGTGTGAACATTGAGATTGAGTTTTATTTGGTGATAAAAAAATCTAAATTTTTAGATATTAATTTAATATTAAATTCTTTAAAGTTGAGAAATGTACATAACTCTTGAAAAAATCAGTTAATGATGGTTTATTTATAATATATATAACTTAATTAAGATCATTTCAAATCCATTCCTGTTTCTCTATGTTTTCAAGGAAATCAGTTAATAATGGGATACATTAATGGTTAGCTATAACTTGCTGAATATCATTCCAAGTTCATTCCTGTTTCTCTATGCTCAAAGAACTCTTGCAAAGTCATATTAGAGGTGTAATTTCTATACTATGCCCAATTGTCTTTCAATGATACGTAATGTGAAGGCTATAGCCTAGGCAAGCTATAATCTCAATTTATTACTTAAAAGCTGGTTGTAATATTCAGGGCAGAAAATTCATTTATTTATTAATATACTGCTGACGAATGTATGTTGTCCTAACCCTATTATATGCTTGCAGTTGGTAAAGAGATTGTTGATCTCTGCCTCGACCGTATCAGAAAACTTGCTGATAACTGTACAGGCCTCCAAGGTTTCCTGGTCTTCAATGCCGTCGGCGGAGGCACTGGCTCAGGTCTTGGCTCTCTTCTCCTAGAACGTTTATCTGTTGACTATGGGAAGAAGTCAAAGCTTGGGTTCACTGTCTACCCATCACCTCAGGTCTCTACCTCTGTTGTTGAGCCTTACAATAGTGTCCTTTCAACCCACTCCCTTCTAGAGCACACTGATGTTTCAGTTCTTCTGGACAATGAAGCCATATATGATATATGTAGAAGGTCTCTTGACATTGAGCGGCCAACCTACACCAATCTCAATAGACTGGTTTCTCAGGTGTGTATATTTATTCCTACATCCGTATTATTCCTACTTAAGTTATGCTTTTGTCAGTAATAGTGCTATAGTTATTTATTTTTCCAAATTATAGATAGTTTCAAGTGTTTCCAATAACTGATTATTTTCTTAGGTTATAGAAACAAACTCACTGTTGATGATTGAGAACTTCTCTCACTGCATGAGTTATGCTAAACCTATGAATACTACTTCTATTATTTGTTCCTGCCTGAGCATTCTTAAGTTCTTGTCTTTTGCTGGCATGTTGCATATTACTTATTCTATTACTTGTTCCTGTTTGTTTATAACTCAACTTGTTGTTACTTTCCCATTCTTAATTTTGTTGACAGTTGTAAGGCTTGCACTGCAAAATGTTTTCTTATCTTTCCTGCAATCATGTTTTTTTTTTTACCCTTTCTCTTTATTTATAGAAATTTGGCTATAAATTTGGTACAAGATATACTGCATTGTTTTTTTTTTAAAACTAAAAATTGATATTGATTATATATGGGATATTCTTGGGTGCATGCAGGTTATTTCATCTCTGACGGCCTCTCTTAGGTTTGACGGTGCCCTGAATGTTGATGTCACAGAGTTCCAGACCAACCTTGTTCCTTACCCAAGGATTCACTTCATGCTCTCCTCCTACGCCCCTGTTATCTCTGCTGAGAAGGCATATCATGAGCAGCTCTCTGTTGCTGAGATCACAAACAGTGCCTTTGAGCCTTCTTCCATGATGGCAAAGTGTGATCCCCGCCATGGCAAGTACATGGCCTGCTGCCTCATGTACCGTGGCGATGTTGTGCCGAAGGATGTCAATGCTGCAGTTGCCACAATCAAGACAAAGCGGACCATTCAGTTTGTTGACTGGTGCCCCACTGGCTTCAAGTGTGGCATCAACTACCAGCCCCCTACTGTTGTGCCGGGAGGTGATCTCGCTAAGGTGCAGAGGGCTGTATGCATGATCTCCAACTCCACTAGTGTTGCTGAGGTGTTCTCCAGGATTGATCACAAGTTTGATCTCATGTATGCTAAGCGTGCATTCGTCCACTGGTATGTTGGTGAGGGTATGGAGGAAGGCGAGTTCTCTGAGGCACGAGAGGATCTTGCAGCACTGGAGAAGGATTATGAGGAGGTTGGTATTGAGTCTGCTGAGGGTGACGAGGGTGATGAGCCTGAGGACTACTGATGAGCATGATTATCGTAGTGATTTGTTGAGTGTGGATGTTTTAGTGATTCCTGGCTGAGTGGTGATCAATTATTGTGTAGGTCTTAAGACTTGTCTGGTCGCTAGTGTGGTAGTTGTTTTAGTGCATTCTGTTGTGGTTGTCTGGGAATTATGTAGGTTATTTTTATGGCTGCTGCATGAACTGTGTTCTTCGGTTTCCGTTTCTACGTAATTCTTATGTAGTACCTGTCTTTATTTTAGGACTGCCGCGTAACAATGTCAATTCGTTTTAGTAGAATGGTATGCTTGTCTTTTGATAAACTATGTCATACTTCTTGAAGGTTGGTAATTTCCCCTTTTTTATTTTTTTTAATTTTACCATTTCTTTCCCAAGAATTTTATTCTATTGATAGATAATTTCTTCTTTTTTTCTGCAGATAATTATTAAGTTGTACGTTGGCAAATTAATGAAGATAGAGAATATCTGTTATTATACAATGGGAGTTTCCAAATGAGCACACCATTTTTTCTAGTGAGCCTTGATTCGGGCTCATTAGAAAAAATGGTGTGCTCCTTTGGAAACTCCAACAGGTGCGGTAAGAGCCTTATCCTATATATCAATTCCTTCGCCCTTCCTAAAGGGTTGTAAATTACATTTACCAGTCTATGCTAAAAGGTTTTTCTTTGCCATATAGGGTAAAGAGAGAAGAAATAAAAGAATGAATTCAATGATTAAAATGACAAAAGAAAAGAACGGAAAGTTCTATGTTATCTTAAAAAACATACTTGTCAGTACTAAGTTTATTAGATCTCAAATTAAATCCATGAGAACGATCCCAGTTTCATTTATTTATTTATTCTCTAAAAGACCGGTTGATTTATAAGAAGTTAATATTATACACGGTTAATAATAGAATTAGCATATTTATTTTAGAGGGATAGGGTAAGAAACCCTGGTGGTATATTTCCCCGTGGAGGTGGAGATTTACATAATACTGCAATTTAATTTCCTAAAACTAATTTATATATGTTCTGATGTAGTCTCTGTCGACGTTTTCTCTCCTCGATTAGACAAAAAAAGTTAACTAACATTATTAAACGAAGAGCTCAGTTATAGAACCTTTTTTGGTAGCACTCAGCAAAGGTCCAATTTCTTAGGTTAATTAATTGTTGTTTGGTCTTTGTTTGTCAATGATTTGTCGACGGAATTGACCTTTTCCATTTTTTTCTAACGTGTCCATTGGTTTCCTTGAAATGACATGGGGGATTGGGAGTTTGAGTAAATAAGAAATTATAAAAAAGAAGGTACCTATATGAAAGTAAACCAGTTAACCGTTGCTTGTTCTCTCTCTAACCAAAAAAAAAAAAAAAAAAAAAAACTGGACTGCCGCACCTTCTGTCTAGTAGGCTTTCTTTGCTCCGGTGGTTGCTCAAACGCTTGCTATTAAAGAAGGCCTGTTTGGTTTCTGGACCTTGACAGGCCCAATTCAAGGCCCATTCGATTGATGAGGTGTGGGCCGCCTTCTTGAGCCTCCGCTTCGCACGCGTCCCCGAAAAATTTAAGGGAAGGAAAAGAAAAAAAAAACATAAGAAATTCTTTGTTTTTTTTTTTGGGTAAATATCCCATTTTCAGGGGGAAAAAACAATATTCTAATTTTGTATAATATTTTTAATCTCAAGCTTAATATAGGATCATCAACAATAATAACAAGACAATAACTAAGCATTTTATTCCAAATACTTGGAATATACTACATGAACCAAAAGAGAATCATGCGGAATCATCATTATTTACTTTTAAAGGCCGGTGTGAACTGCATGCATGATATCTCACAAAATATTACTTGGGTAGCAATTGAGTGATCGGAGGTTCTATATTCAAAATTGGGTGTCATTATCGTTCTATAAAAGGGGAAAATAACATCGACAAAGCATGAAGAAAATCTTATCCTTGTTAGTGCAAAATGATGAGAATGGATCCATTCGGAGTCATCTTGCAAAGTCATGAAAAAGCTCAAGCACATTTTAGTTGTGTTTTTTTGTGCCACGATGCTTGGCAAAACTTTATTAAAGTAGATCTCATAAGCTGTAATTTTCAAGCCTTTTTTAAAAAAATATTTCATTTGTTAATTACAGCCTCATAAGTCATAATTAATTAATTGGATGAGACCATTGATGATTAGGAAAAATATTAGGATTGGGATTATTAAGTTACGTGACATTCATTTTCATTTACATCTCCTGCATTTTCATTGAATCTGACCCACAAATTTTTTCTTGCTTGCATGAATGAAAATGAATAGATCTAAGGGCTATCTTTTCTCATTCCTAGTGGCGTGTAAGTAAAAGTTTTGTTTGCATAAGTAAACATTTTAATATATTTTATGGAATTCTTTTCCTCTTAATCTTCTTTTTTTTTTTTAAAAAAAAAAAACTTAAGCTTGAGTTACGTGACCAAAATGAATTTTGTTTCTAGTGATATCTACCATCATCTCTATTTAATTTGTACTAAAGTTTCGAATTTGAATTTCGATGGGGTCTCAATTGAGTATGCTGCAATATGTATGTGTGAGTTTGACCCGAGAATAAAATTAAGCTCCGGCCACTCGATTTCTCATCAAGTGCAAGCCATGAGTTTGTTTCATCAAACTCATAGCCAAGCAAAAACATCGGAGTTTTAATGGGTGGAAATCAATCTAAAGCTCTGGAGGCCGTAGCACTGCATCAAACACTTGCGTCGTGTTCCGTGTTAGCGCGAAAAATCTACAGATTTTGGGCTCGTGTGGCTGCCAAGTGTTTGGATAACCATTTGCGGCGCGTTCTGGTCAGGTGACAGGGCCTTGGGCCCGCAGAAGGCGACCCTTTTGTCAATGGGAAATTCCAAATGGGCCCACCCTTTTGCAAAGCGTGAGTCCACATGAACGAATTTCTTAGTGCTATGCTGGGGGCTCACTTAGCAAAATGGTTGGCTCCTTTATAATATGCCTCTGTCAACTGACACCACGAAGAGGCTGAAATTGACAAGGTTTCCCTGCATGTGCTCGATTAAAAGCTTCTTTTGGGAATTTCTAGATGAGCACAGTTCTTTTTCTTTTTTTTTCCCAGTGAACTCACTTTTTTTATGTTCAACTCACTTTTTTTTAGTGAACATATTCCCTCTTTTGAAAAAAAAAAAAAAAAAAAAGATTTTTTTCTAGTGAGCACACCTATATTTTCAAACTGTCCTCCACCATCTCCTCTTCTCTCTCTCTCTCCCACATTTTTCTCTAGATCTCTCCAAAACCCATCTCCTTAACACCAAACTCCTCTCTCTCCCAATCCATCTTTTCCACCTTCTCCTCCTTCATAAAACACAAATCTCTTTTCCACCTTCTCTTCCAAGAATCTTAAATCTCTTTTCCATCCTCTCTCCCAAAACTTCGCCGGACCACCCAGTGCTCTCCCAAACAATCTCTGGCCCCCTGATCCGGGCTAGCCAGTCCGGACCAGGGCACCCAATCCGGGACCCTGGTCCGGACTGGACAACTTACACTAGCCGATGTTGCTTTGCAGCAGCTAATATATATGAGATGAAGCAAAGAAACAAGGGAGCTATAGGTGAAAAGGGAGAAAGCTGTGAGCATGCATGCTTGTCACACCACAAGAAAAGAAAAAAAAATGGTAAAAAATAGTATGAAGCTGGGCAGTTTTGAAGGAGTTCTGGAATGGGATTAGGGGTTCTGGAATGGCAGTTAGGGGTTAGGGGTTCTGGAATACAAGCTGAGTTCGTAGAAAAAGGTATCAGGGCGCTGGGAGGACGAAGGAGGAGGTGAAGGAATGACAGTTTTGACAAAAAAATAAATGGCAAAGTGGTAAAAAATATGAACTTTTAAAGTGGGCTCACTAGGAAATATACTGTGCCCATCTAGAAACTCCCTTCTTTTGACACAATTACCATTTTCGTGAGTTGGAGCCTTATCCCTTTGTTTTTTTTAAATTCGATTTTATGTTGTTGGATTTTTGATATCACTCAAAATAAAATAATAATAATAATTTATTGAACAGTCTAATATGCAAATTTAAATGTCATAATATAGTAAATGTTAGTTTAGGCAAGAATTTAGCCACACACTAAATTCTTTCCTATTAACTTTTTTTTTTTAAAAAAACATAAATAATGAGCTAATAGCTTAAGCATTCCATTAATTAATAATAATTAACAAAACTTAAGAGTTTGTTGATAAAAATCCTAATCCATCAATCTCAACGAAAAGAAACACTCTCTCCTATCCAAACACATGTTTTTTCAAGTTCTAAAAGATGAAATATCTTTTATTGGATGATGAAAGTGATTTTTGCGATGGAGAGTTGGAGGTAAGATGAGACGCAATGCAACCACATGCTTGAGATCTTTCAAGCTTTTGAGTATAAGCCGACTCAGCATCGAGTATCTTGGCAGTTTCCAAAGGAGCACACCATTTTTCCCAGTGAGCCTACTTTCTAATTGAAGCCCCAACAAAAAGGAATTGTCTAGTAGGCTCACTAGAAAAAGTGGTGTGCTCCTTTGGAAACTCCCATTATCTTTTGTAGCAAACTTGCAAGCATCAAAGAGAATTAGAATTATAATGCCACTAAAATACAAGTTTAATTGTATTCATCATTATTTTATGCAATATTTTTATGTTTCATTCATCATGAGATATTTTTATGGTTATAATTATGTGGTCCCAAATTTTCTATTTAGTGTTATTTGGCTAAAAGATAAGGCGTACATGAAATTATAATATGAGCTCTTTTGCCAGGAGAATTTTTTTTTTAAATGATTTTGTTTGAAAGTTTTTTCTTTTTCAAATGGCATGACAATAGTTTAGAAGTTATATAAAATGTAAGGTTCAAACTATACTCACATAGAGTTCAAATTTTTGTAATTTCGTAGGTTGGAAAGTTCAGGTCTGGACTTGGAGTCTAACCTGACTCACTAGCAACCTTAAATATAATACAGGTAACAATCCTATATTTGACTAATTTTTTTTTTTTCATGATAATTGCCTTACATTAACTAACAATGCATGTCTTTTTTCCTTTTTTTTTTTTTTTTTTTTTTTGATAGTTCCTAATTAGTGCATGTAATGTTTTATTGTTGATGTTTTCATTGTTACAACTAGGTTTTCTAGACAAAATTGTTGAGACAAGGAGTTCGAACAAATTAGATAGAATTCGGAAAGCAAGTTTCTGACTTTACCAAAATTAGACTAGTAACCTAAGCAAAGTTTATTAGAGAGAAAATAATTCAGAAGCTATTAGTAAACGACTGAGATAAATATTTAGTTTACATCCTGATGTAAAATGGGACTCCCGAACTATTTTTTATTAAAAATAGATTACAATTCTCTCTCTCTCTCTTGAAATTATAAGTGGCAGAATTTTTTAAGTTTTGAGGCTCTGGTGTTGGAAGTGAAGCAGCTGATCTATATATATTGCATGTTTTTCACACCTCGCAAGATATTGATACTGGTGGGTTTGGGTGGGCAGCATTTAAATTAGATTAAAGTGAGGGGAGTTTCCAAAGGAGCACACCATTTTTTCTAGTTGGCAGCTCGAATAATTATAAAGTGGTATAAAGTGGGCTTACTAGAAAAAAAGATGTGCTCTTTTAGAAACTCCCAAAGTGAGCCTATCTCAATATCCTCCGGCCCACCACCGTTGGCTTGTTGATAGCCCAATTCCTGTTGGGTTGCAATAGGAATGAGAACCAGCGCACTCAAAGATATACCATATTCAAAATTTTGAATTCAAAAATAATTTTTTTAATTTAAAATTTTAAATATAGTTTTTGAATCCGATCAATCTCATTCCTAACTTGTACGATCTGGATCCTCCATTCTACTTGGATACAACCATGTTTTTAAATATCCACCATTAAAAGTTTGATCCATATCGATTGGATCCACTTCCTAACCAGGAAAAATTCGATCCGCTAACACTCTTTATTTGTCAATTTTAATTGATTATAACATTTATTGTTGAAAGTTATTTACACTATAAGTTGTTATCGAAAGTTAATTTATTATAAATTGTTACTTACTTAATTATAAATTGTTATAGAAAGATAAGTTTTATTGAATAAATATGCAATATGCATATAAATATTTTACTAATTAAACACAAGCAAAATAATTATTTCAATCAATAACTACATTGTTTTGCTAAATAAGAGAATAAAGATTTTTTTTAGTTTTCGGAACAAAAAAATATTTATACAGTAATATTTAAATATAAATTCTAAATTTAATTTGACCAGATTAAAATCTAAATAACACAAATAAAATTAGAGATAAAATAAAGATAAATTACAAATAAAGAAATAAAGTAATATAGAATTTAATAAGATTTTTTTTTAAAAAAAATTAACATTTTTTATTACACTTGTACCAGGGTAAGATTTGTCGGCAAAAAAAAAAAAAAAAAACTTAATGGAGAGAGAAAGATAATAGTTGTTAGCAATTCTTAATGGAAATTCTAAATGCAGACCACATTTGACTTAGTGAGCACCGTTTTCCCTTATGTTGTAATTCACTTTACCATAGGATGTGGTGCTCACTAATTAAAATGTGGTGCGCATTTAGAATTTTCCCTACTTTCCACCCTAAAGAGGCTCACACCGAAATGGCAACGGATAACGTCGCTCAAACAGTGCGAGTTCGGCCCACCCGACCCGCGAGAATATTCTCCGGCAGCTTCCCGGGGCTCGAGATGCCCACTCCCCTCCGACACCGCACCCCGACTCCCCTGTGCTAACTCTAACGGTTGGCCCCACATTCAAAGCCCATCCTGCCACGTGGCGATCCCCAGATCACGCACCCTCGCTATCCGCGCACGCACCCCGCTAAAAGGGCACTCTTGTCCTTTCACATCAAATGGCAACACAGTAGTTGAAGCAGGATGGCAAGGGCATTCTAGGAATTGAGGCCCCTACAAATAACTCCTCTGCCATTTAAGTTGTCCCCTTGAGCTTCTCCCTACTCCGCCTTCTAGCATAAATTTCTGTCAAAAAACAAAAAATAAAATTAAATTAAATTAAAAATTAAAAAGAAGAATATCTAGGGTTTCGGATCTCGAGATTCTTCGTTTTATTCTCGATAGCTTCGAATAAAAGGAAACGTGTTGATCATTGGCCTTCTTATTTATTCTTCTATATATATATATATATAAAGGGATCGATTGTCGATCGATCTAGGGTTTTTTATTTTGTTGTGGTTGATTTGGGGAGAGAAATTAGGGTTATGAGGTTGAACGGAGATTATTGGACTGATAATGTTGGCGATGATGATAATGGTGAGGGGGCGGTGGAGGAGGAAAAGGGCAATGAGAGGATTTCGATGATGTTGGCGCCATCGCCGCCGCCGCAGCGGCAGCAGCAGAAGCTGGTGGTTGGGTACGCGCTGACGTCGAAGAAGGTCAAGAGCTTCTTGCAACCCAAGCTTGAAGGTTTCGCTCGGTAAAAGATTTTATTGGATTTTGAATTATTTTTTGGAAGGCTTAATTCGAATTTAGACACTTTTGCTATTCTATTTTATGAAAAAGATGAGGACTTGTAAAAAAAACTTCACTTGCATTTGTGTGTCTGCAATCAAGCAAAGTTATTGGTTGATCTTTTCTCTCTTATTCGTTTATTTTCTTTTGGTTCAGATATTATCTGGGTTTTTCCTTTTTCTCTTTAAGATTCTATAAGATTTGATATTTAAGTAAAATTTGAAATCTTTTTCTACTGAAGCTTGATATAGTTTTTTTTTTTTTTCCTTTTTTGACATATACTCCTTATTAAATCTGTGCAAATTTCTTTTCTCTGTCATTTATTCTTTTTTAATGGTTAGAATTTTTTTTTTCTTCCTTTATTAACTTGTATTGGTTTCCTCTTTTATTTAAAAACCTTCGTTTTTTTAAGGATGTAATAAATACCAACTTGCCTAAATATCTTTTTATCTCATTTTCTGCATTAAATTTTGTAAAATGCCTTGTGTGCCTTTGCCAATCGCATGTTCCACAGTTTAACGAAGGTTAGAACACTTGAGTTAGTAGAATACATCATCATCTTATGAATGTTTGGATTCCTTCGGTAGATGGGTTTGTTGAATAGAGGAATTTCTTTTAATAACAAACCTGTAGTCAGGTCTATGAAAAGGAATATGAAATTTTGATTAATAACCAATTGGCTCTGTGATGCAAGACATCAATAGTCAATCCTTTTGATGACACTTAACCATAATTTAATTTGCTTCATCGGACATACTTAATTTAAGTTGACTCCATTGTATATTGCTTAACATGAATTGGACATTTGGGTTATCTTTGTGACATATCGTTAGGTATCAGGAATCTTAGGTTCTTTGGATTGGAATATTCTGCTGTATCTATCCTTTATACAGGGACAAAATTAATGAGTTTATTAATTGATTCCTTGGTTTAGAACTATTTTTATTGTGTAGTATATTTTATATCATTTGATTAAACTTACGCTAACCTTAAGCTATGTTATTCTGATGTGCACATCAAATATATATATTGATCATATGAAGATGTATTATGCAGACTGTTTTGTGGGTACAATTTGGTCATGTCATGCTGACATTATAGTTTAACATAGGAATTTCCATCCAAATACATTGTTTATCTGAAGAGCTTTTTGTTTTATATTTATAGTTATAGTATTATATGAGGCTGGTAGTTGTAACCTTGTAACTGCTTCGTACTGTTTTTTTATAAGCAGAGATGGAAACTGATCCCTTTTGTATATAAATTATATCCTGGCAGTTAGTCAATGTTTGTCTGGAGTGTGGTTCCTATGTTCTATTTGAAATTGAAGTTTTATTATTATTTTTTTTAAATATTGATGCATACCTCTAGATTCCGAGTATTATAGACGCTAGATATGTTCAAGAGCGCAATTATTGTATGACTAAAGCCATACAACTAATCTTCCACTAATTGTTTGGGGTTGGCAGTGTTTTGTAATAACTCCTTTTATTTAAAGAATCCCCTTTTATGCCTTTTTCAATCAGATTGTTTCCTTCCATGATGGATCTGGTTACTCTATTTCCTCAGTTTACTGAAGGTTATGCCGCTTGAATTAGATGTATAACATCATGAGCACTTTTGTTTATGCGCCTTTAAAGTGCTGCTCATAATTAATAAATGAAACAACTCATTAATCAATTTTATGAAAGAAATATATGTTTTCAATTAATGTCTAGTTGGTTGTGTGATGTAAGAGTACGATGTCTTAAATGCAGAGATGGTTGATGTCTCTGTGACACACCTTGCAATTGCTTTATTTGTATATCCATTTTTAATTTAAGTTGACTGGACTCTGTATTACTTAATGTGAACTGGATGTTGGGCTTATCCTTCTGACATGTTGTTAGGTATCTGGAATCTTAGTATCTTTGAGTTAGAATAATCTGCTGTATCTATCTTTAATATAGGGATGAAATCTTGAAATTATATATTCGTGATTCCTTTGTTTAAAAATGTTTTAATTCTGCAATATATATTATATCATTTGATTAAACTTACGGGCTTCAATCTATGTATATAGTTATAGATATTTATCAACTTGCGTGTGCTTCCCATATCATATGAAGGTATGTGATGCAGGCTGATGGGCTGATAGCTTGTATAATTGGGCCATGTCATGTTGACATCATGGTTTAATATGCAAACTCCTGAGCACAATATTCGTTTCAAGTTCTGTTCATTTTTTTGTTTATAGTTATACCCTTAAATAATGCTGGTAATTGTAACTGTTTGTTATTCCTTTCTGGAAGTAGGGACTGGAACTTAACTATTTTGCGTAAAAATAACAATTTTGGCAATAATTCAATATATGTCCAGAGTGGACCCTGTTTTCCATGTGAAATTGAATTTTCTTCCTTCTTTCTGTTGATTCATGCCTCTAGAATCAGAGTAGTTTAGGTTCTAGTTAGGTTCTCTATTATTAAATGTGTTGACTAAAGCATACATCTTGATCAAACCTTGTACTAACTATTTGGGTTGGAAGTGACTTGGATTAATAAAAAGGCAAATAAAGGAAAATAAAACTATCAGGGTGTCTCCTAATTATCTCGTATCAGTGGCATCTGATGAAAAACTAGAAAAGGAGAAAATTTTTGGCATGTCTTTGACTTATATAAAATAATAAGAAAAAATGTTGCCCAAAGAACATGTTGAAGGTGATAAATCACTAGTTTTTCATTTCTTCGTAACCCATGCTTTGAAGTGGACTAATTTGATGTGGACTAATGAGGAGGACAACTACTTATGTACGTAATACTCCTATGAGTTGGAATGGGATTTTAATGGGACGTCTATTTTCACCAATTCCTTACCTTTTGTAAAACTAGTTCAGATGATTTTTGTTTTTCGAGGAAACATACTTCAGCTCATTTCCAGTTGTGGGTGTTAATCAAGAGATATGAGAGCGGTATAAAATTTTATCTCTACGCTGATTGAAGTGATATTGAGGAAGTTTCTTAATCACAGGATTCAAGAAGGATAGACCAGCTAAAATATATAGAGTTCTTTTATCATTTTTTGTTTTTTGTATGTATATATGTAGAGAACTAAATTAGCTTTAATGAAGGCTAATGAAATTGAAAATGTTGACTGTAGTTACTTGATGTTGAGTAGAATGTAGGTGTAATAGAGTTGTTCCCCTTTTTATGTTTTTTTCCCGTTCATTCTTAAAAGAACCTTTCCAGTGTTAGCAAACATGACAAACCTGATGGCCAGCAACCTGGTTCATGGTTTCTATATGTTACAGTGTTCATAAGGATGCATTCTTTGGATTCAGGTTGGTACTCTTTCCATTCTGATGGGTTTTACACCAATTATCAGATTATTCATATGCTCTTGTTCATATTCTGCATCTACTAATGGATTTGTAATTTAACAAGATATATGTGAGTAATTCACTGTCTGTTAAATACTTAGCGGAGTTTTCTTCTAAATGTGTGTGCAGAAAGAAGGGGATTCTATTTGTTGAAATTGACCAACATCGTCCCCTTTCAGGCCAAGGTCCGTTTGATGTCGTTCTACACAAGGTCAGTACACCAATGCCTAATTGTTCACTCATGGAAACATGGATTCAGCAGTAGTTCTTGTGTGGAAGGGGGTAGGAGCATGGAACTATCTAGCATTGAATCTGTCTTTTAGTAACTGGAAAACTTATGGAGATTTTTCTAGAATTTCAACATGTAATAGATTCTTTTTTTGTGTTGTCCAGCTGACAGGAAAAGAGTGGAGTCAAATTCTGGAGGTTAGTAAGTGCAGACTCACTACTTATTTACTTTCTCTCTGAAATTCATTATGAGCCATATTCCACAGCTGGCACAGTTTCTTGTTAAAATTGCAATTATTTTATTAGTTCAACCGGTTTCAGATTTGCTAATACCAGCAAAACTGAGACATTCTTCTGGAGTTGAAACCTTATATCTCTCTGATATTATTTTCAGAGTATTTAATTTTTCCTTGCATCATGATCAATGTTCATGCAGTTTAAGGTTGATGCCTATATGACCAGCTAATCTAGGTTCTAGCTTCTGATGTAGTTCATACGTAATTTGGTCAAGTGTGGCTAAAAGTAGTTGCTATGAGTTAGATTTTGCATATGAAATGCCTTTTTGAGTGTCTTCGGATATTCTTTTATATGTTAGATCTGTTTATATCCAGCTTGATGAAAATTGCATCATCACTGTCAGGACATTTACCTGAACCATACAGGTACATATCGCAAGTTTTCTATTCACATCATCAAGTTTCTTTGAGCTATATGTCAACTTTAGTTTTATTTACAGAATACAGAGTAAGACAATAGATAATTATCTAATCCACGTCTTTTGGATGCTATGCCTCCCCGGTTCCTCCCTGCATGGAGTTCGAATTGCACCATTATGATGCACCATCCATCAAATAAAGAATATACCAAAGTTTGGGAAATCTTTTTTTTTTTTTTTTGTTCAAATTTATGCTCGATATCCTTCATGGGAGAGGATGTTAGTCACTGTCTCATTTCTTGTAGATCAGTTAAATGGTCATGATACTCCATATGATCAATATTTCTATATTATGTTTTGATACTTTAGTATTAAGGTATCTTTTGTATACTTATGGATTATGTCCTTTTGATTCTTGAAGGATTATCGGGAAAAACATCCTGAAGTGACTGTCCTTGATCCTCCCGATGCCATACAACATCTACTTAATCGCCAATCAATGCTTCAGGATGTAGCTGATCTGAATTTGTCTGACAGTTATGGTAATCTCAGAAACATTTTCATATTTAGGAATATAAATGGTTATAAAACACACACTCGCAAGATTCTGTCCAAGGATTTCTAATGATAATCAATCGACTTGACCAGCGAACCATGCAATAGCATCTACCTCTTCTCTTCTGTGTTAATCAATAGGCTTTTGGTACAGAAATCAGTTTTAGTTTTTGTTAATCTGTCTTCCTTTGGTGGCATTTCCATGTAACCAAACTTCTACTGTCCTTTGTAAGTTAGATGGGTGTATTTTTTTTTTTTTTTTAAGAATTGTTTTTATTAGATGTAGGGTGATATCATATTAAATCAAATGACAAATGTGTTGAAAGATATCTGCATGTGATGACTCGAGCTTCTGAATCCTATCTGACCTATTGCAGGTAAAGTCTGTGTCCCCAAACAGCTCGTTATCACCAAAGACCCGTCATCAATCCCAGATGCAGTTACCAAGGCTGGATTAGCATTACCCTTAGGTAAAGGCACTGTTCTATGTTTGTTCAGCTCCGTCCAGTCGCACAAATATTGTCTATGATTTCTGTCCTTTAATGCACTAAACGTTACATCCACTAGGAGATCTTTGTAGCATAGGTGGAAAGTCGATTAATTGCAGGTATAACGCATAGTCTCCATATGTATACAGGTATTTGCAGCAATTGTAGTTTTAAATGATGCTTGATTTTGTTGTGCCCAGAAACTTGGTTAATTTGAATTGCAACAGAACGACAATTTTAACTTAGTAATGGTGGGGATCATGCTACATGTGTTGCTTTGCTGATCATTTTTTCCCTTCTTTCCTTCCTTTATGCTTTGCAGCTAGTTATAGTAGCGTTTCTCTGAATTATCTGTTGTCATCAGAGCCAAATTAACTTTTAATTAAGGTTTAGTCGTGTTGGCACTAGATATGCAAGGAATATTAATATTGGCATACTCATGTTTTTGACAATTACATGCTCAAGGCATCCTTGAGTCCGTTCATTAGATATGCTGAATCATGATGAAGAATTTTGAATAGAATATATTAAACTGGTGCAACAGTAAAGGCATACCATTATGACTACTGATATTTGGGTTCTGGCCCTTTCTCTCGAAAATATCTACCGATATTTGAGAATATGATAAAATATTTGTAATTTGTAGCATTGTAGCTGTAAAGTAGTATTTTCATGCTCAAAGCTTGTATTTTATCTTTTGCAGTTATCAAGCCATTGCTGGTAGATGGGAGTGCAAAATCACATGAATTATCTTTAGCTTATGACTCGTACTCCTTGTCAAAGCTTGAGCCTCCCCTTGTTGTTCAGGAATTTGTCAATCATGGTTTGTTCTCTGTCTCATTCTGTCAGCTTGCAAAATCCGGCTGTTTGACACAAGATTTCTGTTTTTACCTCATTGCAGGTGGTGTTCTCTTTAAGGTTTACATTGTAGGGGAAACAATAAGGGTTGTGCGACGGTTTTCCCTTCCTGATGTCAATAAGCGTGAGCTAATAAACAATGCTGGTGTCTTTCGGTTCCCGAGGGTTTCCTGCGCTGCAGCCTCAGCCGATGATGCAGATCTCGACCCTGGCGTTGCTGGTAAAGTCAAAGAGAGCTCCTTGAGATCTTGCTTTTTAATTCAGCTAGCAACTAACCCCAGGTAACAAGGACCGTATATAGGTCTAACACTGGTGTTACATGTCCCATGGCTCATGCTTACACCATGAAAATTTGATATGTGATTTTAATACAGCCAAAAGTTCATTTCAAAAAACAGTATACAAGTCCTACTCTACTATTTCTTGTCCTTAGATTCAGTCTGCTTGTAGACATGTATTTTCGAAACGAACCCATCCCTTATGTTAAAACCTAAATATTCACTGGTCACGGTACTTTATAATGAGATATGCAATTCAAGCTGTTTACATCCCCATTGCAGAGCTTCCCCCAGGACCGTTGCTTGAGAGGCTTGCCAGAGGGCTTCGTCGTCGCTTGGTAAGTCTTATATATATATACAGCCTCAGACATGAACCTATTTACCCCTCTTGAAATTTGTTCATGTGGTGTATGCAGGGTCTTCGTTTGTTCAACATAGATATAATCAGAGAGCATGGAACAAGGAACCAGTTCTATGTTATCGATATCAACTATTTTCCTGGCAAGTGAAATCCTTGATTATAAAATATGCTGCTTGAATGTATCTAGAATTTTATACTGCATTTGTCAGTGCTCAAATAATTTGCATGACAATATTCGCAGTGGTGGTTTGAGTATTATTAGGTTCATTAGATCTACATCCAGAAAATAGGGGGGGAAAAAATATCATTGAATGCTCTTTGGTAGAATGTTGTACAAGAAATAGATTGACAGTCAGTTAAGGAAACAATTGGTGGTATTTTAAGAACGAAGGGTGGTTCCTAAGGGTGCTATCATATTTATTTATTTTGTTGAATTTTTGAATTTGCCAACTAAATTATCCGAGTCTCCCTTCTTTTGAATTTTGTATTTTAAATATTACTATGCATCCCACTCTTAAAACGTTAGCTCAACTAAATTATCTCCACCCCATCAAAAAGTTACCATAGATTAATAACTCTTATGATTATATTTATATTTCCACATTGGATTAATTCCGGTGCTCTATTACTTTTGCTGTTTATTCATATGTAAATGTTGATGCTTTGCTTCGAGTGTGTATATACGAACCCGTATTTTTCTGAAATGTAACTATTTCGAAGATTCGTGCAGGTTATGGTAAAATGCCGGGCTACGAACAGATATTCACAGATTTCCTTCTGAGCTTGGTGCAAAGCAAGTATAAAAGACGACTCAGCAACAGTTAGAAGGCGCTGCAGATGCCAATGAAGCAAAATCTGCGCACAACAAGCCCATTATCAAAGGTGACAGGTGACGTTCAGAAAGGTGCTGATAACAAAGTAGCCATGTTGGCTCCTCCTGCGACAAGATCATATAACTGTCTATGGAGATTCTTTCTCCTTTCTTCTTTTTTTTTTTTTTTTCTCCCACAAATTTGGAGGCAGCATCAGCGGAAAGGCCATGGGAAGGGGAATTTTCACGGACTTGGATTTCATGACGGCTTCCTGTAACCTGTTGAGGATGGATGGATGATGTATCTAATAATTGTGCGAGTACTGTGCTTCCACTTGCAATTTTTGCCTCAATTATCTTGATAATGCATGTTTGTATCAGTGTTCTCCATTTAGATGAGCAGTTGAGATTAGATGATTGAATCATACATTGACGACAGAGCATAAACGAGGTGGTGGGAAATGTTTGATATTAATCTTCCTCTCTTCAATGCTAGCAGCGACCGCCTCTGCGGCTGCGGCCTGCACTCTACCATTGTCATCGCCAATTAGGAAGGACGGTCGTCGTCGGCAGCGCCGGTCAAATAAAAATGGTGTATGTTTTTTAATATAAAACAACGAAGCAACGGATAATAGGCCATGTGGCAAAATCACTTCCATCCCATGCTACGCTATTTTGTCTCATTAAAGGTAACAGAGCCAAAGCATCGGTTTAGACAGCAGATGGGGACTGATATGGTGTAGCTAGGGATTTTGCTGCTGGTGTATATATATATATATAGATGTGATGAATTCGGAGTTTTGAAGAATCTGAACATGTCACGTTCAGATTGAATTAAAGCTAATACTGTGATAGATAGTTCCGAAAATGAGAAACTCAGAATTTTTGGAATTTTTTTGTTAGCCATTTTGAATTATAATTCCATATGAAAATAAATAGAAAATCTCAAATTCCGGATTAAAATACAATGAGCATATGACTGCATTTTTTTTTTTTTTTTTTTTCGCTTTGAGCGAGAATGGGCTGTAACTAAGTAATACGGTTCTTAGTTTAGAGAACGAAAGCCCACTCAAACTGAACTATAGCCCACCCGGCCTCCTCACAATCACAGTGGGATGTGTTTACTATGAGAGAGAGAGAGAGACTTGCATATAATTATGAATATTGAATAAGCCGATGAAAGAGAGACCATAGAATCTCCAATTATGAGATGAATCACTTCCAGCCATAAGGAATCACTGGATGTCCCAACTCAACTTCCTAATTTTCGAGTTCCCGAAGCAATTAATTAAGCGCATTTAATTTTTTATTTACTACACTTAATAATAAATCTCTTTTACAAAATCATTATCACCATCCATTTAATGCTTTATTTATTTAGCATGTGTAATGATTCCAATAAAGCAATCAATAAAGCAATCGTAGCTAGTTTTTCAAGAGAGAAATACCTAATTAATTATAAATTATTTTAACTCTTATTATTTTTCTAGAAAATTTAGAAAATAGATAATTAAAGAGGGAATGTATCTAAAATTTATGATTAAAAGATAAAAATTAAACAAATCTTTTTTTTTTTTTTTATTATTACGTAGTATCAACAAAAATTGTCATGGAAAAAGAAATTCTGTTTTTTTTGTTCCCACCCTGCCGTCTGCTGGCCCCACCCAAACTCCTCTCTCTAAGCTTTTTCACACAGTTCGATGGAGATCTCACTCCCAGAGGGCTCCAGCTGCCACGTCATCACCTCCCTCTCCCTCTCCATCTCCTCGTCTTCCTTGGCTGTGGACCCCATGCAGTAGACCACGTCCTCGGTGCTCCACCCCGCCCGCAGCAGCGCCAGCGCCAGCAGCCTCACGTGCCGCATCACGCTTTCCCGATCCCTCAGCACCATCCGATCAACCCCTCCATCATCGCCGTCCATCCCCATCATCTCCCTCACCTCCCTCAGCCTCCACCCCCCCTCCCTCAGCCTCCACCCCATCTCCTTCCACCTCCACGTGCCCCTCCCCGCTTCCTCCACGTCACCAACCAGATCACTCCACGTCTCCACCCCCCTCGCCGACTTCGCCGCCCACGCCGGCATCGGCACCTCCGCCTCCCCCTCCCCCTCCCCCTCAACCCTCCACTTCGACCTAAACCGCCCAAAAAAATCAGCAAGATCGAACGCGGAGGACCGGACGCACCCTCCGCGAACGTAGAAGATTGGATTGCCGTTCACCGTCGGAGACGATGACGGAATGTAGAAGCTCCGGTAGATAGGGACGAGGACCGGAGCCTTCGACAGGATACTCTTCGCCTTGGCGATGCATTCGCTGGTCGTCGCCGGGCGGAGGCCGAAGGACTCCGGCCAGAGGTTGTTCTTCGAGATCTCGTTGAGGATTCCGGCGATCGGGAGGGAGAGGAGGAGGCGGAGCTGGTTGGGGGAGGAGGACCGCCAGTTGGGGAAGCCGGTGCCGACGGGGAGGCCCTCGTGGAGGATGGATCGGAGATCGGGAGGGAACTCGAAGCCGAAGGAGGCCTCGATGGAGGTGAACTCGAGGTCGGAGAGGCCGGTGGTGACGGGGACGCCGGCGGAACGGAGGTGCTCGATGACCGACTTAGCGTAGGCCACGAACGAGAAGCAGATTCGCCTCTTCTGAGGCTGCTTACGATCACCGGCGGTCTCCGCCGCGATCGTCATCTTTTTTTTTTATCCCCCGATCGTTGGGGGTATTTTTTGGGGGGAGTGGATTTAAAGGGTGGTGTGGGAGGTGAGCGTATCGCGGAAGAAGTCACGTGGCGGGAGACCGGTAACGGGACGAGGAAACTGCCCGCGAAAATAGGGACGGAGATTTGGGGCGGAGGGTAGTTTGGTAATTTGGGGATTTCGATTGTTGGCACTCGCGGTGAGATTAAGATGTGGGAGGGTAAGTGAGGGAACTGTCAAGCCGTTCAAACTTCAAAATAGATGGGGATCGGGAAGAGAGGACAGATCCTTATTGAACAGAATTCTCGGGGGGTTTCCAAAGGAGCACATCAGTTTTTCCTAGTGTGCCCACTGAATAGTGAAATTTTAGTTGAAAGTTGAGAAGTGGGCTCACAAGGAAAAATGGTGTGCTTTTATTGAAACTCCCAATTCTCGCCGTGTAGAAAAAGCAATTGTGCGGTCGTTGGGATAGAATAAGACAAATGCCTTGGTGGAATTAAGAATGTACGTGTCGAAGATATATGCGGTCACCGGCAGAGCCGGCCACAAATTCCCCATTTCTTCTTCGCGAAGGTCTCAATCGGAGACCGGCTAGGGGCTTGTTTCTTCCAAGGGAGTTGCTAGATGCGCCCATATAAATGATTCATTTTATTTACAAGTTTATCATTTATAAATTTTGACGAAATTATCCTTAAATTTTTCTCTTAGTATAAAAAAAAAAGAGAGAAAGAAGCAACTCCAAAATCATAAATTTTCGCCAAAATTAAAATCTCATCGTTTGCATGTCATTCCAAATATTATTTTGAAGTTAATGTGATTATTTCCTTGCAAATTTGGTGCGAATATATTTCTCTGAGAGTTTTTGAGTCGATTGAAGAAGATGGAGAGTAAAATTATAATATTAGTAACAATCGATGAATCTCCTTATTTAAAGGTATATTTAAAGTATTTAAGGACTCAATAAACCGGTGTGCACACCCCGCCAAGGGGATGAGATGATTCATTGTAAACTAAAGTTTCTGGCCAGGGTATGGATCCCGACCAAAATAATCTCTGGACGGGACTGTAATCCCATCCAGAGAATCTGTTGGCCGATGCTGTAAGTCCGACCACCAATTTCAATTTTTTTTAATCTTAGTGACCGGGGTTTTAGCACCGGCATAGAGATCCACTGGCCGGAACTGTAACTCCGGCCTATTTATTTGAAAACAATGAATATTGAAAACAACCAACTTGAACTTCAATAATTGGTGAAATAACATATATTAACAAACATCTTATAATGACAAAAAATTTAAGTTACATAGCAATAGCTGTTCATTAGAAACGATACAGTACAATTACTGAAACTAAATTATTCATTACATCACAAATAAAAAATTACAAGTAGTGATATTAAATTGTTCATTAGAAATGATAAAGTTACAAAGCAACACACTATCGTCGAACTTGCTCATGCGATGTTTGTAATCCCTCTTCTGCGTCCCCAACATCGACATTCGTAGTTTTATGCGATGTAACTGGTTCCTCTTCAAATTGCCGATCATGTTGAATGTTCGGTGTGCTTATCACAATGTTCGTCCTCCGACTTGGTGTTGCTTTTTCCTTCGGTGGCAGCTTTGTTTCTCCGATTCGAGACCGTTGGCCTAATTCGAGATGGTTTAGATTGATCCATCTGCATAAAGGTTGAACGTACATTATTTCCAAAATTCCAACAATAGCCACACAAAATTGGTTCAGTATTAATTTCGGAGACAATGCATTTCTCCAAATCCGTTGAAATCCAACTATTAAGTTTCACAACATAGGACAAGAAATTTGGAGGTACAAATTATCAAACCCTAAATCCTACTTAAAATTGGATTATCAAACCCTAAATCAAAGTCTAAACCCTAGATCCTACCACTATTGAACAATATAGAAGTTCAAAATTGGAATGAGAGGAAGGAAATAGGGAAAATACTTCCGCGGTAAGGCTCAACAGCACATCGTCGCGTTTTCTTCTTCACGGCACTTGGCGCGCTAACAGTAACATGGCTGAACATCGCTAAAGAGAGGGAGAAAGAAGAATAGAGTAGGGAGAACGAATGGAACGAAAAAGATAGTGGGGAGGAAGAAAAGAGGAGAAACGGGATAGTTGGAAAACCTAATTTCCTAGTGAGCCCCATTTTTTTCCTAGTGAGCCACATTTTTCCCTCTTAAATTGTTTTGGAGACAAAACTGAAAAAATTATGGGACTTACTAAGAAAAAAAGGACTGATTTAAAATACCTTGAGGCTCACTAAGAATTTGGGGCTGACTAGAACAAATATTGGGCGCATCTAGCAACTCCCTTCTTTCACATAGGGCCAATGGGTTGGCTTATTCGGATAATAGATCCGGTGCTAAAAAAAAAAATTCTTTTTTTTTCTTTTTCTTTTTAGTTTTTTCCTAGTTGTTTCATGAAAAAGAGCCGAGCTCACTAATATTTTTTCATATTTTTTATTTTTTTTATGAGTAGGTTTACAACTATGGACCATCTAATTTATTTAAACTCAACTTGCTACTAATCTAATTTATTTGTACAGGTTCCTATAATGGCTTCGGCTTTCCTTCAGTTTCTTTTCGAAAAAGGATAAATAAATTACGATGAAGTAGTCCTTATAAACATACAATACTCCCTGCAAAAATAAAACTATTGGAATATAAATATCTAAGAAAGTTATTGTATTATTCTTACAACCTTATAAAGTATGATCATAATCAAAACAAGTTTATACAGCTTAAATTAATTTTTTTAACGACAATACATTAAAATAATGCATTGTTTTAAACTGGTGTTGTGTTAACCCTATGGCCCAACGACTCTTTTAAGTTTTTTAATGGATGTTTCGACTTATTATGTATATTTCACTAACACTTATTTCATAAAACCCTGAGCAGCATTTATCTATAAAAATTGAGCCACATTTTCACATACTTAATCCATAAAAATTGCGTACATAGAAGAATAAATCTTCAAGATATATGCCTATTTGGATATTAGTGATCTATTAGCCTCTGATACTCTGCACAATGGAAGAACACTGATAAGATATATTAACGACAATAATGCTTGCAAAGAAACTAGTCTATGCGTAGCATTAAGCTCAAAAATTACTTACTAACCAACTTGGGACACAGTAGGGTTGAATCTGTAAGCTCTCGCAGTCTTATAGTTGACTTTGACGCTTAATTTGCGGATAACACAGTCAAGTTGCACTCCAACAAGCTCCAGTTGGATAGTACAGAGGTGCGAAGGAGGAAGAGATGAACAGAGATGGATACAAATAACAGAATCAACCAAGAATAAACAACCGAAATAGTTGATGGCCAGCGCAAAGGGCGAACTCCCCAATGAACGACATTTCAAGCAAAATAAGTCCCACTGGAAGTACAATTTTCATTTAATCTTCACTTTCGTTGGCTGAAAAAACTGTAAAATCATGCTCCGCCACTTTGCTACAAGATAAATGTCATTTGGATTCAACAGTAATGAAATGCACATTATTAAGTACGTGGGTAACTACAATAATGTGCACATTGATAGATGGTTCAACAACATTATTAGAATTTCAGAAATGCATAAGCATGGCCTTCAATAGGGAAGTTTAATCGTTGAGATTAACAAAACAAAGTAAAATGCTCTGAAGAAAAGGGCATATCTCCCCACGGTGACATTTTAATGGTGCTTGGCCTCGAACAGACCATCAGGACCTACAAGGCACGAGGGCAAACAACAAGGTTAGACTGCTGTTGAAAATACGGATGGATGGATAAACGGTAAAATATTTCAATAAATTATATTTTGTTTTTATTTGCGAAGATGATTTCATTGGTAGTGAGTTGGGGGTCACTGCTCATGAAGCTTTTCTAATAAATTCGGACCAATCAAGGTGATCAGCATGATGGTTTGACCATATCACGATTGAATACAGAAACGGAGATAAAGTTGAAAATAAAACAGAATGGTTGTTGTAAGCACGGAGTACGAGTAACATGTATTTGCACAAGAGACGTCTTCTATAATCCTAGTTCCATAATCTAAAATGAAGAGATCTCGTAGCTAACAAGTCAGTCATATCAAAACATGTGCAAAATGGAAAAACATGAAATGGCATACCCAATCTACAAACTCATTCATTATAACTCTGGCAACCAAATAAGTCATATTGTTATATCCTCCCATACCCATATCCTATTTTTTTTTTTTAAATTGTTGCATCACCACGTCAGTGTCATATTGCAATTGCATGCCATGTTCGTGGCCATTACGCTTCATAATTTGATAGGCACAAGTAACTCCAGTAGCGGCTGAGGCATGGCTTAAAGAAAATCAAGAACTTTGGTTATGGAAGGTTGCCTGCATTAATATCGGAAAATAGATTTTGACCCCAAAAAATTTCCAACTTGAAGTAGGACATATGCGGTGGTAGGCAAAGCACTCTATATGAGAGGCGGCGGGTCACAAGATAAGAGGCACAATCTTTGTGACCCCAGAAAAGGTAATTCAAAAAATGCTTAAAGGTAACATCAATATAATCTCTACATTCTATCTGCATTCTTTGTTGATTCTTTGGCTAGGCTGAATAAGCATAACACATGATGCGACATGATCTTACAACAAAGTACAGAACATCTTAATCTTAACCCCTGTAACCAAATGGATTAAAAATGACAAGGATAACAGGGTCAATTATATGCTTTTCACTATTGAAAAATGCAATATTGTGTGACTACTCCCAACTTTCACTTGGAGAGGTTTGGACAAATAATTTTAGCATTCAAGCGGTTAGCAGCTGATAGCATCACTACGATGCCGTATAAGATTAGATTGAGGTAATAATTAATTCCAACTAATCCTTTTTAGACATGGTGGCATTGAATGTAATTAGATTATTTGAGTGACCGTATGAAATTAACCACAAAATCACTAATTTTTTTGGGTGGTACTTAATCTTGATTTTAGTGGCGTAGGATCTTGTTGCAATGCATATTTATCCCCAATGTTGACCACCACAATTGGTCCTAACATTTATATGTAGTTAAATGTGAAAGACTAAAGTTTATGAGCCTTCATCCAACTATCTATGTGACCATAGTGGCTGAGGTCCCTCAATTAGGTATTGGACAACGCCTCGCTATCCTCATCTCTCACCAACCTAATCTTCTCATCATCCATTCCACTCGTCATCTACTCTCAACTTGTTCTATATTACTTCCTCATTGTAACCCTCCTCAACAAGCTGAATCCTCTTCCTGTGCTCTCCTAACTGTTACCCTCTTCTAGGCAAAGGTTTCAACAACGACCTCATACCCTTCTGAATGTCATCACTCTCCTTGGTGGAAGCTTGAATGGGTGAAAGTAAACAAATTTCTTGATGTTACCACCTCCAGTTGGCCATGGGTAAGCATTCATTGGGAGAAAAAGGGTGTTGGCTTGATCCCATCCACATGCAATCACTAATAACATAACCCGTGGCTCCTCTTATCTATCCTTGCACTCTTCTATAGATTAACCGAAAAGCTTCTTTTTTTTTTCATGGATTCCATGCCTTCAGTGTAGGCATGAATGAAAAATATTTTCCCATAAACTTACATGCATGTTTCTTGTAATGTATCAAGATCAAAACTCACCTGAATATCTTCCCTTCACCATAGGCCATTACTCCTTATAGGTTAAATTAAACCAATATAATTAAAGAAAAAAAATGGCAAATTGATGATGCCCGATCAAGTAAATACAAAATTTTAAATGGCCAAAGGCCTTCTCAAATAAACAACAAATGAATCATCTCATTTATACATAAACGTGACCCAAGTAGAATACAACCATCCAACTAGTTAATACCCATTAATGTGAATCAAAAGTGCTAATCCGATTAAAGATCATAACAAACCCAACCTTATAACACCATGCTTTCAGATTCAAGTAAATTAGCCAAGAAACACACCTATGACATCCAACAAGTCACCTAAATAGAAGTTCCACCCTGTATAGTCAATTGCTAGATATAAACCTAACATCTAATAAAAGCCAACGAAGGAAAATGGGAGCATCATCAAAAGCAATGTTTAAAATAGCGATAACGGTAGCGTAACGTTTTGTCTGTGTTCGGTTATGTTGCATATAGCGTAACACATAACGTGGGTTATGCAATTTCCTATTTATTTAATAAAAAAATATAAAACTGTATAAACAAAATTTTATAAATTGAAAAATAAATTTAAAATTTCTAAAAAAAGAATATAAAATTATTTTGTAATACATAATCTATTCTAATTTTATATTAAGTTTTATAATAATTTTCACATTTATCGTTAATAGTTATATTAAGTCTACAACCGTAATTCCAGTCATCATCTAAACAAGAAAATAAAATTTTAATTTTTGGTTTCAATTCCAGCTATTATCATTGTTGTAATTTATTTATATTTTTTATGTTCAATTTATATTATTTGTAATTGTTGATTTCAGTTCAGTTAAAAAGTAAATAGCATCAACAGGTAAGATATATCAACAATCGGAGAGGAATTACAATATGCGAATAAGGAAATAGTTGCAAATTAGCAGTGATATATCAACAATCGGAGAGGAATTACAATATGTGAATAAGGAAACAATTGCAAATTAGCAAGTTAGCAATTCCACAAGCAATCCAACAATCCAATACTAATCAAGTAAAAAAATTACAGCAATTCACTAATAATCAACAACAATATAGAAATTACTAAAAAATAATTGTAAATAACATAACATAATGTAATTTAACATATCGTTACGTAATATAATGTAAAATAATATAAAAAACGTGCTGTTACGGTGCACTAAGTTATTTTCAGTTGTTACGTAGCACAGGAGTTCCGTTAGGTTTTGTAACGCAACATAACGGATTTCATAACACGTTATTTTCAACAATGATTAAAAGAATTAGAGGAGGAACTCATGCCCATCCTTAATTTTGAACCTTTAAAGCAACATCCTGAAATTCCATGGTGAAAACTGAATATCATCTTCCTCCAGCCCAAAGTCTTATCTGCTTTAATTTCTCTTCACTCTCTAAACATGCTTTCATGTAGAACCCTTGCAAAACAACGTAATTTAGCTCCACAACATCAAGTCACTTATCTAAGAAGATGCCTACCTCATAAATTAACAAGGCAAGAAGCTAATACACAAAACACCGGCCATGCTAAAGAATCATCATAAGAATGTTAGTGACATTGCTTTTCTTAAATGACAAAACTATTCATCGATACCATTGTTTCAAGTCTAAGGCATAAACAAAACCTAAAATAGAAGTATTTATATAATCAAGTAGATCCTCAATTTGAATCCATCATCATCTTAAACAACAACCCTATTCATATTTAATGCATAACAAGCGAAAAAAATATTGGTAATTATGTCATCAAACATCATTAATGCCGCAATGCCTACATTCGAAAGCTGACTTCATCTAAAAGCTGCGAGAAGAAAAATGTTGGAGAATTTACCAATGCAAAATCACGCAACTGATGCTTATCGTCTCTATGGCTATTTCTATCAAAAGTAATACTAATAATAATAACAATAATAAATGCATACCCCATGGGAACTCCTTGTTACGAATGTGCAAATACGGGTAAGCCTGCCAAAAAAGTTGATACTTTTACAAACTCAGTACCACAAACAAAACAATTTAAAAAGAAAAAACAAAAAAAAAAATATAACATAAAACTACCGGCTGTTCGTCGTGGTGAGGGTGACCCTTGGAGAGATTGTAGATAGCAAGGGCCGTGCAGCTCACGATTCCAGCGTACGTTATCTTCTCCCATTTCGCGGTCTCATCTAATCAACAAATATAAAAAGGGAAAAATAGAAAAATTGATCAATCAATCGAAAGATCTGAATCTAAGAAGAAGAAACCCTAACCCTAATGGACGATCGAGAAGAATGGGGATCTTACAAGCGTCGTCGTGAGCGGAGGCGGAGAGATTCCTCTTGCTGGTGGTGAAGAGGGGGTTCGAGGTTGCGGTTGATCGCTGGCGGAGGAATCGGAGCCCAGATCTTGCCATTGGAGCCGCCATGGATGAGCTCTGCGATTCGTTTCTCGTCTCGATCTGTCGGGCGAAACGAAGGACGACAGGGGGTAATTTTCTCCTTTCTTATAATGATCTTGCGGCACACGATAAGAATCTGGTGTGGTACACTGTACCAGGAAGTCCGGTGAGTCGGACTTAGTGGGCTCCTAATGGGCTAGGTCTGGGTCCAAGGCCTTAACATCGGGACCTGAGTTCTATTCTCGGGGAATTTCTAAAGGCACTCTCCAAATACCTATGGGCACAATGAGATGTCCCATCCGATTCAATGAAATTTAAAAAAACTAGAGAGGAGAGCAGAAGGTAATGAAGAATCAAATCTTTCCTTTCCGAGCAAAATTCATGTTTTAGAGGAGATGTGACTGCTTGGCAAATTGTCATACAGTCCCTCGTTTGGAAAGTTATCGTGACTTCACTCTCATATCATTTGCTTGCGATACAAGTTCTAAAATACTAACAAAAATAGCAAACAAATACTAGAAGATGATAAACTCAAACATGACATCTCACTGTAGTTCTTAATGCATGGGAGCTGAATTAGCCACTAATCTCAACAAGCAACAAAAAAAATATATCTATCTATCTATATATCGACAACAAACACAATTAGTCACTAATCATACACTAATTGTCATGGATTAAGGATCCTGTCGCCACACTTGCACTTCCAGTTCATGGGCTTGTAGTTGGAGCTGTACTCATCACCCCTAGAATTGACTGTAGCAGAAGCCCTCTGCTTCTTTAGGGGGGCTAGAGGAACTTGAACTGCCTCACAATGGCCACAGCCACTGCACCTTCCCTCGCAGCTCGGCGGCCTCGACCCAATCATCGCCCCCTCCACCACCATCTTCTCACCTTCTCCTTCCTGATCCCAAACACAACCCACACGGTAGTTAGCTCAGAAAAATGCTGATATTTCTACTTAATCTTCATCAACATTGACAATGCACACGGTAAGCTCTCACCTTGGTGACTCCAGAAGCCTCAGCCAGTCGTCTAGTAGCGTCGGCTGAGCTCAAGAGCAGGAGCAATGAGAGAAGAACGAGGAAATCAACAGCCATGTTGATTGAATGGGAGAGAGATTGATGCAGTGGAGAGCTGCAAGTAGAGGGGGGAAAAGGGAAAAGATGAAGGAGATGATTGCTCAAGAGGTATTTAATGCATTAAAGGCTGTAGATAGAAGGGAGAGGCTCTGTTTTCTTCAGCTTCTGACAACAGATCATAGAATCAAAATCAAAAGGACACAACAGTTAGGAGCAGAGAGATCAGATTACAGGAGAAGAAACAAATGAATGGGACCAAAGTTTCAAAGGCTTGTAGAGCTCATCAGAACAACTTCAGCAGGGGCATTGATTGACTTTGTAGGTTAGATAACATAACTTACATACAAACAACAAGAGCAAAAGAGCTCTCTCTCTCTCTCTCTCTCACTATATCACTTGAAAAGAAAGAGAGAGACAGGTTAATACCTGAAAGCAGCAAGGAACCCAAAACCCATGTCAGCAGATATTGGAGATTCTCCCCCTAAAAACAAACAGCTGGTGTTGATATGGCTTGTGTGATGTGATGAGCTGTTCTCTTCTTTCTTTTCTTTTTTCTTGCTCACTTTGCTTCTGCTGTTTCTTCTGTCAGAAACTGAGAAGAACTGCACCAATCCAATCCTACACGCCAACTTCTGGGATGGACAGATAACAGAACTGCACTGTTTAGATTTCAAATGTAATTTCAAACACATCAACCTATTAGATATGAGAAAAGACAAGGTTGGGGATACTTACAGGTTTCATTTCAACATCTCTCAGTAGCCTTTGTTTAGAAAGGTCCTTTGAAGAAGGAAAATAGAGATCAGGCCCTTGCATATTTCAAGGATCTATCAGATATTTCACTTTTAGAACTTAACATGTAACTGAGAAGAATCAAAATGGTCATTTTAATAAGGGTTAGGCGAAAAAAAAGGTAGGAATCAGATTCTATTTCTATAAAGAATATTGCAGTTCCAAATTATAGATGTACATCATATTCTGGGGCTCTCTCTCTCTCTCCCTCTCATGGCTTTACGTCAAGCCATTAGGCATTTCTTTTTTTCCCTCATTATTTACATTGGACTCATGTTACATTACTCCTACTCTACGGGCAGAAAATTGCATACCCGACCTAGTTACCCAAAAAAAAAAAAAAAAAAATCAAGGGTAAGTTCCTGCGATAGGAGATTTGCCCGCGGCCAATTGACTATAAAGCAAAATTGTCAACCATGTGGAAGATCACACCTGCACCATCTGAATTCATAGAGTATGACTTCACCTGCAGAGAAATTAGATATACTGTTTTAGGCCTTAACAAACTTCAACTAGTGGCTTATTTGTATAAAAGAAAATATGGGCATTCATTAGGTTTTGTAAAAGTCAAATAACTAGCAATTACTGTTCGTCGCAAAATTCTTGCTTCCTTTCATTGAATAACTTGATTACAATGAAAGATGAACAAAAAGAAACAAATGAGAGAATTTATAGATTATCACTCTCTTTTAATTGTGGCTCTATGTGGCGATAGGATCTATCAAATAGCTCCTTTTGCCACCAACAATTACGAATAAATCTTACTAGCATATTTATTCTTCGATGTTTTGGATGCTCGTTTAGGAGAATCACTGAGATTGGTTCGGCTATTCATCATTTCTAATGTTGACAAATAATATTAATACATATGACTCGTATCTAAAAAATGTGAACAGAAAATGTCCCAAGATTTTGTCTTCTCACCGACTTAAATAGCAAAAGAAACTTTTCATGTTTAATGTCTTTACTCTTCAAGTCAATTAGTTTGCAACCAACAAAACAACAAGAGGAGACAAACTTTTTACGGCTTCTACAATCGGATGCTAACATCATATGAAAGAGATGGTTCGGTTTTTCCTTTTTATACTCAGAAATAGGCACAAGTTCCTGTCACTTTGAAGATATCCTTGCCGATTATTTGTCATTAACACCATCCCAATCATCATTAGCGATGCTTCCAATATTTTATTGTCCACCTTCACTTGCCAGTGCATCATCATTTCTACCCATCTATTATGTTCGCCCTTTTTACCTCAAGTTATTTTTCTTCTGTCATTTCTATTTACTTACTATGAACTCTTCCCTTCACCTCAACTAAAGCTTGGATACAGATAACTTTGTGAATTTTCTCAAAAAAGCAATACCTTCAAGAGCTAGAAAACTACTACCCATTTCTACTATTTTCTCAATAACAGCCTATGTTGATTCCATCATTTTAAACAAGGAGGGTTCCCCGTGAAGCCGGGTGGGGCAAGTCACATAGGATTTGTACTATATCCTGGTAATCGTTCTTCAACAATCAGTAACAGTGAGAGATTTTATCCTTCAAACTTCCTGTAACTACTTATCACTATAAATCATATTAGTCTCCCAAGAACAGTCATGATTCTCCTGTTAGCACAAGTACAACTGGAGAATATATGCTATATTTTCCTCAAGGATAAAAGGAATTTCTTATATTTACTTCTTAAGCAGCAGCCTCCTATTGTATGTGCCTGATAGCATATCTACATATACATTTCATAAAATGAACTTGCAAATTATATGCTGAACACTAGAGTAGTTTAGAATTCCAGTTTGTCACTGATGTATCTTACTAAATATATGACAACAAATTTGCCAGAATTTTGACAATTTTATGAACCGGTTTCTAAATTAGTCGGTCAGAAACAAACCTGAATGGTACTGTGAGCGAAAATTTTTTGCTTGCTTTTGCGGAAGCTGACATCTATCCTTTCCCACGCAACTCTGTTTAAACCTTTAATCATCGCCTCTGAAGTTTATGAAAGAAAAAAAAAATCAATACATGATTGATGTATAAAGTGAAAGCATGCGATATGAAGTGAACTAAACTAAAAAAAAAAAAATTAAGAGTGCAAAGAGCTTCCAGAATGCACTGTAATTTGAGAGCTTCAATTTCGTCCCTGGAGAAATAATAAAGTAACCCAGAAGAGGAGTTGAGCAATAAATTTCGATAATAGAAGCCCCGATGGTTAAGATGAAGGATGGAATGAACATCTGAGCAAAGGTCAGTTCATATTTGGTTCATAAAAATGATAATTAATAACAGGAAAACGATGAAATACAAACCTTCCATCTCAGCCATTGTCATTGGCTGAGAAACAATTGTCTCCATGAATTCTTCATGTCCCCAGTTAGCAGGCTTTGCTTTCTCCTCATACATAATATGTGGATATTTTTCATTCTTTATACGATTCTGGCACTGGATAGAATGCAATATATCAGAGACAAACCAATAGAAAATTAACATCTAGCAGCAACCATTCAAATATTTACATTGGGTAGCTCATGTTGACGACGTATCGAGGATGTCCTCCATCCAACAATGACTAAGATGAGTTAAGTGTTAACAAAAGAATTATAGCCCAAAAGTATTTAAGGTGTCAGGAATAGACATGACTCATGAGCTTCATATTGTATGTGTGTGCATATGCTTGTGTGCGTGTCCGTAATGTTAGTTTCCCAAAGAGGATACAATCGTAGCAGACATTTGAATATGCGACACGGCGGTCAAAAGACTGCAACGCAGACCTGCAAAAGAAATTACAAAGCTATGTTGAGATCTTCATAGCAAATTGATAGGAAATGAAGACTTACTAGGTACGAAGACCCACATGAATCGAAGATTTCCATAGTCATTGACCATTTGAAGCAGAAGAGGAGGCTTCCCCTCATCATGATCTTGGAGGAAGAGATGTTTTCCTGTTCTCCCAGCGATCCAGGAAATATGATATGCCATCTTTTCCAACTTGGGCGAGCCACACAGTAGCGGGATCTGCAAATGCCATGATCGTCAATAAATAAAAATATGGAAGTATAGTATAGTGTAACCGGCAACTGCACATTGAATCAGCTCAAATATAATATATAGTTTTCCATAGATAAATTCAGCACATATGAACTTTGATTCGTACAGGGTGGGAAGAATATTTCACAAATCACCCCTATGCAATCATAAGTTGATAATATTGCAGTTACAGTCACTCCAAAACGACAAAAAGGTCGAAATGCAGCAATTTTTAAATGGCAGGAACACGAAAACCTACGTATAAACTAATGACAATGGTTTGGCACTGACCTGCTTGTGAATCCCTGAACCAAGGTGAGGGGTTGCAAATGTTATAAAATTAACAGGCTCAAGTCCAGCAATTTTGCCTTTCCGTCCATGTTCTAGGCATTGGGTTCCACAATTACAAGTCTTACAATCCCCATATTCTTCAGGGGGATCCTTTTGATCACTTTGAGTATATAGTCTACCAATGGCATATCTTGCTACCAAGCCACCTAGCGAATGAGAAATAAAAGAGATCTTCTGAAGCTCTGGCCTACTTTCAACAACAGATAGTACCTGGACACATTGAACCTCTGCTGCTTTAAAAATTGAGCAATGGAATTCTCAAAAAATCGTATAGCAATTTGATCACTACACAGGCTTCAAACAAAATGAAATCAAATAAAACATATGCCCAAAGGTTAGCACATTGAAGAAAAGAGTTATGTTTGAGTTTATTTCCTCAGGCAAAGTTGAAAGAATACTCGGTAATCAATAAGGAATATACATATGCACCTCTTTTGCAAGTCTCTCCCCCATTACATCAACACCATCGAATGTCAAGCTTGAACAATTAGATTCGCTACCTGCAATGTACAAAGTTATAGTCAATCTTATACAAACCATAAGAGGATTGAAGATACTATGCTGTGCATAATACGGACAGTAGGTTTGTTACTGTCTCTTCCTAAATCAAATATATACTATGTAAATAAATTTATAATATTTTGTGGCGTGTCAAAGAAAAATAAAATATAATCCAAACTATACCCAAGGATAGTGCATACTCAAAGTCGGGCACAAGAAGAGATTGATATCATGCATGTACATTTCTTAGTAGCATGACTTTAGCTATTTCCTTCATATAAGAAGTTAGTTTCTCCTCTTGCTATGTAGTGCTTGGAAAGCCTTAGCATCATCTTTAATGAACTATATCAATTTTTTCCCTCAGCTTCTAATACTTTTTCTCATGCTTTTAAGAAAATTGGTAGATGGATGTTAGACAACAAACTCCAAATAAGTAAACCAAAAGGGTCATCCAGAAATTGCCCGAGTTTGTTTCTTTGTTTGTTTATGTTTTGTTACTTTATATTGCCAATCTCTAAATTGCCGACCCTTAAATTTTGGGATAAATTATTTATTGATGTTGATGTTTATCTTTATCATAATCTTCAACATGCTTATTGTATTGAGACGGCCGATATGAAAAGTAAAGGATTCAGAAAACTCACAGTGGACAACAAGATTTTCCGGGTACCTTCTTACAAATTGTTTTGCGGCATATCTCCAATTCGAAGCACTGTATGTCAAGGCATTAAGAAGAAAAAATCAGAACTAAGAAAGGAAAAGGTATTTAAGTGAATAACCAACTACAGCCAGATACTTAACTATAGAAACAATAACTCATAATCAATACTCCAGTTGCAACCCATCGTAAACTGGACAAAGAACCTACAGAAAATTCTAATGGAACTTCTACCCTTTGCATTAACGTGATATAAACCCATATGAGGGCTATAATAGAATCTTGATGATCTCCTGATTGGTTAGTATGCATGTAGAGAAGTTCGATGGTGATGAAGCAATTGATGCTCATGTTCTAAATTTCCCATCAGGAGAAAAAGGGTCTTGATAAAAAAAGTGAGAAGATAAATTTGTTAGGGAATCATATCCGTTGTTAATGCAAATATAAGCCACAAACGTAAGTGGAATCACATTCCTAATACCCAGAAAGAATATCTCCAGCCTAAAAGAGGTTTAAGGCATACCTACATTTCATTCACAGCAAAAAGTCCTACCATGAAGCAAGAAACTCCACTTCCTATGATAATATGCATATTAAATCACCCTCGTATGAATGGAATAAATTTACATTTTATGACAAGGACCAACCCACAAACATCTTCCATACAATAACAACTAAGACTTTTATCCCGAGTACTTGGAGTAGGCCACATGAACCAAAAGAGAATCACACCGAATCGATCACATGGATGATCCTTCTCCATCCATTCCTTCCTATCAAGCAACGTATCCTCATTTAAACCTCTAACATCCATATCTTGTTGTATTACCTTGATTAATATTTTCTTCAATCTTCCCTTCACTCTTTTAACTTGTCATATATTGATAAACTCTCATCGTCGAACTGGTGCAAAGAAGTAACCAACCACTTTCAAGGATTCAAATGTGCCGTGTTCACATTAATGCAAGCCAATTACCTTATGAACACCATGACAGATGGCAATGGATAATCTTAATTCAGTTATTTCATCTGGAAATTCATGCACATTTGCTCCAATTCGCGCCGTGCTCATGCCAAAAGTACTTATTTTCAAAATTACAGTATCCAATTTATAAAAGCAAAGTTTCTAACTATTATGAATTCCTTTAATGTACAATATAATTCATTAATTCGTGATGGGTAACTGGGGGAAAAAAAGATTACCAACGATTTCTCAAACTTGAAAAAATAAATAAAAAATCAGCATCTATCAAAGAATGCATCTAAAAACACATTAAACTTGAATATCATCAAATCTCAACTTCACCAAATCTCAGGTGAGGCCAACCAAGAGGGAAGCCCCTTATAGGCGCCACCTGAGATCAGGGCTAGCTGATACGATTCATCCTCAAAAGTTGTTAACTCAATTATATAACAATTAAATGCGATTTTTTTTTAACACAAAAAAAAGCGCAAACGAAGAAAGATGCAATTTTTATGAGAAAAGGCGGCACCTTCCGACGATGCCATTGACGGTGACGACGAGATGCGTCGGGATCCGCCGCCGCTCCGTTCCGCCGCCGTCAACTGCCACGGCCTCGGCGTCGAATCCGCCAACCGCGGCCTCCGCCGGAGCCGGATCCCTGACGGAGGGACGCAGGCAGGCGAGCACGCAGGCGGCCCGGCGGTGGGCCCCCTTCCTCCTGCTCCTCTTACCTTCCGGAGCCATCTCGAGAATCCTAACCCCCCACAAAATCAAATCTACGATCTCTCGATCTCTCTGATCTCGATCTATCAAGAAATTTTGGAGGAATTGGGCTATAGGGGGTGTTCAAAATGTGGGTCGGTTTGAGATTTTTCCTCCCATTGAAGTAAAAATTTCACTTTTTTTCTTCTAAAAAAATGGACTTTTTCTTTTTGGGTTCCCTTTTCGTTCAAGTTTTGTTGGCGCTCAGTCTCTCTTCTCCCTTGACTCGGGGTGTTTCCAAAGGAGCACACCAGTTTTCTTAGTTAGCCCACTTCTCTGGGCTTTTGAGCCGGGGTTATAAAGTGGGCTCACTAGAAAAAATGGTGTGCTCCTTTGGAAACTCCCTTGACTCGTCGTGATGCGGCTGGTCTCAAAGGAGCGACGCGGTCACCGGTAAATTTTATTTGATTATTTTCATAAACAACCCTGTATTTGGTCTTATTAACAGTTTTAAGTTGCAATTTAATTGACAGCCATTTTGCGTCTAAGGCCTTGGAAACTTTGGAATTAGAACAAAGCAAAAAATAGACATTGACACACAAATACAATAGTTTTGTTTTTTCCCCTTCTATAGAATCTGTGTGGAAGTAGAATTCTGTAACCCTAGAGATCAAAAATGAAATATTTATGCATGTGTGTATATTTTCAATTTATTATTTAGATAGAAATATTTTTTTTATTTTATTAATAATAAAACTATCACCGAATCAATTATTAATTAAGCTAGGTTAGTAGGTAGACATTATCGAGAATTACACTTAAAAATATTTTCTCAAGAGCATTAGTTGATACCAATTAAACTAACTTTCTTTCACGATAAAAATATACTATAAAAATATACTTTAACCACAAAAATCAGAAATTAATAACAATAAAATCAAATTTGCATCTTAAACCTTTTTGTCCATTAAAAAAAACTATTTCTTTTCGCAAAACCATACTTATTTATTATGATAATTTAATAAATGAAAGAGATAATCAAAGAATCAGAAAATGAGAGGTTACATTTGAAAAGAGAGTATGAATATTGATGGCAGGTGAGGTGAAAATGTGAGATTTGCAAGGGTTTTTGTGCTAAACTTTTTGACCATTTTAATTTATTTACGTGCAGAAAGAGCCGAGTCCTCCTCAACAGTCAACACACGTTGAGCGAGAAAGACCGCATAGAAATGTACTGTAAAAGTGGCCGGCAGGTGTTATTATGTGTGCCCGCATAAAACTCCTCGCCTGACAATTTTGTCATAGGTCCCAGTTTCTATGCGCCGTCGTCGCAGTCGGATCCTTGTGAGACATTGGTTAGGTATTCGGTAACCAACGCAAAGCAACATACGTACCTGTAAAGAAAATGATAGAAACCCAGAAATACACCCACATCTATCACCAACGTGGGTCCAACTCGGTCCTGCTTTCTAGATTTCTTTGATCGTTCATAACGAATATCATTTACTATTTTAGGAGTATTTAGTACCTCAAATCTTTATATATTATGATTTAGTCCCCCAAATCTTCATATTTAGGATTTAGTCACTTAAATCTCCTAAGTTACTATAATTTAGTCTCCTCCCCAAATTCCTAAATTTTTGATCTGATATTACCATTTTATCCCTCCTTATTCATCTCCCAATGAAGAAAAGAAGAGGAAGAGAGAAGAAAATGAGAAGAAGAAGAGCTAAGGAATACTGAAGAAAAGGAGAAGAGAGGAGGAACAGAAAGAATGAATAAGAAGGGATAAAATGGTAATATCAGGTCAAAATTTTGGGGATTTTGAGAAGGGGACTAAATTGTAGTAACGTAGGAGATTTGGGTGACTAAATCCTAAATATGAAAATTTGGGGGACTAAATCATAATATATAAGGTAAGGGGTTTTTACATATCTGTCCCTTATATCTTTAAAATTTTGAATTTAGTCCCCTACATCTTCATATTTTGAATTTAGTTCCCAAATCCTTTAAGTTCTCACTTTAGTCCCCCAGTCACATTTTTTTTCTAAATTTCCCGTTATACTCCTGAGTTACTTCATTTTAATGCTTCATTCACTCTTCCTCCTCTCTTCCCTCTTCTTAATAGGATCTTCGGAATTACTTTATTTTAAAAATTAACTGGAAGGGAAGAGAGTGAAGGAGAATGGAGAGGGAAATCTAATACGAAGAGTAAGAGAGGGGGAAGAGCGAAAGGAATATTAAAATGAAGTAACTTGGGAGTATAATGAGAAATTCGGGCCAAAATATGGTTGGGGACTAACATAAGAATTTAAATGATTTAGAGGACTAAATTCAAATTTTTAAAGATATAAATCCCTAAAATCCTTCCTAAACTAACACACATACTATCTCTATGATTTGGAATATGAATTTACTATAAGTCTTTGATATGATATTGAAAGTTCCTATCACTATACCAAAACTCTGAAATTACCATGAGGGTTAAAAAGAATTATTTTATATCTCGATACAATTTCTCTCCAAAACGGAAGATTTCTTGCGCAATTTTAGCAATCCATCAAAACTATGAATGGGTTCTTAAAAAAATAGTGTGTGTAAAGTAGAATAATGTTATACTCAATTATATTTTTTAATCTGTTCAGCTGCCCAACCTAACCTGCGGACTGATGGCCGAGTCATGGGCCGTCCACAAGCTGACACTATTCCACTAAAAAACATGGCACTCTCAAATCCAAAGGACGGACAAGATTGCGACATTAGGGTTATATTCTATTGTTTTGCTATTTTAAAACTTTGCAAAGTCTAATTTTTTGATTTATTATGACGATGATAAGAGAACTGTGACTCGTAAGTCACACAATAATACTCACTAATTATTATTATATATCTAGAATCCAAGACCAAACATATATGCACGTCTAAAACACTTGGAATCAACTCTTTCATTGTAACTTTGTGATAAGGTATTTATTGGTGTTGAGATATGATCACACGTTAGAGATTTCTCGATATCTCTAGGTCGGCTAGTGACTTCAGAGTCAAGCAAGCACTTTAAAGCTTTTAGAAAATCATCTAATTTCTAGAGAAATATCGATTTGTACAACTTAGTCAGTAACAATAAAATATGGATGAAAATTTCAATATTTCTCAAAAAAGGCATAAAAATGATAAAAAGGAGAAATAAAAAAAGATTGGTGCATACTGCACGCTATACACGGATAATTTATATATATATATATATATAATAATAAAAAGAACAAATAAAAAGTACACAAAAAGCCACCAAAGCATTACCATTAGCTTTATTTAAATTAATACAGCACCAATGTCACCCACTAAGCATCCTGCTACTGGAGAGCAGACACCAGAGCACACTGGCAATACCTTTTAACGTGTTTTGTGCTGGGTGCATGTCTGCATGATCTCTTTTAATTACTATTTTCCCTTAAAAGTAAAGAATATCATTTGATTGATCAACTTCTTCCTATTCACATCAAGGTGCTTGATACACAGACAAAATGATCCTAAAATCTTTAGTGGGTTTAAATAGCATATTTCATTTAGGCTTAAATCAACGCTCCTGTGGAGTAAGAAGAGGAGTTTTCACGATGACAGAATAACTCATTTACTGAGAATAACAGTATTACTTATAACGAGAGAAATAACAAGTGTCATAAAATCGCTAGTAGTATTGCTCGCTAGAAGCACTAGAAACCTTGCATCTTAACGTATAGTTTCTCAAATTACCGAACTTTTGTGTGATAATAATGGTTGATATTTTTTAAAAAAAAAGTAATATTGAAGAGTAGATTGTTTCCCAATTTAAACAATTGACATTATCAGATAATTAAGGGTGTATTTGTAAAACAAAAATTTCAATTATTTTAAGAGGTTTCTAATTCTAATTCTAATTCTAATTCTAATTCTAATTCTTTGTCTTTATCTCTAAAAAAACATTCTTTTCTCATTTAAATTGGGCAATTTGAAATCCCCCAATTTCAATCTAGGGTTTAGGCCATGGCGACCACAGCTCAGCTCCGTCTCATGTCCGATCTCAAATCGATTCGAAACGAGCCTCCTGAGGTACATTTGATCCACCTACACTTTTATTTCTAGCTTCAAAATCCAATCTTGTCCATTATTTCTATTGAATTGAACCGTGGGTTTCTCGTAATTTGCATTTAGAAGTAATAAAAGCTTAATTTTGGTTGTGGGTTTTGTTAGGGATGCAGTGCCAGCCCTTTGTCTGATGAGAATTTGTTTGTTTGGAGTGCGACCATCTTTGGCCCAGATGAAACCCCTTGGGAAGGTGGGATCTTTACAAATTTCCATAATTTTGAAGTTTTTAAATTGGTAAATTGAGTGACTGTTGATATGGTCTTTTAGGTGGGGTATTTGGGCTGAGACTAACATTTGGAGATAATTATCCTCAGAAGGCGCCTCGCGTTCGGTTCACTTCGGATGTTTTCCATCCTAATGGTTAGTTCTTATGCTGATGGGGATGTCTGAATTGAGTGGATAGTGAATTTTGGTCCTATGATTGTATATTGTACATCATAATTGTCATTAGTCACACTTTAGGTTGTTGCCTTCATAGTCATCATTAACATGACTCACTTTGCACTAAACCACTATTTTATTCATGTAGTCTCAATGGGGCTCATGGACGATGAATGGTCATTTAATCTTGTGAACTGCCATTTAGATTTTATCATCTGATTGGTCTAAGCAGTCTAAAGAACATTCATCCGAAGTCAGCTCTAGTTCAGGATTAAATCTCATATAACTTGGTCATATGTAATGCATTTCTAGTAGAAATGTTCTTTGTTCTCATTTCATTTACATGAATGATTCTCATTGCACTAGATGAAGATATTTATGCCAATAAAAAGGAGGCACACAAGGGACGACTAAATCACTTATATTACCTAATAAGAGTCAAGTTTCTTGTTTTGAGGCTAGTTTTCTAATAGTAGGTGAACGGTCTTGATCCTAATAATCAGTTTGGATAGAAGTGACATGGCCCATATGGGTAAACCGTAAAAATAGAATTGTTCATGCATCACAAAATATAATTTTTTTCTTCGTAACCTTACTGACAGTTATAATTTCACATGTAACTTCTTTAAATCTCTATACATATAGATTCATAATGTCATTAGTGGTCTTAGAATTTGGGTAACTACATAGTATGCAATTTCTTCCTGTACGATATATCAGATGTATGGACTCCCATGGGAGGTCAAATGTAAAACATCAAATGCCCGAGGGGATGATTCATGATTTGAAAAATAGATTTATGATAGGAAATAGTGTTAACTAGAACATTGATTAAAAAAAAAAAAATTCTTGTTTGTTTCATGGAAAAGAGAGATTCGGTGGTAGGAGAGTTTTTTCTTCTTTCCATGGATTGTTTTATGGAAAAGTGATCGTGGAAAAGGGGTGTGAATTTGAGGATAATGATGACTTTCCCTTGTATATATTACTCTAAAAAAAAAGAAAAGAAAAAGAATCAATGAATAAATAAAAAAAATAAAAAAACTCGGTGGCACGTTAGCACCAAATCTTTGGACAAAATCCTTGAAACAATCAACAAATTTTGTGGATTTCTAATGGTGAACAGTAAAATAAAAAACCAAATCCTTCAAACAATCAGCTCCTGGTGAATGTTTCTACGTATTTTACAGCATCATCAATATTTTAGCAATGAATATACTTCCATCGAATAACCATCGGTTAATGTAATCGAAACCAGTGAGTGCTATGAAGTAGTTATTTTTCATCTCTTATTATTTATATATATTTTGATTGCCTCATGGGTCTTAACAACTTTTTTGCAGTATATAATGATGGCGCTCTATGTATGGATATTATTCAAGATGCATGGTCTCCATGTCACAGCGTTTGTACCATATTGACATCAATCCAGGTCTGCTTTTACTGCTTTCAGGAATTATCTTGCAGCTCATATGTGTGTGGATATTTAAACTTAATCCTGCTGCACTGTTGATTGCAAATTCGAGTTTCTTTGTACTTCCTTTTTTTTTTAATGAATATTGTTTCAACTTCTGGCCTCTAAAGTAGCATGCATAATACTGTTGATAATAAACAACAAAATCTGAAGCAAAGCCTCTATCCCAAATATTTGTGGTTGGTTAACCCTTTTCCCCATTTAGTATCAACACTATTAACTACCATTTGTATAATGAACCATTCAAAAAACTATCCATTAAGTGTCACTTATAGCTTAGGCAGATGGAAGTATACAGGAACCAAGATTTATAGTCCAAATAAAATGTGGTCAAACGAAGCTTCCCTTCTTAACTCATCTTGTTTGCTCGCTTTTGAAATGCTTTTATCTATATATATATTTGTAGATAACTGAACGACTTTTATGCAGTCACTTCTCACTGATCCAAATCCTGCTAGTCCTGCAAACCCTGAGGCTGCTTGCATGTTTCAGCATGACATTCAGAACTATAACAGGTCTGCCCTAGGATAGCTTTGTTATTCTATAGGTTTATGGAGATGTGTTTGTTGCTTAATGTCTTAACTTTGTGTGTTTGCAGGAGAGTGCGACGATGTGCTCGGAGATCTATTGAATATTGATGAATTGCAGTTGTCGTATATCATTCCCAAGTTACCTATAACACGCTCCACTGGTGTATCTTTCCCATATCACCATTAATCCTGTATATTCTTGCTGCTGCTGGTCATATTGGTTTTCTGTGACTCTTTGATGACATTTTACTTTATCGGGTGTGTGTTTGCTGAAACTAGTATGTGGTGCACTGAGCTTAGGATTGTCATTCTGGCGTATCCTATAGAAATTTCCTATTTCATCTAAAGGGAAGATAGGATAATAAGGTGGCAAATTGCCACTCAGTCATTGGCTAATTGGATTTGAATCTTTAGTCCTGGAAAGGTTGACTGTAACTTATAGCTATGTTTCTTATTCCTCGTATTGTCTATGCCCTGATACGTATGCTTGTTGGATTGTTTCAAAATTGAATTTGATTCCTAGCTCGGATAGGAATTGATTGTAACTTGTTAGTTTGTCTTTAATTCTCATGCCTCCCTATGCATTTCTTATAGCTGGTATGATATATGTTACATAATAGGCCATTTATTGTGACCGCACACAGAAATAAATGGCAGTTAAATCAGAGTTTGTTGAGTTGTGATATTTGTGTACTTAGTATACTCCCTTATTAGTAGAACCCATCATTTCAACCCACCCTTTATGCATGGAGCAAAGTCTCACAGTAGAGATTTGATCAAATTTTTCTTAGTGCTGGTTGATCACAAGAGTTTAGCTCCTGTTTGAACGATTACTGTACTTACTACCCTGAATAAAAAGGATGTTACAATTTTTATATTGAAAATTACTTTGTGTTTACTAGCTTTGGATCTAAAAGCTCAAGGCTTGTTTGAAAGCAGTGGGTTTTCTTCTTGGTTGAAGTGTTTTAAGTTACTATGATACACCATCTCAACCTAACCGCATCTTATTCTGAAGGAAGGGAGAGGAGGATATGCCAACCAAAACCCATTAGACAATAAGAAACCGAAACTGAAACTGGAAGAGGATTATGATGCAAGGCATGTAATGAAGCTGGCAGTCGAGTGCTGATGGACGGAGGTGACTACCCCATGGAAGAAATCATCTCAACTGTTTTTTTCTCCTAACGAGGGAGAGACCACCTATATCAGCGTGCGTTGTTACAGATACTCTTCAACTATCTGATTGTTTTGACAGGAAAGCAAGATAATGCGAATTCTTGGGATTTCTTCTGCTGGCCACGTTCTTGCTATTGGAGATGGCATAGCAGCGGTTGTGTGGTGTACGGATTCATGCTCGAGTGCATTTTTTGTTTATACTCTCTCAAAATTGGTCTGTATGTAGCCATATTGTACTGTTCTTGTATGTTCAGGAAATGTTTGGGTAGCTTGTTCGGCAAAATAGTAAGATTGCTGAAGGTTTGTATCCAGTTTGATACAGGACAGTCTGAGTGAAGTCATTCTGGTGTATCTAATTGTGGCGGATGATTGTTAGTCTTGAGCAAAGTTTAAATTGATTGCTGCTCGAGCTTACTGATTGGAAATTGCTATAGTTCTTGCGTCTCATGTTGAGAAACATATCAAGATCTACCAACCTATTGGGGGTTATATAAACTTTATAAAAGCAGTTGACGGGGAAAGGAAATTATGATGATGATGGTGATGCAGTTGAGGTTTCTTTCCGCTGGTTATTTTCTCACTAATGGAACTTCAAGCCTGAGGTTTTGTTAAAAAAATTATTTCTTTCGGCTGTAATATCTGAATACAATATTTTATATTTATTTATTTATTTTATGGAATGACAAATGAATTTTAAAATCTATGCTTATAAAATAATTAATTGAATTGCTAATTTTTTTTGCTGCCCGCTAATATAGCTTAACTGAACTGCGCTGGCTGCTCGTTTACAGTAATACTTTATAATAATATCTTGCAAGAAAAGGACTCTTCAACAAAAAAAAAATTCGCTCTCTCTCTCAAGTAAACCCACCTCCTGAAGAAAAGCATTCATTCGCTCCAAAAATTCTTCCCCTTTTTTTATTTTCTTTTCATTTGCTGAAGAAATTTCAAAACATAATATAACACCCATGAATTTACCATTAAAACCCACCGAAACCCTAAAAGCGGCAGAAATCGAGAAGGAGAGAAACGGACAAGTGTTTGTATGAAGCGGTGGCTCTCAAATCTCTGCCTCAAAGCCACCCTCAGAAGACCTCGATCGACCAACATTCAGCCCGATCCCAGGGTGACCCACTTCACAATTTCTCAACTTTTGATTTCCCATTTCAATTTTTTAATTAATTTTGTGTTTTTGATAGGAAACTGGAGCTCCCATGGCTGATCCACAAAGCAGCAGCCTCAACATTGATGGCTCTCAGGTACAGTTATCACGTATTTTTGTTTTTTAAGTTAATTTGCATCTAACAAAATTGGATTTTGTCAATGGGTACTCGAAAAGTGTACTTTAAATTTACTTGGTGATTGGATTGTTTGCGATAAAACCCTAATTTTATGGGTAAAATGTAGCATTAGGAAGTGGAGAATTGGTCAGTTAGGGGAATGATAATTGCTTGATATGAACACTTGTTGATTGCATGCTAGCGTACAGGGTGACCCACTTCACAATTTCTCAACTTTTGATTTCCCATTTCAATTTTTTAAATTAATTTTGTGTTTTTTATAGGAAACTGGAGCTCCCATGGCTGATCCACAAAGCAGCAGCCTAAACACTGATGGCTCTCAGGTACAGTTATCATGTATTTTTGTTTTTTAAGTTACTTTGCATCTAGCAAAATTGGATTTTGTCAATGGGTACTCGAAAAGTGTACTTTAAATTTACTTGGTGATTGGATTGTTTGTGATAAAACCCTAATTTTATGGGTAAAATGTAGCATTAGGAAGTGGAGAATTGGTCAATTAGGGGAATGATAATTGCTTGATATGAACACTTGTTGATTGCATGCTAGCGTACAGGGTTATTGGTGTTGTTATTATGTGGGTTTTTATTTTGCCAAATTAAGCCCGATGAGTTTTCTGGTTAGATATGTTCATATTGGATGTGTTAAAAAGAGAAAAGAAATGCTTTCAGAACACGGGTATGAGATTTATGCTACTGCCTGGCTGTTGGTACTTGTATAGAGGGATAGGCTTAGTTGGGTTAGTATTAGGAGTCCAAAAGGATTTAGAGCTTTGCTGGGGTAATTACAACAATTATAGAAGACATTTACACATACATTCAAAGACATGTAAAGCAATAGATTATAATAATAGAAGCTTTTCATCCTTGCAAAAAAAGTACAATATAAGCTACTCTAATAGACATAATCAGCAGTTATGGCTAAATAGTAGTGATAAATACATCAAATATATCATTAAATTAATTGATCATTGGTTAATTTCTTTCATTTCTCGGATCGCTAATTTTGGTGATCTAGATTGGGATTACACCATGAATCAATATACAAGGTTGGATCATAGTTTTTTTTTTTTTTGCGGGGGTTGGTTGTGTATGTGTTAGGTAACACTGTTGCATTCTTTCATATCATTCATTTATGCCAAAATGTTCACTTAAGTCAAGCACATCGGGAACTATTATATGCGACTTAACCTTTTAGGTGTTTGGGTACTTAAATTTTTCGAGATTAAATGGCGGGTATTGTAGCCCCCCTCCCCCCAAACCCCCCCAACCCAAACCCCAAATGTTGCCTCCCCCTCTCCCCGCATTCTAATAAAACAGTACACATACATTTGAATAGCATACATATTAGGGTCCCTTCCATAGGAGAACAAAAAACAAACAAAATAATATCCTATGGAATGGAACACCTTGAGGAACATCCTAGTGAATGGATGTGCCTCAATGGTGGATACTTAATTTCAATCAGTGAATGGATCATTCTGAGGAATGTGATTTTTGTTGATGCATGTGCAGTACTTTTAATAACAATAAGTCCCAGTATATGTTATATAATCTTGATTGGTTCTCTTGACTACTATCTTTTCGTTTTCCCTCACTGCTTCTCTGTGCTCATCTTTAGGTCTTGCTATCTTATTCTCGTGCTCTTTTCACTAGCTTTAGCTCCTTGGTTTTCATGCGTTACTCAAATATTGCCTTACAATAAAAAATATTACTTTATGCCCTACTAGTGAAATTCGATAACTTCTGTTATAAGGCAACATGTTGACGAGGTCTATCCCTAAGCCTCTTCTTGGCCCTTTTCACCTCTTGCACGTGAATTGTTTTTACATCAATACAATGTATTTTTGGATTTTTCTGACTGTCAATATTTTCTACCAGAGGTCACCAGTGGTTGATTTGCATGCCAGTCCTACAAACAATATCGTTGAGAATTATGACTTCTCCAAAGGGTTACATCCTTGGTATCCCAATTCCTGTCATGCATATGTAGCGTCAGGGGAATCCGGTTTTGTTAGTGGAATTACCCCAAACACTGGGGGGAGCTATGCTGTTGTGACCGCACGAACTGAATGCTGGCAAGGTTTGGAACATGACATCACGGGGAAAGTTACAATTGGCACTACATATACCGTTTCAGTCTATGTTAGGGTTTGTGGTTGTCTTCAGGGTCCTACAGAAGTCCAAGCAACATTGAAATCGGAGTATCACAATTCTGATACTAACCACTCATTTGTGGGAAGGTAAAGTTTATAGAATATTTTGAATTTGGTTTCTTTCTGCTTGTGTGTTTGTGCTCTAATTCTTATTGTTTTTTTTTTTTCGTTTTGAGTTGTACTGAGAAGAATCGGTTTATGTAGAATCTCTGTGACGAGTAATAAGTGGGAGAAACTGGAGGGCACTTTTTCTCTGACAAACATTCCAAATCGAGTCGTGTTTTATCTGGAAGGGCCTCCAGCAGGTGTGGACCTACTAATAGATTCTGTAGTTATATCTTGTTCCAGCTTTAAGCAGTTTGAGGTAAGTAATTGTTGTTTTCTTTCCTTTGCTCACTTCTACATCATTTTATTTGCATTTCTAAGTCCTAAACGAAAAACCAGTGCTATCCAATAAATTATATATGAGATTAATGAAAATTAACTTATTATCCAAGTGAGTTATCTGAGTTGCAATCCATTTCAAGTATTTGATATTTTCAAAATATTTTTTAAGATTATAATCTCAACTCTCAAGGGTTCACTCATACCCTATTTCCGGGGTTTTCATTTTGATTTGTTCTCCATCAAGCAGACAAAAAATTAATGGTTTTCCGTATATTCTACAGAATCTACACCTTGTATTCACTTGATGGGATCACAATAAACTCAAAAATCCATAAAATTTAATACTAAAAGAGGTATGGAGCTTGAGATCAATAATCCAAAATAAATTTGATAAAAAAATAATGAGAGTACTATTTTTTTAATCATAGCTCATGTAACTTAATTGAGTTGGCAGTTCATATATATCTTAATCTCTATTATTAATATCATACAAGAAAAGTATTCTTCAACTGAAAAATTCCTTAGACTCTCTCTAAAGTATACCCATTGCGTGAAGAAAAATATTCATTCGCTCACAAAACTCTCCCCCATTTTAATTTTAATTTTTTCTTTTGGTTGAAGAAATCTCAAAACATAATAAACACCCATGAATTTCCCATAAAAAACCACCAAAACCCTAAACCTGGCAGCAATCAAGGAGAGAAATGGAAAAGTGTTAGTATGAAGCGGTGGCTCGCAAATATCTGTCACAAAACCCTCAAAGACCTCGATCGACCGACATTCAACCTGATTCCAGGGTGACCCACTTCATGATTTCTCAACTTTTGATTTCCCATTTCAATTTTTTTTAATAATTTTGTTTTTTAATAGGAAATTAGAGCTCCCCTGGCTGATCCACCAAGCAGCAGCCTCAACACTGATGGCTCCCAGGTACAGTGATCATGTATTTTTTTTTCATAAGTTAATTTGTAGTTTTTGTTAGTGAAATCGGATTTTGTTAATGGGTACTTGAAAGTATACTTTAATTTACTTGGTGATTGTTTTCTTTGAGATAGAACACTAATTTTATAGATAAAATATAGCATTAGGAAGTGGAGAGTTGGTCAATTATGGGAGGGACTTGCTTGACATGAACATTTGTTGATTGCATGCTAGTGTACAGGGTTATTGATGTTGTGATTATGTGGGTTTTTTTTTTTACCAAATTAGCCGAGGAGATTTTGTAATTTGATATGTTCATTTTGGATGTGTGTAAAAGAAAAAAGAAATGCTTTCAGAACACTGGTACGAGATTTATGCTACTGCCCTGGTGTTGGTACTTGCTATAGTGGAATAGGCTTAGTCGGATTGGTATTAGGAGTCGAAAAGAATTTAGAGTATTGCTGGGGTAATTACAACAATTATAGATGACGCTTACATATACTTTCGAAGACATGTAAAACAATGGACTATGATAATAGAAGCTTTTCATCTTTTCAAAAAATTACAATATAAGCTACTTTAATAAACATAATCAACAGTTCTGGCTAAATAGTAATAATAAAATACATCAAATAATATCATCAGATTGATTGGTCATTGGTGTTTTTTTTTTAATAGAAAAAAGGATAAGAGACCAAAAGAGATCCTTTAGCCGAAAACTCCATTAATCTTCGGGTAACACATACGCTATAGTCAAAACAAGACTATATAAGCAAAAAAAGTCTTGACTATTAAAAAAAAATCACATCCAATAGTACCAGATCACCATAAAACATCAAAGTAATCTATCATCAAAATATCTTACTACAACAGAACAACAGAGAGAATAACTTTAATTACAACTGGATTTTTTTTTTTAAAAGTGCTTGATCAGTCAAGCATAACTACTCCCCTCATTCTTTCAAAGTTAAATGGATAATCCCCTTCTTCACTCCTACCTGTGCAGCTGCGCTTCTTCCATCCCCTACTCCATCTCTATTATCTACTACATCTTGAGAAGACTTCCTTTCTTGGACTAGTATACTATCATCCATCCTTTCAGTTATAGCTAATGTTCCTGCTATACCTTTAAGACCTGTACTGTTAATAAAGTTAGTCCACTGTTTATCAGAATTATTTTGAATCTAGAACTCACATAGTAATAAAATAAATCAAGATAGATAGTGACTTTCTAGACTTTTGATGGAATATTCTTCTGTTTCTTTCATCCTATATGTGCCAAATAACTGCTATCATTAATAGATCACATTCCACTCTGACATTACCTACTATATGATTCTTCCTCCAATTTGTGAGTAATTCTACAAACTGATTAGGCAAAGAAGTAATATATAGATTATTACAAATCAAATCAATTGGTCATTGGTTATCTTCTTTCATTTCTCAGATTGTCAATTTTGATGATCTAGATTAGCATTGCACCATGAATCAATATGCGGGGTTGGATCACAGTTTGAGAAGGTTGTATGCATTAGCCTATTAGGTAGCACTATTGCAATCTTTTAGATCGTTCATTCAATATGCCAGAATTTTCACTTGAGTAACCACATATGTCACTTAACCATTTTAGGTGTCGGGATACTTAAATTTTTTGAGCTTAAATGGTGGGTATTATAGTCCCCCCACATTTTAATGAAATAATACACATACATTAAAATAGTTACATATTAGAGTCCCTTCCATAGGAGAGGACTTATATAAAACAACAAACAAAAACATCCTTGTTCTCCACAAAAAACTTGATTTTTTCCATTGATTACGATGATTATAACGAAAGAGAAATAATAGAAAAATAAACGAGACGATTTATAATTTTATCACTCTCTTATACAGAAAATGTGGATTCTTATAGTAGTGATATAATCCATCAAGATTGTAAGGTCCGTGGACTCAGTTAACAATCCTACGTTGGTAGGAGTTTGGAAACAGTATGAGGTCATCCTACTTGCTAGATTTCTGAAACGCGCGTAGGCACGTTAAATTGACCGGATTAACCGGATTGTACGCACTCAAGAGTTCGTCAATTACGCGCTCAAGAGTATGGATCTTGGGTCTCCCCAAAAGGTAATTTCCATAATACCTCATGACATCTATTTATAGGCATAAGTTGGGTAGGTCACATGCCTTATAGATAAGAATGGAAATATACTGTAATCCAATCAGATATTTGATTTGATCCAATCTGATTTGATTCAATGTATCTGGACCCAATTTGATCTTGAAGATTTATTAGAATATCTGATTTGATATGTTTAGTTATAATTTAGATACCCAAGATCAAGCATGATTAGATATGATTGGATATCCAAGTCTAAACCAAATCCAATCTCCAACCGATTAGAGATTCTTTGATGCGATCCAACGGCTAGTCTCGCATATGGGGTTTTTTCTTTACTTTTTACCCATCAACAATCCTGAAGAATGGAACATCTTGAGGAACATCCTAGTGAATGGATGTTCCTCAATGATGGGTACTTAATTGCAACTAGTGAATGGAACATTCTGAGCAATGTGGTTTTTGTTGATGCCTGTGCAATACTTTTAATAACAATCAGTCCCATTATATGTTATATAATCTTGATTAGTTCTCGACTCCTAATCTTTTCGTTTTCCCTATCTTGTTTTGATGCCTTTTTCACTAGCTCTAGCTCCTTGGTTTTCATGGTTTAAGATTTCCTTATAATAAAAATCATTACTCTATGCTCAACTAGTGAAAATACAAAACTACTTCTATTATAAGACAACATGTTGTCCAAGTCTATCCCTCATCCCTAAGCCCCTCCTTGGACCTTTTCACCTCTTGCACATGAATTGTTTTTGCATTAATACAATGTATTTTTAAATATTTCTGACAATCAATATTTTCCACCAGAGGTCACCAGTGGTTGATTTGCATGCTAGTCCAACAAACAACATCGTTGAGAATTATGACTTCTCTAAAGGGTTACATCCTTGGTATCCCAATTGCTGTCATGCATATGTAGCGTCAGGGGAATCTAGTTTTGTTAGTGGAATTACCCCAAAGACTGGGGGGAGCTATGCTGTTGTGACCACACGAACTGAATGCTGGCAAGGTTTGGAACAGGACATTACGGGGAAAGTTACAGTTGGCACTACATATGCCGTTTCGGCCTATGTTAGGGTTTGTGGTTGTCTTCAGGGGCCTACAGAAGTCCAAGCAACATTGAAATCAGAGTATCACAATTCTGATGCTAGCTACTCAATTGTGGGGAGGTAAAGTTCACATAATATTTTGAATTTGGTTTCTTTCTGTTTGTGCATTGTGCTCTATTTTTTTCCCCCCTTCCTTTTGAGTTGTACTAAGAAGAATTGGTTTATGTAGAATCCCCATGACAAGTAATCACTGGGAGAAACTGGAGGGCACTTTTTCGTTGACAAACATGCCAAATCGAGTCGTGTTTTATCTGGAAGGGCCTCCAGCAGGTGTAGACCTGCTAATTGATTCTGTAGTTATATCTTGTTCCAGGTTTAAGCAGTTTGAGGTAAGTAATTGTTGTTTTCTTTCCTTTGGTTCCTTTCTTATTCCTTCGCTCTCTTCTGCATCATTTTATTCACATTTCTAAGTCCTGCGTCTTTTATTTTTCTTTTGTATTGAATACTTCCTTCGTTGAACCCATTGAACAAGTGCCAGAGTGCTTATATTTTTTGTCTGTCTTAGCTGTTAATGTAATAATACAAATTATGATTTATACCAAATGTGGGAGATTTCTTGATTCTAAGTTGGAATTCATAAATACAGCATCATGAAGAATTCTAGTGGAGTAGGCAGTGTTTCCTGAAAGGCCAGCAAAACACCATGCGGATAAATCCAAAGATAGACCATTGTTTTTATTTTGTTGCTATACATTTTTTTGAATTCGACTGTCTTCACTATCTTGTCATTTTTCTTATTATCCATTGGGAAAGGATTATGCAAGACGTAAAACCTAAACTTTAATTCCTCAAGAGGATTGATAGACTACTACTTATTGTTTCAGATGCTGACACATAAATTGGTATGTAAGACCAACTCCTCACCTCCCATAAAAAAGATAATTAAAGAAAAGAAAATTTCTAATTATTTTCTTTGAGAATTCATTTAGTATTGCATTATTTCCTTCAAGAACGTAACATGTATTATTGGCATCTCCTGCAATTCTTTTGCCCTTGTTAGTCTTAAGCATGTTGCAGGAGAGTGTACTCTATGATTGTTTAAGCCTTATTTACTCTATGAACTCTTAAGCATCACTTTTACCTTTTCTTTCTGGGGTTACTAAAGTCAGAAGTATGTTGTTTGCAACTCATAAGGAACTACCTGTGAATGCTAATGGAGATGGAAGTATCACAAGGAACCCTTTCTTTGAAGATGGCCTGAACTGTTGGTCTGGTAGAGGGTGCAAGATTCTTCTACACAACTTGGTCGGAGAGGGGAAGATAACTCCATTACATGGAAGGTTTTTTGCGTCTGCTACTAACCGCAGCCAAAGCTGGAATGGTATTCAACAGGACATCAGCGGTAGGGTCCAGAGGAAGCTTGCATATGAGGTTACTGCAGTTGTTCGGATACTTGGGAGTGCTAGTGCTAATGTGAGGGCTAGTTTATGGGTAAAGGCTCCAAATGGGCGCGAGCAGTACATAAGCATTGCCAGGTCATACCTCTCTCTGTGTTCTTTTTCATATCGCAATTAAGCTCAGTTACTAAGTATGGTCACTATGGTTTAGTTTTGGTCTTCCTTGGTGATAGTACTATCTTTGTTACTGCAATGTTTTGGGTTATTTTGTTATACAAACAGTGTGCAGGTATCAGATAAAGAATGGATGCGGTTGCACGGGAAGTTCCTTCTCAATGGTGTCACTTCAAAAGCTGTGATCTATCTAGAAGGACCACCTATGGGTATTGATATCTTGGTTAATAGTTTTCTGGTGAAACGTGCCAAGAAACTTCAGTCTTCACCTGCACCTGAAATTGAGGTTAGTTGATCATATTGTGAATTCAAATGAAGTATAGATATCTGGTGATAATTTATCTTTTCTTTCTTCTCCCATATCATTCCTTGAACTGTGGCATTCGGTGAGGTCTTAATTCTCTACCAGAGTAGCTACCAGGAGAACTCTCAGTGGTAATTTATCTTTGTTTTACTATGTAAAGTGGTCAAAAGCTCTACAGCTACATTCTGTCAGTGTTACAGTACATGGTTAAAATGTCGAGACATTTTTGAGCCATATGCTTGAATGAGCAAAATATGTTTGAGCTTCTCAATTTGGGGGTACTAAATACTGGTAAAATGAATTTCAAATTATTGCTCCAATTTTGTAAAAAGTTGAAGCACTCGTCTGGCAACTTTGTTGCTTTGGTGCGACGTTCTAATATTCTTCTCCGGCATAGTATAAACATATCCGCCAATTCAAGAATTTGTTGTTTCAATTACATTTGAGTTAACTGAAGCCCGAAACAGTTCTCAAATCTTGCACATCTCGTCATCAATGTGTCCTCTCTTACTTGTCTTTGCCCCTTCTTTTATTATTTCTGGTAATAACCAAGGGCTGATGTGTGTGGCATATGATAGAATTTAAAAAGCTTTATCTAACAGCTTCCGGTTTCTATTTAAATTTTAAATGCCTCAGCTTGCAACGTGGAGTAGGTAGAGTCTTGAATAGACCTTGTAAGCTATGATTTTATGTATCAAGTAACTTTTGTTTCAATGCAGAAGTTTTTTTTAATAACTTTTTTCATTTGATGCTATCTTGTTTGCTAACCGTATCTTCATTTGATCAGGGATTCAGAGGTGAGAAGCTCCAGTCACGGGGTATTCATGACACCAATATCATCTCTAATCATGAATTTTCAAGGGGATTGCTCTCTTGGTCCCTTAATTCTTGTGATGGGTACGTCGTATGCGGGGAATCTAGTCTTCTCAAGGGAGTTACTGCAATGACTGGAATGAATTATGCTATTATCACAAATCGTACGGAAGCCTGGCAAGGCTTGGAGCAGGACATTACAAGTAAAGTTTCAGTTGGCTCCACATACTGTGTCTCAGCCTATGTAAGGGTTTGGGGCAGACAGCAGGAACCTGCTCCAGTCATAGCAACTCTCAAACTGGAGTATTTTGATTCTTCCACACGCTATGTTTTCGTTGGAAGGTAATAGCTTCTTGATTCCCTATTATCAGTTTATTCTTTCTTCACTCTGGGGTGGGTCAGTTTTCCCGCAAAACTAACCCTTCCCCTTCTTGCAGAGCTCTTGTGTCGAAAGAGCGATGGGAGAAGTTAGAAGGCTCTTTTTCACTAGACAACATGCCAAAACAAGTAGTGTTCTTTATAGAGGGGCCTTCTCCTGGCCAAGATTTGCTTATAGATTCTGTGAAAATATATTGCTCCAGTCTAAGGCATTCTTCGGTACGTAATTCTTGACTCATTAGATTTGTAGCCCATTCTGTTTCTCTTCATTTGCTGGTTGAACTGTCTGTGAATTGAGTCGCAATTCTTGTTCTATTTTTTAATAATTTAAATTTGTCTTCTGAGGAAGTAAATACATTTAATTCTTCTTCATAGTCTCTGTAAAATATATTTGAAAGAGTAAATCTCTATGAAAAGTTTATTTCATTATCTTAATATACAACTCCTATTATCTTAAAAATAAAATACAACTCCTCAACCTTCGCCAGAAATTCATTTTTTTTTTTTTTTACTATTATGGTTATACTCATTTGAGTAGATTAAAGAGTTCTTTAAATATTGGGAAGAATTTTGAACACCTTGGTACCCATTGGATGTGCTATTTGTGCAATGGAACTTCTTCGCACTGAAAAATTTGAGTGCTTTAGGATAAGTAGACCTGCAATAATCTAGAAGTCTCATCATTGAGTAGAAAGTTTTTAATTTCTCTTTTAGAATATAGAATCAAATTTGTTCAACCACTCTTCAGTTTTGACTTTTGAGCTATATGTTCTTAGAACAGTTTGCAAAAATACTATTTTCTTGTTCTTTTTCCGCAACTTATTTATTTCCTTGTTTGTGCCTCGTTTTTTTAACCCTCGGCACTTTTGGATAATGGGAAGATGAAAATGGTCATAGGGACGAAATGCTCGGGTATCTGCTGAAACGAAAGCATTTATCTGATTCTGAGTTGTTTAGATTATCAGATTGGATTCTAGAGCACACCTTGAATTGCCATTTATTGTGTTGCGGTTTAGCTATGAAGGAGGCTTTTATCTGCTTGTTTCTGGAAGCTATGAGCCACTAGATGTGAATAAGTTTTCTGAATTTGACTTTTGAGACGATGGAAGTAAATTATGGCTGAGAGAACACTTGTGTTGGTAGATTTATAGAACATGAACTACAACATATTAGTCATAATTCGATTTTTTTTTTCCCTCGTTGAAATAGGATTCATTGTAGCTCTGAGAGAATATGAGGTCCTCCCTACAAGTTTGGTTTGAGTATTACGAGTCCCTTTTCTTTTGCAGAGTGCATTATTTGGAGTTAACATAATTGACAACTGCAACCTGAATCAAGGCCTGAACAGGTGGAGTCCACTTGGTTCGTGTACCCTGAGCATATGTAACGGTTCACCTTATGTGCTTCCTACGGTTGCAAGGGCTTCCCTTACTCATCATGAACCCCTTAGTGGTCGTTATATTGTTGCCACTAATCGTTTGGAAATCTGGATGGGTCCTTCTCAAACAATCACAGACAAGCTTAAGTTGCATTTGACATACCAAGTTTCTGCATGGGTTCGTGTAGGCTCAGGAGCAAGTGACCCCCAGAACATCAATATTGCACTTGGCATTGACGACCAGTGGGTTAATGGAGGGCAAGTTCAAGCTACAGATGACAGATGGCATGAAGTAGGAGGTTCATTTAGAATTGAGAAGAAACCTTCCAAAGTTATAATCTATGTTCAAGGTCCTTCACCAGGAGTTGATCTGATGGTCGCTGGGCTTCACGTATTTCCTGTCGATGGGAAGGCACGATTCGAACATCTCAAAGATAAAACAGACAAGGTATTTCCATTCTCTTTATCTACCTTTATGTACCCTGCAAACTCTATCATGCTTGTTTTTCTCCAAGGTGCATATCCTTCATGTGCTTAAGATTTTGCAAGTGCACCCTTGCTCATATCTCATGCCAGACAAAGGTTTTTACTCACTTTAACTGGATTCTGTCAACATAGGCATGCAAATTTAGGCTACAGAGCCCTATATTCTTCATACATAAACAGTCAAATTGAATTTATTTTGACAAATTGGTAACGAAAATGTGCTCCTGTTGCAGGTAAGGAAGCGCGATATTGTCCTAAAATTTCAAGGGAAGGAAAGCAGAAATATTCCCGGTATAGCTGTGAAAGTTCGACAGATAAGGAACAGCTTTCCATTTGGGTCATGTATCAATAGGTCAAACATTGAGAACGAAGAATTTGTCGATTTCTTTTTGAGGAACTTCAACTGGGCAGTGTTTGGGAATGAGTTGAAGTGGTATGCAACCGAACCAGAACAGGGAAAGTTTAATTACAGAGATGCAGATGAGATGCTAGACTTCTGTAACAAACACAGAATAGAGGCCAGAGGCCATTGCATATTTTGGGAAGTTGAAGATGCTATTCAGCCATGGGTCCAGTCTCTGAACCAGAATGATCTGATGAGAGCCATCCAAAATCGCCTCACCGGTCTACTGTCCAGGTACAAAGGTAAATTCAGGCACTACGATGTGAACAACGAGATGCTCCACGGGTCTTTCTACCAGGACAGGCTCGGAAAAGATATCCGAGCTTACATGTTCAGAGAAGCACATCGGCTGGATCCTTCCGCTACCCTTTTTGTGAATGATTACAATGTCGAGGATGGGTGTGACTCTAAATCTACTCCTGAGATGTATGTCCAGCAAGTTCTCGATTTGCAAGAGAGAGGTGCGCCTGTTGGGGGAATCGGTGTACAAGGCCATATCGACTGTCCGGTGGGACCAATTATATGTGCCGCCTTAGATAAGCTGGAGATACTGGGGCTGCCCGTTTGGTTTACTGAACTGGATGTTGCCGCATCTAATGAGCACGTCCGAGCTGATGATTTGGAAGTCATACTTCGAGAGGCATACGCGCATCCTGCTGTGGAGGGGATCGTGCTCTGGGGATTCTGGGAGCTGTTCATGTGTAGGGATGGCTCTCACCTGGTTGATGCCGAAGGCGACATAAATGAAGCTGGTAAGAGGTTGCTTGCTTTGAAGGAGGAATGGCTGTCGCATGCCGATGGAGACGTTGATGCCCATGGAGAGTTCAGATTTAGAGGGTATCAGGGGAGTTATAGTGTAGAGGTTAGCACACCATGGAAGAGGTCATCTCAATCTTTTGATGTTGAGGAGGGAGATACTCCTCTTGTATTGACTGTAGACTTATAGTTTGTACATGGTCATCAATAATACAATAGCAACATTATTCAGTATCCTCTTAATATGGTTTTGTGAGATATGCTTTCTATGTTAGTAATGAAAATTTTTGGCGCTTATATGTTGCATTGCATATATATATACATGTCAATCATGGAAATTTTCTCGTCTTGGATAGTTAATCTGGCTACGACCTTGTTATTCAAAAAGATCAACATGATTAAAAAGCTATATAAAACGAAGAAGCTGATGATCACTATCTTTTAACCTTTATCCCCTGATCACATCCCCATCAAATAAATTCAATTCAAAGTGAGAGAGAGAGAGAGAGAGAGAGAGAGACAACGAAAGAGAACAAAGAGGGAGGTTCTATTTATAAAACAAGCCTTCACAGTGAGACAACCCAAAACACAACACACACACACACACTCTCTCTCTCTCTCTCTCACACACACACACTCTCTCTCTCTCTCTCTCTCACACACACACACACACACACACACACACTAGCTAACTCCCAAACACAAGCTTCAGATACCAAGTAACAACGCATGCCCTCTTAAAAAAGTATAGAATATTAACCACCACCTTTTTGGTCAATGAGGTTAGTTTATCCACTTGAAAATTTTCATCACCTAGGATCCCTAGCTATTAAGCATGGGAGTAATTAGGTTAATTAAGTTATCTAAACAATGGATTGGTTAAGATTGGATAACAGCAAATGATATTAATTATATCCATCCCTCTTTTGAATTTAGAATTATATGACTGTAGTATTCTTTAATACATTAAATTAGTGTTTCTAGTTAATTTAAAGGACCGATATTCATAAAATATTACATTTATTTTAATTGAGAAAATGGAGTTGGAACTGTTGAACTTCTCAAGGGTGCATATATCATTTGTGGATTTTCTTATAAATGGAGGAAAAGGTGGCCAGCTTTTAGAAGAGCCATGTTAAATTTTTTGGAGAATATCAAACATTTGGTGATCACTTTCAAAATGACCCATTTTGTTAATTTTATTTTTTCTTTATTTTTTTTCAAAGGAAAAAAGTTATCTAGAATTTAGGGAGCAATAGATAAGGTTAATTTGACAGAATCGTGAAAATTTTAGGCTTATTATCCTTGTAGTAAAGCAATAGCAAAACTGTTTTAGATAGTTCATGTTCAAAATTAAACTAAGATTATCTTGAGTGGTTGTAGCATAAACAATAGTTCATTAAGAAGAGTTTAACAAAATGGGCCATTTATAATTAACACCAATCTCTCTACTACTAGTGCACTATAGCCATTTGGAGAAGTTACCATTGGTTAATTAAAAAAAAACATTGGGAATTTACAACAAATATAATTCCTTCGGAATATTGCGATTACAAATATACCTTCTTTAATGCAGGTAACTAACTTGGTGTATGTATATTTGAAAGAATAATCTTCACTCAATTAAACTTTCAACCAAGAAATCAGTATGCATATGTATCTTACAACATTAATCACTCCAATTTCCTCACCAAAATTGGAAAGAAAAAAAAAAAAAAAAAAATCAAAACAAAACAAGGAGTAGTAGTGGCTAAATCTCCATTCAAATGCAACACTCACCCAAATTATCAACAAAAGCAAGTTCTACTGATCTGCATTGCCTACTTGTTATGGAGAGGATTTGAACCAGTGGGAATGACTCTCTTGTCATCGGCTGCCGTCCCGTTACACGGCGAAGACGAAGAGGGACAAGAAGAAGAAGAAGATGAAGAAGAAGAGGGTAGAGGACTGATGATCACTTGACCAAGCATCACCCTGGGCTTAGCAACAACAACAACAAAGACCAGCACCATGATCAAGAACACAGCAGCTCTCTTCATAGTAGCCATATCTCCTTGAAGCTAGACTACTAGCTAGCTAGCAATGAGACATTGATCTCTAAGAGATCAGAAGAGAGGAGAAGAAAATGAAAGAAAGCTAGCTAGCTAGCCAAGCCAACACTGCATCAAAAGAGAAGCTCACAGTGTGGAAGTATTTAAGTGCACTTGACAAAAAGGGAACAAAAAGGACCTTCTCTTTTTGCACTCCTCCTCTTTATAATATTTCATCTTTCCTGTGCAGTGATATGATATGCATGATGCCTTTGGTAGGAATGTTATTAGGGTTAGGACTCTGCTTTGTGGCTCGAAAACTCATATGTGCACTTATGCAATGACCCAACAGTGATTCTAGATCGGCAAAATAGAGGACTATGTAATAAAATAAAATAAAAATAAATAAATAAATAAATAAATATATATATATATATATATATATATATATATATATATATATATATATATATATATATATATATAAAGAGAGAGAGAGAGAGGCTTGCATGCTCGGCCCGGCCCATTTAGAGGGCCTGTTTGGTCTATATGCTTGGACAAATCATATATAGCCCAAAGTCAAGGCCCATTTTTTCATTTTATTTACCAAAAAGAAAAGGGGTATTTACATGTTTGTCCCTTATTTCTTTATAAATTATGATTTAGTCCCCAAAATCTTCATATTTATGATTTAGTACTTCAAATCATTTAAGTTACTATAATTTAGTTACTCATTTAGTTTTTTCGTCCAAATAAACGGCAGAATTTATTTTTTATTTTTTTAAAATAATAAAATGACTTAAATACCCCTATGAAGAAAAATGATGAAGAATAGAGAGATAGAAGAGAAGAAGGGGGGAAGTTAACGAACCTAATGAAGAAAATGAGAAGAGAGGAGGAAGAGAGAAGGAGAAGAGAGGAGAAAGAGGGAAAGAGAAGAAAGGAGGAAGAATGAAGAAAATGAGAAGAGAGGAGGAAGAAGGAAAGAGAAAAGAGGAGGAAGAGGGAAAAAAGAATTAAGGAGGAGTAAAACAGAAAAATCAGGTCAAAAAATAAACCGGGCTAACGAAAGTTAAGAAGAGCGAGTAAATTGTAGTAACTTAGAAGATTTGAGTGACTAAATCCTAAATACGAAGATTTGGGAGACTAAATTATAATTTATAAAGATGTAAGTGACAAATCTGTAAATACCCCAAAATAAAAAAGAAGAAAAAAGAATGTAGTTGATTAAGCTGTGACAGAGCAAACTACTATTGTTCAAATAAATTCCACAACAAACATTAACATTGCTGATGACATTGCTAAAAAAAAATGCGAATGCAAATATTTACTTGCAAAAGGCATGCGAACCATCCGATCCCATGCCGTTGCCTGCAGTACAACATGCTGCAGCTGCTGCTTCAGAGCTCAGAGGCTGATTGTGTCCTACGATAACAAACTGCATTCGATCCTTGGACGGCCGGCCTCCAGTGCCTCTTCCTCTGGTTTATGAACCAGTTGCTTATCTGCTTCAGTTCGAGCCCCGTCGCCTCCGCCAGCGCCGCCTTCTCGCTCTCCTGCACAAATACCCACGAGCATCTGAATCAGGCTAGTTCGATGGATCAGTTCACCATTACGCATCCTAAACGTACGATACAGTATACATGTGCGTTGCGTAGCGTACTGATGGATATGGCCACTTGTAATGCGAGCTCCACCAGCTGAGGAGCCTTTGGCGGGCGTCCTCGGGCAGCTTGCCTTTCTTCTTCTTCTTCTTCGACAGCTGCTGCTTCAGGCTGCCCAAACGCCCGCCGTACTTCTTTAGGAGGCGGAGCTTCAGCTCATTGTCTGCCTGTACTGAGTCCATCTCTGATATTTCTCCAGATTTCTCACCTGCAGGGTTATCGGTACGAATACGTTGATGAATTTATTATTAGCAATTAACAAATTATAAAAAGATTTAATACGTACCCAATAATTTTTGTTGTAGGATTCTTAGCTCAACTCTTGTGAAATTTTTTTGATATATACATACGAGGAGTTACCAATGAAGTAAATTTGATGAAACCCTTGGTAGTAATATTTATCTTATGAAGTTTGAGTTCAATATTACTTCAACATTTAACTTCACGATATATAGTCGGCAGAAACTAATAACAAAGTTATAAATAAACTTTCAAACATCATGTATTGTTGCATTATCTTCTCTTTAATTAAATGGGACAATTATTTTGTCTTTTCGTTCTTATGACAAGAAAAAAAAAAAAAAAAAAACTTTCCAGCATAATGTATAGCTAAAATTATTTATTAAACGCTGCAAGAAAAAAAAAAAAGAGAATATAATAGAATGCTACAATATGATTTTCTTTTTATTTTTGAGACAAATACAACATGACAAGCTTGCACATACCGAGACTGTTACTGATATTTAGTCATGTGAGATAGCTAGCATTTAAGACATATATAAGTTCCACAAATTAGACAAAAATATAGGTCTAAGATCTCAAAGTTTATTCATATATATTCCCAACAAGGCATATTTCCTTGCCTTTAAATATTGTTTCCCAAATAATTAATTCTACGCTCATAATTATTTATTTTTTTAAGTGATAATAATGTATGTACACAGCTTCTCTTAGTTGTTAATTCTCTGGATTAAAATACCGTCATCAAACTTTATAGGTTCGTGTTCTAAACATTGAAGGCATATACTCAAGACAAAGCGAGAAAGCGTAGTCAATCATCTCTTAATATTGGTTCCGATGCATTTTCTCATTACATCCATGTCAAATTTTTTGCATCGTACAATATTCTTGGAAAAAAACAAGTGATGATGTCGGATTGTCTTCATAATTTTCAAACCCTACAATGATTAATGCCCCAGGAATCCATTATTTAAATAATTACACATGCGCTAATTAGGTAGAATCAAATTATCTTATAAAGATGATAGAACGTTGCATCTAGATCACAAACTAGCCAGGCACAGCTCGATCAATTGTACTATCAAAGAACTAGTGACTAGCAAAAAAAAAAACTAATTATTTAAATGATTAGCAAATACTAATTAAACAATACATGATAATTCCTTAAATAATTATATATAAGCTAGAATCAAATTTTATAGATGAAGATAATTCTCCCTGAAATAGTGATCCAATGCAGCCACTAATTCACTCCTATGATATTGGTGCAAACCATGATAAATTTTCCAAAAGAGTGCACATGCATGCATACAGGAACGCTGTACATTTGGAAGCTAAAAATAGGAACCCAGCCATCCCATCCATGCCCTAGATGTTGCTCCCATTCTCATATATAACATGCATATATATCGCCCAAAAAAGTCAACCATATCTATCGTATCCGATGCCTTTTTCACGTTTATATACCTAATTTCCTTTGCCCATATTGTTGACAAAACTAAACCTCGTGTCTACAGATCTAGGGTTCTATGTATCATCACTCCCTATTGTAATATCTGCGCATATTCCTCGTGAAGGATGGTAATAAATATGTCTACAGACTAATTTTTGACTCTTTCTATACAAAAATTTTGAATTAAAAAAATAAAAATTTTATATATGATGAATTAAACATTATTCCATTGACGCATTGGATGCTCGCTATATATAAAAGATAAAGCAAGCGATGGTATATATATTCATTATATTGTACAAATTACACAGTCAAATTCTCATTGTAACCCTAGGAGAATTAAAAAAAATTAATAAAAAAACATATGCTAACTATTAATTAAACCCTAACTTCTGTTCATTCTCTCCTTCTCACAAATTAATCAACCAACCACATATCATTGCCTTTCCAAAAAGAGAGATTTGTTTAATTAATTGATATAAATATATATATAAATGTCATCAATTAATTAAACTAACATTGTGACAGGAATTTATACTTAGTTAAATGAATTAAGCTTAATATAATAGTTTGGTGGGTCTTGGTGATGATCATATTGTCCCTCTCTCACAGTACTTTTGCAGCCTAAACCCTAGTACAAGATGGCCCGACAAAGTAAATAGACTCATAAACAAACTCACCATTGATGAGAGAATCGAGCTGCAGCTCGACCCCAGTGAAGAAATCCGTGGCTTCCTTCAGAGGCCTCGCCAGCTCTGCCTGATACTTGTACAGCATTTCGCAGTACAGTTTCTACGATTAACGAGCACAAATTATTTACAAAATTTACATAAATTTCGAAGCTACTGATTAATTAATTTGTTTACGCTGGATAGATACACGTTATACCATGAAGTGATCTAGCTCGGGGTCAGGGCCTGCTGCGGATGGACGATGGTGGTGGTCGACTTGGAACGGGCCCTGCTGGCCGAGAGCGACAATGGGTGGGGCTCCGATGCGGCAGCAGTCGACGTAGGCGGCGACGAGGGCGGAGAAGTGGGGGTGGGAGATGATCTTGGACTTGATTAAGGTGCTGGATTCGGGTTCGGGAGGATTTTGATTTGGAGGTGTGCAAATAGGGTTTAGTGATGAGATGGATGATGGCAAGGATGATGAAGAGATGTTGGTGGTGTAGTTGTAGATTAGGGTTTGAGTTGGACTGCTGGTGGGTTGAGACAGACCCTCCATGGCTGCTGGCTGCAATTGGTTGATAAGAGGAAGGAAATACATGGAGAATTAAGACGGGGAGAGAGAGAGAGAGAGAGAGAGAGAGATACATACCTGAATATAGTAGCAAAGATTAGAGCAGACGAGAGATATCACCGACACATGTCCTTTGCATGGTGGGACTCTTCTGGTCTCGCGCTGATTAGAGCTGATCAGTTCTGCCATGGGGCACATTAGCTGATCATCAAAAAGGCTTGTAAAAAGTATTTACTACACCTCTTGAATGTTAGCACGTAATCGTAAGATGTTCAGATGATTCGATACAAAAAATTAAAATTCTATACCTTGCTTGGTTTCCAAGATAGAGACTTGCGATTCAGAAAACGGGAGTTTCTAAAGAAGCACACCAATTTACCTAGTGAGCCCACTCGATAGTTTTTTTTTTTTTTTTTTTTTTTTTCGGACTTTCAATTGGACAGTACGTTCACAAGAAAACTTACCGTATTAAATCTACTGCTTAATATTATTAACTGTACAAAGGTTGGTTATGTAGACTGGGAATAAATTAAGACCCCACACTATCACGAGTTCAAGTTAGCTAGGGAAATTGTATAAACTTTATTGTTCATCCATTTTGATATATATATATGTGACTTCAACATCGAAGGAGCAACCCCAGATATGTGGCATTTACTAGCTAGCTACTGTATTCTACCCAAAATGTCTCATTGCGTCAAATACAACATCAACTATATATCTGTGGTACATGGAGAAGGCCCTACCGTTTATGACCTTGTTAAGGGGGGCCGTACTTCTTGCTGGAAATACTATTGTATTCCAATTAATTATATATTTTATTTCAATTTTGGGATTCAAATGTTATATAACTTATGCTCTATTTTCTAATGGAACGAAAGTATTCTTGAATCACACCTTAAAAATCAGGAAGAACAAAATGTTGACGACCTTCTTTTGCTTTTTGGGTCGGGCCGGCCATCCCCAAAAGCATCGCTTTTGGGCTAATGAGTTTGATGACAACATGGATCAAGCCCATAAATCCACTAACATGTCCAATCTGTGTACCGTTTCGCTGTCTTAAAGCCTAACTAAGGCCCGGCAAGAAATTTAAATGGGCCAGAAGCCCAATTGTAGAGACCAGTATCCCGTAGAAGGGGTTAATGAAAAGAGAAGTGCTCAATTTAAGCTCACTTTCTGTTTTCGTTCAACCGAGAGAGCTGCCACCCAACGTTAATAAAGCATTGCCATCAAAATTGTGAGCACATATATGTTCATATAGAGCTTTTCTCAAAGAAATATATTCATATAGAACCATTGCTCGGCTCCTATTTGATCAATTGTCATTAGCCTGTCGAGATTCATGATTGTATATATTTGGCCTAGCTATTACATGAGTAGTATGTCCTAATTAATCAACACCAGAAAATGTATACTTTGTTTTCGTCTATTACGTTAATAGGCCAGACAAGAATACGTAATTCTTCTTCGTTCTCTTAGTGTATGTGTGTATATATATATATATGCTTTTGTTTTCTTGTTAATAACATAATCTTCTGGATATGTAGTCTATGGACGAAAAATGATTGCAACTTTCAAGGAATACTTCGAATGACGACTCGGAGCCACCCTCACACCACCATGTCTCCCAAACACTGATGCTGCTAATAGTGGCATCGCGATGGATGTTCAGGTTAACTGGGCTGACAGTAATTCACTTAATGATAATCTAGATGTTTCAATTTCTCATGAGTTCTATTTTGTTTTCTTTAACCTTCATCGTCCGTCATGACTCCTGATTTATACATGTTAGTATGCAGCAGTGAATTATTGTAGTTTGAACTTTTTTGTGGGCCCTCTTTCTTAAGGTTGTGTGTATACTTATGTTTTATTATATCGTATTAATAGAGAGTGTTTTTTTTTATTTCCTGTGGTCATAATTAAAAGAAGAAAAAAGAAAAAGCACAAAATCTATATATTGCAAAGATGAGTGCACTTCTCTTCTTCTATCGGTTAACTTGGTCTCCAAGTATACTATGTCCTCAATTAGTTAAGGGACCACTTCCCTTCGCTCAATCTTGTAATCATGTGTTGTCCTGATCATCACACTCCTCAAAGTCCAAAGATCATTATCCCTCCCTCTCCTCTAGAGAGAGAGAGAGAGAGAGAGAGAGATAAGAAGAGGAGGGGTTGACTGGTGTCATGGTGTCATTTTCCTTCCCAATACTCTCCTTGTCATCATACACTCACTCTATCTCTACCTCCAACCATCCATGCACACTCCACAGTGACCTTCCACTGTCAAACAAAAGCAGCCAGCCAGAAGAAATGCATGCATCACAAGAAAAAACAAAAACAAAGGAAAAGATAGGACAGAAGGGTGTGCTCTCTCAATTGAAAGCCCCCACCCAACTCAAATAGATAGCAAGAGCCAAGTGCCAACCAATCATAATCACTGCAAATTAACAACAACTAAGCCTTTATTTCCAAGTATTTGGGGTAGGCTACATGAACAAAAAAATTTCCAAGTATTTGGGGTAGGCTACATGAACAAAAAAAAGAATCACGTCGGATCGATCACTTTGATATTCCTTCTCCATTCATTTCTATCAAGTTATATCTCCTTATTTAAACCTCTAGACTCTATATCTTTGCGTATCATCTTCATCCATATTTTCTTCGGCCTTCTATTCGTTCTTTTAACCTGTCCTACATTAATAAACTCCCCTCTTCGAATTGATGCATTTATAAACCTACGTTGCACATGTCCAAACCATCGTAAGCGATTTTCTCACATTTTCTCATCGATGTGAGCTACACCTATCTTAGCACAAATATTTTCATTTTTCACTTTATCTTTCCTAGTGTTGCCACACATCCAACGGAGCATGCGAATCTCTACTACACTTATCTTTTGTGAATAACGTTTCTTTATAGCCCAATATTCCGTGTCATATAATAAATCTGGCCTAATAGCAGTCCTATAAAATTTTCCTTCCAATTTTAACGGAATGTTACGGTCGCATAAAACTTCCGTTGCCCTCTTCTATTTCAACTAGCCAGTTTGTATTCTATGGTTAACATCATTATCGATCTCTCCATCATTCTGAATAATAAAACCCAAACATCTAAACCGACTGCTCATTTGTATTTCTTGCCTATCCATTTTTACAGAATTATAGTCTATGGTCTGTCGTTTACTAAATTTACACTCCATATACTATATTTTAGACCTACTCAATCTAAAACCTCTAGATTCTAATGTATACCTTCATAACTCTAACTTGACATTTATCCATGCTCTTATCTCATCAACTAAGATAATATCATCAGCAAATAGTATATACCAAGGTATCTCATTCTTAATAATTTTAGTAAGCTCATCCATCACTATAACAAATAAGAATGGGCTCAATGCAGATCCTTGATGCAATCCAATTGTGATAGAAAAATCAGTTGTTAAACCACCACATATTCTGACATTGGCCACTACTCCATCATATATGTCCTTAATATGTCGATATACTTGATGGGAACTCTTTTCTTTATCAGTGTCCACCAAAATATCTCTCGTGGAATCTTATCATAGGCTTTCTCTAAATTAATAAATACCATATGCAAATCTCTCTGTCTCTCTCGAAATCGCTCTATAAATTGACGAAGTAAATGAATAATTTCTATCGTCGATCGTTCCGGCATAAATCCAAACTGGTTCTCCGATATTTTAATAGTTTGTTGCAATCTATATTCAATTACCCTTTCCCAAAGCTTCATAGTGTGACGCATGAATTTTATTTTCCGATAGTTAGAACAACTCTGAATGTCGCCCTTATTCTTATACAGAGGTACTAGGGTACTTTTCCTCCATTCATTTGACATTTTCTTAGTTTGCCAAATCTTTTTAAAAAGATTTGTTAGTCACCTCACACCAATCTCTCCTAAATATCTCCATACTTCTATAGGAATCTCATCTGGACCAACAGTTTTTCTTAATTTCATCATCTTCAAAACCTCTTTTACTACAGACTCTTTAATTATGCGCATAAAACTACGATTCATATTCTCACATTGAATAGTAAGATCTCCCAAATCTTGAGTAAAACTACCATTATATAATTTATCAAAATAATTTTTTCATTTTTCTTTAATCTCTTCGTCTCGAATTAGAACTGTCTGATCCTCATTTTTAATACACTGTACAGTACATAAGTTTTTAGACTTTTTCTCTCTTATTCAAGCAATTATATATATATCATTTTCTGCCTCTTTATTATCCAACTTCTCGTACACTTGTTTATATAATTTAGTTTTTGCATCCCGAACAGTTTTCTTAGTTTCCTTCTTTACTAGTTTATACTTCTCAAAACTTATTATTATTATTATTATTATTATTATTATTATTCAAATCTCTATAAAGGTCTCGCTTGATTTTAATAGTATTTTTTACCCTTTCATTCCACCATGATGTATCCTTATATTGTCGAGCACCGCCCCTTGACTCACTGAATATATGTTTAGCTATCCTTTTAATGCAACTAACCATTTTGTTCAATGTTACATTAGGATCATCATGGTCCCTCCAATCTGCTTCTTTTACTACTCTATTTACAAAAACTTTTTGATTACCTTCTAATTGCCACAACTTGATTTTAGAATCTAACTTACATTTAATCTTTTAAGTTTCTGTCTAATCTGAATATCTAAAACTAAGAGTTTATATTGGGTAACTATATTCTCACCTGGCACTATTTTACAATCGATACAACTAGCTCTATCTACCCTCCTAGTTAAAAAAAAATCTATTTGGCTTACATTCGATCCACTTTTAAAAGTAACTAAGTGAGAAATTCTCTTTTTAAACCACGTATTCGCTAAAATTAAATCATAAGATAAAGCAAAATCTAGAATTGAGTTACCTGTTTCATTTCTTTCTCCAAAACCAAATCCTCTACGTACACTATCAAACCCATTACGACTAGTTCCTACATGCCCATTGAGATCACCATCAATAAATAAATTTTCGGTATTACTTATACTATCTCATTTAGATCCTCCCAAAATTGATATTTACTGGATTCATCAAATTCTACTTGTAGTGCATATGCACTAATGACATTAAAAATCTCTCTATTTAAAATAAGTTTAACTAATAAAATTTTATTACTTTTCTTCCTAACCTCCACTATATCTCCAAATAATTGCTTATTTATGATCACACCTACCCCATTACGATTTCTATCTCTACCCATATACCAAAATTTATAACCCTAAAGCTCTATGACTTTAGCTTTCTCACCTACATACTTAGTCTCCTGCACACACAAAATATTAACTCTCTTTCTAATCATATCATCAACTAACTCTACTAATCTAGCTGTAAGGGAACCTATACTTCCTGATGCCAACCGAAATTTATATTTATATTTATGAGCTAATTTCTTTACCCCCACCCGCTCATTAGGATGTGGGAACCCTATTATATTTGACACTATATCCGGGCGCCGACGTGGCGCATCGCTTATGGACGACGACCTAGGAACTCTCACACATTTTTCACTACACCCGGGCTCCGATATAGCGCGTCGCTCAGTAGGGAACGCCCCAACGAAATTTATATTTTGGCTCATATCATAATATGTGATGATGTTTTACGTTGGCTGTCACTGGTCTACCACAACCCTTCTCTTTTATCCTGGCTTGGGACAGACAGTGCATAGCACTGACGGAGTTAAATTGAACCCTCTCATCTCCCCTCTAATACTACTACTAATACCTTCACCTTGTTAATTCACAAAACCACCTACAATTGTATACCATTTTTTTTTAAAGAAGGAATTGCAACTATATTATTGATTTGGTGCTATCCACAATAGTTGGAGGTGCATGTGAGTAAGAAAATTCATTTGTTTATTAGGGTTCAATCATACTTAATTACTTAGATTTTAGTTTTGATTTGGTCCTCCATCAAGTTGACATAAATTTAATGGTTTTTAATGAATATACATTTTGTATCCACTTGGTAAAAATGTAATTAAACTTTAAAAATCATGAAATTTAATTTTATTAAAGTTAAGAAGGTGGAGATCCAAATTCTAGAAAAAAAATTAAATAAAAAATATTATATTACTATATTTTGCTACTACCTTATGTAATTTTTTTCTGAGCTGATGGATCACCTACAGTAATCCTATACACACACACATACATACTTGATACATAGAGAAAAGGCTAGAACATAAAATCTGGGTTTTCATTCATTTTCCACCAAGGACCTTCTAGATGCAATGAAGTTGAGGAGTTGAATGATCAATGCAGTGTCACTAACCACATTGTCATTGCCCACAACACAAGGGACACATGCCCTTCTTAGTCCCTTGGTAGTCTACTCACACATTGAGTGAGAGAGCACAAGATTGATGACAAAGTGACCTATAATACACAGACCAATATTGGAGAACCCAACTTGGCCTACAAGTGAAGGGCTCATCATTCTTCTCCCCCAACTCTTTAGTCCCTCACTAAATGGGCAGGCAAGGGGAGATGAAATTGGCTCCAATTCCATCAACTATCATCACACACTTACTCCTAATGACAAATAATAGGTTGTGGAATTTGTTGACCTAAAGATCAATTGTTTAATGGGAGGAGGAAGTCCTAAGAAGAAGGAGACTGAAAAAAAAAAAAAAAAAAAAAAAAAAAAAAACTTAGGATTCTTTTGATTGGTGTGACTGTGATGGGATGCCACAGGATAATACTTACCTTTTGGGGCACCCCCACCTCTCTGTGGTGTTAGCATTGGAAGGGAGACCCCAGTTCATGCCTCTTGGCAACCACCCATGATTAAGGTTTAATTTAATTTAATTTTATTTTTAACAGCTAAAACAATGGTACCCACTCGCGTTTCATTAAAAATTGCTCCAGATTTTGATTTTAATTCATTTCAGCAAATTAATATGAATATTTGTTCTGAATCTGCATTCGCACGTTCATTAATAGATAAAAATAGATGTGAATATGTATTATGTCTGTTTAAAGCATAAAAATACATATGAATATATTTTACATATGTCCATCTATTTAAAGTACAAATTTAAGTATGGATATTTGTGTCTGCATAGTAAGTTTCGCAAGTGTTCATTTAAATATGAACTTGCAGGAGTTAATCCTAACCTAAACCTAAGCTGTACTTAAGCTTCATAGGTATATGGGCACATGGGTCCAAATATAAGCACAAGTGTCCATATATTTAGATTGTGAGTAAATAATTGTAGTTGATATTGATAAGACATGAGCTAGCTAAAAGCTATACCTAATAATGTGAGAAGTTAAGATAAAATAAAAAGGACCCTCCTCCTCCTCCTCCTCCTCCAGTGGTCTATTATGTCTCCAGTTGAGTAGAGGAAAAACCACCCCAACCCAGGGGGTGCCCAAGACCGAGAAAGCCCAAGCACTAGACAATGAGGATCGACCAGCTTTGTGTGTAGGGCCATTAGGGGACAAAGGATTGATTGCACAAAATTCTTAATATGTACACAAGACTCGACTCTTGTTGTAGGGGACCAACTTGGAAAAAAAAAAAAAGGCCCAGATGGTGAGATGAGATCACATGGGCCTGGGCCCACACGACAATCTCCAAACCAGATACACACATGACTGGGGGCCCATTTGAAAACTTGCTCTCTATCATTCTCCTCTCTTGTCCCACACGCTCACCGCTCCTCTCCTTTTCTTCAGACTTTTCTCCACCTTCGTCAATTGCCTTAAATCATCAGACACATTCACGTGAACTCTCCCCATCAATAGAATCGCCCCAATCCTCTGCCCACTCGAAATATATTATAGAAATCCCCCCAAAATTAAAAAAAATAAAAAAAAAAGAATTTTAAAAAAATATATATTAGTTTTGTTCGCATATCTTTAACAAAAGGGTCATGATTTTCTCTGTCCACCGTATACTTGGCATGCAATACAAGCACTCTACCATGTTTATTTACACTTACTGCATGTGTATCTTAGTTTATGGTGTGTTTGTTTGCGTAGAAATAGAATGAAAGTAGTGAAAGTAAAACCATTTTTACTATTTTAAGAAGAAAATTGAAAATTATTTTTTAATTAGTAATATATATGTACGTGACATTTTACTTTCAAACTTTTCTTCCTCCTTGTATTTTTTGCTTGGAACAGTTCTAGAAATTATATGATCAATATAAGAAATTAATTTTTTATTTTTATGTCATGATTACCATTTAAAAATTATATTTTTTATACATAAAAACTAATAAAATAATATAATTATTGTTTTATTTAATTAATTAAATAATATTAAATTCACTTCCTAATACACTCTCTTCTTTCAAACATTAGCAAATAAATATATGAAGAAATCTCTTCTTCTATTTTAATTTACAAAGTTACTTCTTAATTTCTTAATTTACTTCTTGTACTTTCATGACCCAAACACAGCCTTAGAGGGAAATAAGATTCATTGATGAGTCTATATGTTAATAATATTCTATCAAAACAACAATAACTAAGTTTTTTTTTTTTTTTTTTTTTATTCCAAATACTTATAGTAGGCTACATGAAAATTATACCTAATCTCATTCCTATCAAGCAGTATATGTCAATAAAACTCTGATAAAAAGAAATTTTTCGATGGAGTAGAAAAAAAGTAACTGAAATTGTTTATTTATGTACAAACAAAGTTGAGAGCAATACATAATGAAGTCGGTCATCATCATAATTTATAAATGAGAATACTTTAAACATATATATATATATATATATATATATATATATATATATATATATATATATATATATATATATATATATATGAAACCTTTTTTTCTTCTTCTCTCCTTTTCTATCTACATCTTATCAACTATTACTAAGCAATTGCTAATTGCCGGAGCTAATTAAAAGGATGAAAAATTAAAGGAGCTAATAGGTTTCAGAATCTAATCCCTCAGATCAGGCCTCCTGGCTACTAATAATTAAGAAAAAAAAATAATAATAAATGGGAAAATAATATAAAAAGAAAAAGAAAGAGAAAATTTAATTAATTCTTGGGCATTAACAAGTTGCGGAATGGGTGAAGGGGTTGAAGAAGTGAGGCTTGGGAGCCACCACAAATGGCCCGGCGCTGGTCTTGGGTCCGTCCCCGACTCCGGCCACCCGCTGGCACGACGGGCACATGGTCAAGGTGGCCGCGGGGAGCTGCATGTAGAGCGGCGCCGGGGCAAACTTCATCGCCCGCAGCTCGTTCACCTCCTTCTGCAGCCTCCGGTTCTCGTCCGTCAGCGTCTCGCAGCACCTCTTGAGGAATTCACAGTCCACCTCCGTCTGCTTCAGCTTCGTCCTGAAGACAAAAAATAACATCATTTACCCTAGAAATAAAGATGACAATGGGCAACAAGTGGCTGCCATCTTAATTTTTTTTTTTTTAAAAGAAGAAGAGAGAATTATTGGAAATTTTGAATAAAACGAATTAAGAATGAATGAATCAATTTATACCCATCCACATGATACGAACCTTGCTCTTCTATTTTGGAACCAGACCTCGACTTGTCTCGGCCTGAGGTTCAATTGCTTGGCTAATGCTTGCTTTTGCTTCTGACCACCATCGATATCACAGAACAAAATTCAAATTCATTAGCACAACTGGTAATAATTAATTAATTTGCGTAGAAATTAAGGAATTCTCTACTCACCGGATTAAGAGTGCTGTGCTCCTTAAACCTGTCCTCTAGAAGGGCAGACTGCTCCTTGGTAAGCCTAAGCTTCTTCCTACAGCTGCCATCTAATTCATCTTCATCGCTGGTCCGCGAGGACACTACTCTGTCGACCTCAGCCTCGTCCGCGAGGACATCCTTCTCCCTCTTCACCATCGAGAACGACGACACCGCGCTGTGCGGCGACGACAGCCGCGCAGCCCGGGCATCGCCGGCTGCAGGTTTGGTATAGGTAGCTTCGGATATGGGGGTGGTGGGCCCGTAGGCCTCCTCGGAGAGGCTTAGCGTTAAGGACGGCTCCAGAGCGGGCTCTCTTCTTCGGTGTTGGACGGCTGGCGGGCCGCAGCTCAGGCTGAGAGCTAGGCCCGTTAACTCCCGCTCGTCTGCACCCATCCGATCCATCGTTGTACCTAACTTGGGCTGCCTCTCCCTCGTTTATATTGGCGAGCAGAGTCACAGAGAGAGAGAGAGAGAGAGAGATGTGATGGCTAAGAGAGAGAGAGAGAGAGAGAGAGAGAGAGAGAGGAGATGCCTATGATTACTAGCAAAGAAAAGTAAGGAATGAAATATGAGAGGACTTGGAATTTTGGAGTAACACAACATAAGGTTGTAACCAAACCAAAAATGTGAACCCCATATCTAATATTAGTGCAGAGGATAATTTAATTATTTTCGTAATTCATACAATATAGATATAGATAAAGCAAGAGAGGCCAGACTACTGTTACCCTTGCTCTTACATGGAGATTGGATAGTAAATAAATTAGCGACTATGAATGTATTTGGTGTCCGACATGTACGGTTGCAATTTCTTATGATCTGTCTTAAGGAAAAATTAACAATAATAATAATAATAGTGTATACTATAGTATATTGTTATTATTATTATTTATTTATTTTGATGAAGCCACATCAAGGGAGTCCACCCACCCACCCACTCTTCCTCTCTTTGGCTCATTAACCAAGTGTGGCACCTTCCTCACTTGCTCTCTTTCTATAGGACCTTTTCGTGTTTCTTTTGCCTTTTGCTTTACACATAGGCATTAATATCGGGAGAAGGCAAGCTTTCTATGGCTTCATGATGATGAGATTGGCTTTGTTAGCTTGTTTATGCAATTAAATAAGTTGGGAGGTAAAGTGCACCTTCTAGTCACCAACCAAAGCAAAGATCCCCATCAGTCTGTCTAGTTTGAGCTAAGCACATTTTATCTCATCCAATAAATTCACTAATTTAACGATGGAAGCTTATTAATGTAAGACAAGTTAAAAGAGTAAAAGAAAGACCGAAAAAAATATAAATATAAATGATACGAACAGATACGGATTATCAACGTGATAGGAATGAAATGGAGAATGAATGGAGAATGATTATCAACGTGATCGATCTTGCGTGGTTCTCTTTTGCTTCGTGTAGCTCCCCCTCCCAAGTACTTGGGATAAAAGGCTTTGTTGTTGTTGTTGTAAATCATCTAGTGTAGAAAAAAATGTGTATAGGATGCCCTCTTACATTGATCTAAGAAAGCATTCTAAAATCTCATATTGATACTTCGTAATTGCTAATTTGACCCATCATTCATAAACTATTTACAAACAAAATTTCATTAGAACTGGCTTGATTTACTAATTGATCAAGCAATTGAAAATTAGTAAATTTTATAACAATTTTGATATGTTCATTTTGTTTACATTGATCCATAGTTAAATCAACCTCAATTCTTATAAAATTTCATTTTTGAATAGTTTATAAAAAATAGATCACATCTACTGAAATAAATTTTTCATTTCGGACTGTCCATTCTTAGAACTTAATTGATAATATCTATATCCAAATACTATCTTTAGCAGTCCCGTCTACGATCTATCTGTTTTGTCTATATATATATATATAGAGAGACGTTGAGAGACTTTATTTAATAACCAACCCTTAAAATTAGGCTTGAGACCTAATGAAAGTTAACTCACCCAACTGTAGCGCCATGTGCCTGGCTAGTAGTCCATGAATTAGTTCTTATATTAACTTACTCCATAAGCAAAAACTAATGCATCCAAGTGTAGTACCTGGTTAATTAGACTACTATTCATAGTATCAGAGTCGATCTTAACTTTTGATAGATCGACTATATTTTATTGGGATGGTGCTACTGCATTCTTATTTCTTAGATCTGGACACAGTAATCAGCTTGATATTACTATGAGGCTGATTTCTCAACACCATCAAGAATCGAATTTAGAATCTCTCTTAAGTTGATATGATGGCACTATTGCAGCCCAGATCTCGACACAGTACCCAATTTGGCGAGCAACCCACGGATCGATTGACCTAATTAATCATCGGTGGGGCCGGCCGCCAGGCAACCTGGTTTCCTAAATTGCATGGCCAAGCCCCCATGAGGGCTCACCTCAACTGTGATCACATCACAGGGGTATCGGGGCTAGCTAGCATGCAAGCCCCCCATGCATGCACGTGTAGAGGTCCTGGTGCCGCACGTGATAGAGTTGTTTGCTCTTCGCGTACAGTGGCAGGGTAGGGCTCATGCCGCATTGCCTTCTCAGTCATTTGGCTCTCATGAGCTACAAGGAGTAGAGATGGGCTAGGGCTAGGGCTAGGGCAATGGCCTTGAATGCACATTCGATCTCATGTCTGGTTTGCTAAGGGCAAGTTGCAGGGCACTGGGGCTCCAGGGCAAGATCCTTAACATGGTGTGGGGGATCTTGGAGCATGGATTCAGCCAAGCACAAGTTGATTCGATGTGGGATCGATGGAGAGTAGTGTTTTCTCCTTTTGTTCGTGCATAATAACTTGTTACGACTCACAATCACGAGTCGACAAGGGGGATTGATAACACATTGCTGCATGAAGTATCGTTTTGAATTGGATCGGATGGGTAACGGTTCATCTGTCGGTCCGAACATATGCTAGCTAGCTAGCTAGGTATGTAGAGATAATTAGACCGTTTCCGGAGATCTTGTCAAGATCGAAGAAAACTCACTTGACCGATCTGGTTAGATGAGCTCGGTCGGTCCACATTTTATGTCAATAAAGTACCAACACGACATGTTCTTCTTACATATATGTCTAGAAGCCACTTGTTCTCGACTTTTTTCACACTCAATTATCAAACCTTAAGCACACCAAAAACATGAAAAATACTAAACTTACGTATTTGAATAAATCTACACAGTAAGTCTTCATAATAAGTCTTGATCATAAAGTGGTGGTTGCGGACGTCTGAAATTATCTATTGCTAGCTAGCTAGCTTTCAATATGGTCCATACTGTGGTACGATGTGTAGATTTTTCTACCCATATTGAATGTGTGCAGATAAAAGTATTGCTCGGAAAGGAAAGCATTAATTAATTGCTACTAACTACTAATTAGCCACGTGTCCGCAGCTAATTGTGTGCTTAGTGACCTGGTGCAATTACAACAATGGTCATTAGTGCTCCTAAAGACAAATTAAGATCAACTGTAATTTAATCAGCACTTTAGGGTTGTGGATATAGATACGCAGGGTGAGCATCGGTCGGTTCGGTTCGGTTTTTTGAAAAAAAACCCAACCGAAAACCAAGCCGAACATATAAAACCGAAATCGAACCGACCGAGAAAAAAAATGAAAACCGAAAACCGAAATCGAACCGACCGAGAAAAAAAATGAAAACCGAAAACCGAACCGAACTTCGGTTCGGTTCGGTTTTCGGTTTTAGGATTTAAAACTAATTATGTAATAAACGGTGTTTTTTATAGGAAAAATAATAATTTTCTTTCTATTTTTTTTCTTTTTCTCCCTATTAAAATAACAATCACATGTTTTTCATTAAAAATTTAAAAGAAAAACATATTGAAAATAAATCAAAGAAAAAAAAATAAGCTACAAAGTTTTTTCGATCGGTTTCGGTTGGAGCTAAAGCTACCGAAACCCGACCCGAAACCCATAAATAATTTCGGTTTTTAAATCGAACCGAACCGGAAACTGAATAAACCGAACTGATCGGTTCGATTCGATTCGGTTCGATTTTTTCGGTTTTATGCTCAGCCCTATGGATAGGCATTGACTTCGACTCCGATCGACTAACTAATCTCTAATGACATGATTAGAGAATAAACGAGTTCATACTATAAACTCTTAGACAAAAAAAGTGGGGAAAGTTCTCAAACAATCAAATCTAGCTAATTGATCTCACTAAACCACAAATATTAGTATATAATTGACCCGTCTAGAGCTTAGCGCCCACCTTTCTCATCGAGACACGTCATCAGGTGACGTGGGGGCGGCTGTGGATACTGACCAATGATTTGCTATCATTATCACGGGTATTTGATTCCTTAGTGCATAAAGGAGGCAAGGGATCCATTTGGCATCTGTAGCAAGTTGGCAATCAGAGAGCTATCTACGCTAATCTAAATCTTAATATATATATATATATATATATATATATATATATATATATATATATATATATATATGAGCAAACCGATAAATAATTTATCGTTCTTTCATCACCGCCGCTTAGATGACCCAATAAAATTAGGCGTCAGTCAAAAGACGGTTAAGCGAGTTTTTGTATTTGCTATTTTAAGTGGTGCCACGTATAATAATTGTATTTGGACACTCAAGCGGCGGTAAAGGAACTCCCTTCACCGTCGGTGAATTTCCCGTTCTCTCTCTCTATATATAATTAAAATTAAAAAAATTATATTCATACTGATATAAGCTTTAATTTTTTAAATTTCCATTTTCTTTTTATAGAACGAGAAGAAATCCTTCCGATATGTCTGCTCATACCATGTACGAGATATATCCCTCATCTCAAGGTCTAACTAAGTCGGATAGGGAAATTTTCCTGGCAAATCACCTTTGTCTCAAGCATGATATCTTCATTCACCATAGAATTTATGTAAGTAATTCTCTCTCCAAATATGCTAAACAAGAATGTATGTAAAGTAGCCTCCCAACACAACAGACAAACATTTCGGAGCAAGGGATGATAGGTTCTTTCCGAATAACTTTGAAATCCTACTCATATATAGCTAAAATTAGAGTGCATGATAAATGTGACTATCACTCTTAATTTTATGTAAGATATAATGTGGATATATTCTAGTACTTAATTGAGAAATTCATTCTATATATGTTCAAATATCTTACCCAATAACATATCTAAGAGCATAGAAAACTAAACCGATTTAACTTTCCTTATTTCTTTTTTGGGGTAAAAAAAAAAAAAAAAAAAATCATCTTTCTTAAACTTAAGACCTCTCATCGCTCAAGTCTTTGTTTAGTAATAAACCAAGAATCATGAAACCTGCCAGACTGCTTGGAAGTTTGGAGAAGCCAATTACTTTTTCGAGATGCTAGACTTCTTGGAAGTTGCTTCACACTTTCAAATCAAACATACCTAAAGAGAAGGTAATATGCACGCGGCGGCTGATACCACGGTCGAAGGTGTGAGAGGGGAATTTTCCTCAACCATCATGTGGTCTAGTGGAAAAGAACTGTTCTATGGTATGGTATGAGAAGTCGTAGTCCTTAGAAACAATAAATAAATCAAGAATCGTCGGCATATAACAAGACATCTAATGACACCGAAAGATAAAAGAAACAGACGATTAAATAAGGTTTATGGGTGTGCTCTCTCAAGATCTACACACATGAACAAGCCTTTTTACAAGTAGCCGACCATATTTTTGTCTGCAGAAACCTATGAGAATTAAAGAATGCATCCTTGTCCCATTGTTACCAAACCAGATTAGGCCACAATCCATCAATCTTTGTCATCAATCTAAATCTTAATGCATCTATGTTATATCATATGATATCTATATATAGCTTTGGATGTTTAATTAATTAATCTATCAAGTATATATGCTTTTCATTGCATCATTAAGCCACCGCCTCTTGTTTTAAAACTAGGGTAAAATGAGAGGCAATCACGGCCCCATTCATGGGTGAGGTATCATGTTTGCGTGTGGGTTGTGATGCATGAACATCTATAACTCATCTAATATATATATATATATATATATATATATATATATATATATATATATATATATATATATATATATTTTTAATTACGGTCATTAAGTTCACCAAATCTTAGGTTTATTATTCTGTGATTGCTTTGAACACAAGTTTTGCCAAGTACATGCGTGTTTATTGTTAAATCTGATGATGCCTTGTTTAGCCTTTTTCTTATTGTTTCTGTCCAGTACTAGTCAAGAGTTGATTTTGTTGCAAAATGCAAATTAAACAGATCAATGTGTTGCACGTGGAAATCTTATAGCCAGTTGAAAATATTTAGATGATAATTAATATATATAGAAGAATCCAGTGGTACAAAAAGTTACAGAACACATGAATAAATAATATAATAAGGAAATTGGAGCCTTTTCACACACACACATACATATAAATATATACATATAAATATATCGTAATAAGGGAGGGGATATCTTCTTTAGCTTTTGGGTTGGGTAACATTCACCATATCTCTCTCTCTCTCTCTAACAATGATTTTTCTCTCTCTAGAAAGAACTCATTCTTGAAGATAGTAAACAAAAAAACAAAACCGAAAGGTGTGAGCGATATGTAGCAGCTAGTGTCCATCCTAAACTTCAAATGCGATCCGAATCACTCTCCATCACCATCATCAAATCCTCAAGACCTTGAGGGGTCCTCCCTTCTCCACCTTCGTTTTCTACTTTTTTTTTTTTTCCCAACACACAAACAACAACTACTCAACTTCATCATCGCCATCATCATCATTACTCCGCCTAAAAAACTACACATACAACACCAGAAAGAGAGTAATATACAATCTTCCAAGTCAAGAACGGTTAGAGAAATCTATACTGTGTATCCCCTTAATTTACTGCTTGTAAAAATCTTGATTTACAGTAACCTCTCTATAAATAGGGAGGATCACTCTACATGATTTAGTTGTTAATTGGATGAAATAAACTCAATTATCTCCGAGTTTATTTCAATATCAAACTCGGCCTAAAAGAATAATATGACACATCTAACTAATTACAATGATGGATTTGTAATTGAAAGGGTTGTGAACCAAAATCTCTTACTAGATCCAAGCGTGGGTCAGTGTTTTAGTTGCAATAATTCTTTGAAAGAAACAATTGATATAAATGTCATTTTTATAATTAAGTTGAGTCCTTATCTAAGCAACGATGATTAGATTGATACTTGGAAATGGTAATTAGAAAGCAGCCCTGGACCAACAATAACAACGACGACATTAAGGGTCTTAATTAAATATCTCCAGAGCTCGTATGTTTAATTATAATGGTGGGAATTAGTTTGACAATTTTGTGACAATGATCAAAGATTCTCCACTTGACCAGTAGCCAAAATATATCTATTTTCTACTTCGATCACAATATTCTCTTTGAAGTTGAAATGTCTTGCTTACCATTTCCTTACGCGATGGAAATTTCAAATAAGTCATTAGTGAATAGTGCAAAAATTCTATATAAAGATGAAGAAAAAGTTACAGAGTTCTTTTCATTTTTTATCTAAGCCAAGTGGATAGAGTTGGAGTCACCCTAACCTTTTCCTCTTTCTCTCTCAATTTTTAATTTCAAGTATAGTGCACACACTTGTAACTAGTTATAGCTAGCCACTTTTTTTTTCGTTGCAAGTTGCAACCAAAGCTAAACTAACATCTAACTAAGCAAGCCTTGGCACAAAAATTAAAAAAAAAAAAAAAATGAAAAACTCTAATTGAGTTAAGGATCATGGGAGGGACCAAACTAACAACTATCTTAGGACTTAGGGACCACCACCAACTTAGCAAGTGGATTTGCCTCCAAAGCAATTATTGATGCACGAGTCTATATGATTTGGTTAGTAATTAATTAGTTTGGGAGAATCCACCTACTAGTCAAGATCTCATGTTTAGAATATATGTGTGAATTGATCTGAGATTGATACTGTTTGAGTACAAATTTGTCCTTTTAAAAAGTCCAAAGACCAGAAGCCTAACAAGGCCCAACAAGGCCTGGTTCCACAATCTCCTCAACATAATACCATCTTGAATTATTTAGATAAAAAAGTTTCTCCTAGGGATCCATCAGATCTCTTGGCCCTGTTGCCAAATTGATACCGATATTGGAGTCACCTTATCTCTCCATAAGGAGATTCTTAACTAACCAATTCCGAAAAATCTCAAATCGAGGGGGGTGGTCTCCCATGGAACGAGGGGATGACAATTCTTGAAGTCCATACAATTCTTTACTTCGTAATAACTATCAAGTCCAGTTGGAGAAGGTTCCACAGCTTGTAATCTCAAGAGATAGTAGAGGCTGAGCGATTGTAATTTTTTATAAATAAAGTACTTGTCAAGAGGCCCTTTCTATGCGAGGATGTAGGCCAGAGTCCATTTAGTCGAACTCAAGGGCATGTCTCTTTTCTCTCCATTTCTCTATGTAATTTTATCCGATTACTTGCCCATTGGCATTAGACCCGAGCAAATTTCATTTGGATATATATTATATTTTCTTCTGTGGATAATGGCTAGATTTGGACTAATGATTTGAGATTAGATCAAGTTTAGATTCCGACTGCTGGTGGGAATTTTTTTTTATATGTTTAGTAAATTATAAGCAGCCTTCTTCCATTAAAAAAAATATCACAATATGATTGGGCATCAGAAAAGAGGGACCACAGTATAATACTTTATTCGATTTGTCTCTTATATAAATAAAGCCCGATTTTTAAAATAATTCGTACAAGATAAGTCTTCGTTATTGATTCCCATCAAACTTTTTTAAATTATTGACAACGATCTCGATTAATTAGCCTTTTTGGTTGACTGGGTAACTCGCAATCGTCACCACTTGATATTTTCTCGCCTTTCTTTCTAGACGTGACACTTGATCGATCACGATTAGAGCACCCAACTCGTGATCACAAATCACAAAAGAAAAAGTCAATTTAATTAAAATTTATCGCATTAAGACAGGGAGCCTGTTATCAAGCCACCCACTTACTAGTTCCATCGCTATAATGAATACTTAACCTATAATTCTATAGAATGGTTCTAGTGAACGGAGTTGGTCATAATCCCTTCATAAATGGTGAGCTAAGAGGTTTTCAAAATAATAATAATAATAATAAAAAGTACGAGCATTTTATTGCATTTTCATTGGCATTTTGACTTTGAGGACGACTTGTGATGCAGCCAAAACACGATTGCGAGGTGTCTAATAATAAAATGGTGCTCCATTATTGAGAACAGAAGTAAAACATGAAGAAAATGCAAAACATCGGAAATTTAAAGATATATATATGTGTGTCTTTAATTTGTCTATTCTTATTCTCTCTCTCTATATATGTTATATAGATGTATCTCTCTGTGTGCGATTGTATGAAGATTTGGTTATGCTCCTCTTTATAGGACTTTCTAGATTTTACGCAATCAAAAGACACATGGGAGAATAAATCAAAGAATAAGAATCAGAAAAAAGACACACACACACTGAGTTCTTGGAATATAAGAAGTTGTGTTAGTGGATGGCTAATGAGATTTAGGATATGATTCCTCTTTAGTTTGTAACCGTAAGGATAATTATAGTTGAATTATTGACATTGAGTTAGGACACTTACCATGACGTAGAGATCTTATCGCTACCATAATTTAAATTTCCTTTTTGTCACATGAAGCGATTAAACGAATATTTCTATTCATGCATGTTGGCGTTCGATGACGATTAGATTGGATCAGATCAAATCTGATCGTTGTGGATATATTTATTTTCAAGATGAGTACATGAAATTTAAAATAAGCATGAGAGCTTAGAATACAAGAACCCTAAGGGAGGGGGGCTCCCTCATGATGAATTTGTATTGGATTATGCTTTTGGATTAGGGTAATTTCGTCTCCCGTTGACCTTCTAGTCTTCAAAATATATATATATACACACACACCGAAATACCTTGCTTACGTATCATTGGGATGTGCATTAACATAAATACATATAAAAGTGTGTAAACTGTAAAAACGGGTCAAGATAGATTGGCCCACACTAGCACTTCTGCGTAGTAACTCTATTAAAGGTGATCCTATTACAGGAATAGCTTCAGGTACACTTGTCACGATTTTTACTGTCCAATAACCAATTTGGTCCCGAGGTAAGGAATAACCAGTTACACCAAAAGATACAATCAATTCAGCTAGAACCACACCAATAACCCAAGTTAATTCGCAGGGTTTTTTAAATTCGCCTGTAAGATACACACGAAATACGTGCAGAATCATCATTAGAACCATCATACTTGCTGACCATCGATGAACTAATCGGGTTCGGATTGGTTATATATATATATATATATATATATATATATATATATATATATATATATATATATATATATATATATATATGAGTAAACAGGAAATTCACCGGCGGTGAAGGAAGTTCCTTCACCGCCGCTTAGATGATCCAATAAAATTATTACACCTGGCGCTACTCAAAGGACGGTTAAGAGAGGTTTTTTTATTTGTTATCTTCAGTGGTGCCATTTGTAATAATTTTATTGGCCAATTTAAGCGGTGAATTTCCCGCTTAAGTAGTGAATTTTATTGGCCCACCTAAATGGTGAAGGAACTCCGTTCACCGCCGGTGAATTTGTTGTTCTCTCTCTATGCATATATAATTTCTTGTAACCTTTTTGTTTAAACTTTATCTTTTCACCTCGGGGCTAGAACCATGAACTGAAGGGTATGTTCGGCCCACATATCATGTGGCCTGTCAAGAAGGCTTCTTAGCTCTTACTGGGCCAAGAGCAATCGAGAAATGAATTATGTGAACATCACCCAATCCATAACAAAACATACTTCTCTGTTACTTGGTAGCTGGTCCCAATCCCACGTGAGCCCAACGTAATAGTTACTTCCCTGGCTTTGGGCTGGTGATTAGTTTGGGCCTTAAACAATTCCCCACACACCTTTGACAACTTAAATATTTTTCTCAGAAAAAACATACATTAACCGTCGAACTAAATACAACGTGGGATTCGTGCGAACCTGAGACAATGAATCTAGTTTTATTTTTTAGAATCACGACATTTAGCATAAATTAGACATCTAAGAAAAAATACTAGAGTGACATCTACGAGAACTGAATTTGGAGTGTTTCTCTTGAGAGAGACGTGTATTACTCACAGATTGGGCCACCTAAGCTACAGTAAAGAAACTCTTTTTATCGTCGGTGTATTTTCTGTTTCCTCATATATATATATAAGCTACAGTAAAGAAACTCTTTTTATCGTCGGTGTATTTTCTGTTTCCTCATATATATATATATATATATATATATATATATATATATATATATATATATATAATCCATGCTTGTGTAAAAAATAAACTTGGCAAAAAATTAATTCTCAATCATAACTTATCCAAACTTGTAGAATTTGGATTCTTCATCATACTATCTTGATAATTGTTTTTTCAGAAACATAAATCCTTGATTGGATGATGGGTTAGTAAATAAAATGGATGAATCCAATATGAACAAAAAAATTTACCAATCAAAATGAAGTTTAAAGCAAATGAATAACTTCTTAACAAGTTTAATTTTTATTTTTATTTTTTTTTATTCAATTGGATGAATGCACATATATTAGGCTAGTAATTAAAATGGATGAATGCACATATTAACTTTGATTTAAAATAAAAGATCCATTTTAATTGCTAGCCTAATATGCTCCCATGTAATTAATAGTTTCCAGTTTACAAAGAAATCAAATCTAAAGTTTTCTGTAATTGTGCGAGTAATTAAATGCATATTACACTGAAAAGAAGAAAATTGAAATTTAACCAATCCAAATGGAATTAAAATAGTAATTAAATCTTGGATTCATCCATTTTATATTAATCTATTTCAATTACTAGCCTAATTTGTATTCATTCAATTAACAATCAAGAGAAATTATCAAGGCAAGATAGATTCCGAACTTGCCAAGTCAGGATTTATCGAGTCCATGATATATAGCGTGACGTATAATGTAGGTTATACAATTTTCTATTTTTTTTAAATAAAAAATAATATAAAACTATATAAAATAATTTTTAAATTAAAAAATAAATTTATAGTATCTAAAAAAAAGAATATAAAACTATTTTTTAATACATAATCTATTTTAATTTTATATTAAATTTTATAATATTTTTCACATTTATTTTCATAAATTATATTAAGATTCCGAACATAATTCTATTCATCATTTAAATAAGAAAACAAGATTCTAATTTTTTTTATTTCAATTCCAGTTATGATCGTTGTTGTAATTTATATTTTGTAATATTCAATTTATCTTGTTTGTAATTGCTGATTTCAGTTTAGTTAAAAATTCAATAGAATTAACAAGTAAGATATTTCAGTAACTGGAGAGGAATTATAATAAGTAAACAAGGAAACAATCGCACATTAACAAGTTAGCAGTTTCATAAGCAATTAAACGAGCCAACAACTAATCAAGTAAGAAAATTACAGCAATTCGCTCATAATCAAAATAATAATTAACAACAATATAGAAATTACTAAAAAGAAATAATTATAAATAACGTAATTTAACATAACGTTACGTAATATAACGTAAAATAACATAAAAAACGTACTGTTACGGTGTATTGAGTTATTCCCAGTTGTTACGCAATGCTGGAGTTTCATTAGATTACGTAATGCAATATGACGGATTTCATAACGTGTTACTTTCAACATTGATGTCGTGATTAGGAGAAATTAATTTTCTACCAGTTAGTTTTTTATTATCTTTTGAAGAATCTAAAGAGTTAGCTAATTGGGTTGAGCCAAGCCTATGGTTGCCAGCAGCAGCAGTGTGATTGCGGGTACGTGTAGTTGATGCTTGATACAAGACTGATAAAAAACCAACTACTTCCAGTTGTGAATCACAAGTAACGTTGGATTCTTGGGCAGTTGGCCAAATTTTCCACTGCATTTCTGTGTTGAAATTGAATTGAATTGAATTGGGAAGCTCTGCAGACTGTCGGGTCTTCATATTTTCATCTGTTTGCAAGTGAGAGTTGGGTGGATTGGGTGGATATTTTCCTTCAACAAAGCCTACATACAGCGATATGCCAACATTTGGGATTCATACAATTCTAATCTATGCCAATCTAATAGTGTCTGTAGTTGTATCCTTCAACTGAGGCTAACAATTTCCAATGACGTTTAGCTCAAGTTGTATCACCCCTCTTCAATTCTCTTCAATTTATGATTGGATAATATTGTCAAAAAATATATGTGTGAGTTTGACTAGTAAAAAAAAAAAAAAAACTGAGGATGTCAATCTAATAGCACCCATGTCCCACCTTGGGTGCTAGACTAGGCTGAACTATTGGTATCCATGGATATCATGGCTATTTTTGCTTTTCGTTATCAGATGTAAAACGGTTGTTCTGTTATATCTCATTAATAGAATGCAAGGGACAGCTGCTCACTGTTTTAACCTTAAAAAAAAAAAAAAAAAAAAAAAAATCAATGACCCCAAATATCTGCTGGTCCCATATCATCACTTCACGTACTGTTACTGTTTGAAGATTTTTGTAGCCAATCTGAGAATACCGTCAGCAATCTTTCTTCTATTATGTTCATTTTCTTCAAAATAGACAAAATTCATATGTAATTTTTTTTTTATGGTTTAATATTGATACTTATATCTGATGCGCAATCCAAGACAATTAGAATTTTGAATATATTATTTTTCTAGAGAAATTTTGCATATATTTGTTGAGGTTATAGTCCAGTTTGAAGAATGCCCTCTCCTACCATGCAAGCACCTGTGGTTCTATTACCGCAGCATTCCAGATATAATTTCTCTTTAAAATTTGTGGGCATGAATTTGTTTGGCATGTATTTATATGAAAATATAAAAATGATTTTATTTTCTTGTTGAAGTGATTTACCTATCACTATCTCTATTATTGAACACCAACTAGTCCACAATTCTCAGTAAAATAAAATAAATATATAAATCTCAGCCTTGCACAAACCCCTAATTTCTAAGTACCCCCCATCCTAAGCATATTTCCATGAAATTAAAAAAATATGGACTTTCTCAAAATAGTGCCCATTATATTATGAAATTATCCTTCTCATTTTTTTCTTCTAACCCTCTAATTTCTTTTCTTTTCTCTATCGCTTCACTCTTCTAAGATATTCCTAATCTACTGGACGCCTTCTAAAATATTCTTGTTTAACATGCCTCAAACATTGTTAATCTACTTTCAAACAAAAGACAAAATATAGAAAACGAGCAAACATGAAACTTTAATAAATTATTTTGTTTACTGTTCAAATTATATATATATTTTTTTTGTAAAGGTTAATTTTTTATTTTTTAAAAAGAATTAATCAATATTTCTTATACTGTTAATACCAAGATTCTTCCTTCGAATCTCATGACTTTCGGTTTGATCGAAAAATAAAAATATTTAGTAATTTACTGCATTTTTTTAATAGAAATTCAGAGAGATTTACTTAAGATTTGAAAAATTATTACGATTTTCAGAGAAATTTTAAAAGAACGGGGCACGAAAACAGGACTAATTGATGGTCTAACACTATCTAAACCTTCAAATCTATCTAAGAGATAAAAGTACATATCTTCTGCTGTTTCTCCCCACACAGACACACGTGCATTGCACGTGTGAGAACACTAGTTCTAAACATTGCCCATCCACACCATATCGAACGGTTGTAATTGCCACAGCAGTTGTAGGCTTTAGCCATTCATACGAAATCTAGTCAATAAAAGTAAAAAAAATCAAATGTAAGAGAGCAAAAATGAAAAAGTGGGTAACCCTGTATCGAAGTTTACCTCGTGCTGACGTGGCAGGGAGAGTAAGTGAGGATGCCAACACTCCGACTATCTAGCTCCCGCTATAAATACTATCTTTCCCTCTGTTTCTTTGTCCTCTCTCTGTTTTTTTTTTTTTTTTCCCAGCAAAAAGCTTTTCTTTTAAACTTATAAAAAACATAAAACTTGACTTGGCTCGATTCAAATTCAACAAGATTCATCATCATCATCAATCAACTATGTTGATGAGGCGAGCCACTGACAATTCTAGCATGATAAGCATGTTTCTCCAATCTGCTAGCACTTTCAGAGGCCTGCACTCTAGGGTAAGTTTCAAAATCTCTAAGCATAGTTATTAGCAAAGTAATTTTTTTTTTCTTTTTTTGTAGAATTTTCCATTTCAATTAAGCTTGTGTTAGCAGAGTAATTATTCAATCATTTATTATCTTGTAATCAAAATGATGTTTGTGATCTGATTTTTTTTTGTTTTTTAAATAATATTTTTGTTGCAGATAGTCAGCTGCTCTTCCTTCGATTCTTTCTCTGCATCTTTTTTGAAACCTGCTATGGATTCAGATGGGTGAGAGAGATTAGCCCATGTCTACATGAACATGAGAAAATGGACTATAAATGTTTGGGGGATGTTTTTTTTTTTTTTTTGGGAATAATTATGAACTAGTCATATCATATTACTGTATTCATTTTTATGTTTTTGCGTTTAGTTTTAGTATATGCATAGCGACTTGGTGTATTTTCTAGCTCAGTAGCCTTAGTTTCTCTGAGATAAATTCAGAAAAAGATAGGTTGGGATAGTGTCTTAGCAATTCGTCCTATGCGCATCTCATCTAATTTGCCAGAAATTAACCAATATCGACAGAGGACAGAAACTAATTGCTTCTGTTCAGAAGAAAATGCAAAAGATCTGGACGATATCTGCCATGATTTTGCACTTGCATTTTCTATTTTTTTTTTCAACAAATGCTTTGCCTCTTAGGCATCAACAGGATGTAATCGAATTGGTGACACATAACAGGAGTACTGACAAAGGGTCTGATGTGGACTGGGACAAGCTCGAGTTTGGTGTGGTTCAGACGAACTATATGTATGTGATGAAATGTGCCTGGGAAGGTAAATTCTCGAGTGGAGAAATCAATCGTTATGGTAACATCGAGATGAACCCAGCATCCGGAGTCCTAAATTATGGACAGGTTTGCATTCATCAAAAGAACACCGATAAATTGATAGCTAAATAATCCCTTATTGTGCTTCATCACATACTAGGTCACTTATATATATATATATATATATATATATATATATATATATATATATATATATATATATATATATATATATATATATATATATCTTGAAGATTTTAATATCAGAATTCACAAATTACATTATGCTTTTTTTCCCCTCATAGGGTCTGATTGAAGGCTTAAGAGCATACAGGAAAAGCAATGGTGGCAGCTTCTTGCTTTTCCGGCCAGATGAAAATGCACAAAGGATGCAGATGGGTGCCGAGAGGATATGCATGCCAGCTCCAACTGTGGAACAGTTCGTGCATGCTGTGAAGCAGACAGTACAGGCCAATATGCGTTGGGTTTGTGCACAAAACTACCTAATATCACACAGTCGCTTATAGTGAAGGCCTCATTTTCCATAGTATAATTTTCTATATAGGTTCCGCCTCATGGGAAGGGATCCCTCTACATTCGGCCTTTGCTCATAGGAACCGGACCTGTTCTTGGTTTGGCACCAGCTCCAGAGTACACATTTCTAATTTATGCAGCACCCGTTGGAACATACTTCAAGGCAAGAATTCTCATTTCACAAGTTCAGTTAGGAAAAAGTTGAACTGCAGTCATGTTCTTTACTCCATGAAGGAATATATGCTCTGTTAATAATCCTTTACTTCTTGTGCCAAATGTATATGCTCTTGTTTTCTATACTTATCTAACTTGTTTGTTGCTATTCTAAGGTCAAGCATTTCCTTTCTAAATTTTTACGCTACACATTCTCCTTCCTGCAGGAGGGTTTGGCACCAATAAATTTATTTGCACACAACGAAATTCACCGTGCGGCTCCTGGAGGGACGGGTGGTGTGAAAACAATCAACAATTATGCCCCAGTAAGAAAACTCAGTTTTAATTAATTAAGTCATCCTTGCGCGTGTGTGTGTATATATATATATAGATCGACCCAAGCAATGGAAATACTATCATGAAGGGGCTATGATGAATAACAGTGAAATCTTCGTAGCATTGTAGCTTCTGAAAATTTCAACCTTTTCCCTCGTGGTTTGGTAAAATCAAAATGCATTTCCTATGCTGTAGATTTTGAAGGCAATAATGATGGCCAAGAGTAAAGGGTTTACAGATGTATTGTATCTCGATGCAGAGAAGAAAAAGTATTTGGAAGAAGCCTCATCTTGCAACATATTTATTGTGAAGGTATTGTTTGTTGAGCGTAAGTAATTTGTTGAACACTTAAGATACACAAGTGAGATTGGTACTTTGTGAACCACATTGACTCATCTATGAAAACCAGATATATTTGATTTCTTTTGAGAAACAAGAGCGTGATAGTTTACACTTTGTTTCATGCAGGGTGGTGTTATCTCAACTCCCTTACACAAGGAACCATTCTTTCTGGGATAACTCGCAGAAGTATCATTGAGATCGCTTGTGATTATGGCTATCAGGTCAGAATTCTGAATGTACAAATTCACGGAAATTTGAAACTAAATAGGTTTACTTCATATTTTTTAGTATCTATTACATCTTCCCACATAACTGACCTGTGACCCACAAAACATGACAAAAGAATGGGGCGTACTGTTGAATATGAATGTTTTGCATTCACTATCAACATTGAAACTAACGTGTTATGAAACTCGTTATATTATGTTATGATATCTAATGCAAACTCGGTGCCATTTAAAATTGAAAATAACTCAACGTACCTTAACAGTGCATTTTTTACGTTATTTTAGGCTATGTTAGGTCATATTATGTTATTTGTGTTAATTTTTAGTAATTTTCATGTACTACTAATTATTTACTTGATTGTTACAATTCTTTACTTGATTACTTGTTGTTACCTTATTTGATTTGCCTGTGGAATTGTGAGCGTGCCAATTTGAGATTGCATGTTTGATATGATTCCTCTTTAGTTATTGGATTTTCTTAGTTGTTGTTAATTCTATTGAACTTTTAGCTAAATTGCAATGAATAATTGTGATGACTAAAATTAAAATAGATAAATTTGAAATCTTGTTTTCATGATTAATAATGACTGAAATTATAGTTGCAAACTTAATATACTTTATAAGGATAAATATGACAATTACTGTGAAAGTTGTTACAAACTTAGAATAGTTTCTATGTGTAATAGAATGTCTTTATATATTTTTTAGAATTTTTAAGTTTATTTTCTAATTTATAGAAATTATTACATATAGTTTTATATTTACTTTTACTAAATAAACTGAAAATTACATAATGCATTACGCCACATGTGATGTAATCTAATGAAGGCAAAACATTACGTTACTGTTATCGCTATTTTAAACGTTGTTCTCTATTCTTAAATTAGTGTAAAAATCACTCACACAAACTAGTTCTAGATGTTATTATTTTCCAATCTTCTAAGTTTCAAAGAGAGCTTAGAATAGTTCTTCCGGATGTTGCTCAGGTTGAGGAAAGGCTAGTTTCTGTGGAGGATCTAATGGATGCAGATGAAGTATTTTGTACAGGGACGGCTGTAGTTGTTTCTCCTGTTGGAAGCATAACTTATCATGGGCAAAGGTAATCAGATATCTGACTGCATGAAAGGAAACTGACTTCTCTTAATAAAATTTGAAATTCAGCCCTTCTACACTGTTTATATACTCTCTCTCTTGCATCTTTGATAATTTTTATCTTTCTAACAAGTATATTAAACTCCGTCAGTACTGTGCTTAAAAATTTATCTTTTCACTGTCTGTCCCAAGTCAGGATAAAGGAGGGTTATGGTAGACTGGTGACACCCAGCGTAAAACATTGTCACATATTATGACATGAGCCAAAAAATGAGTTTTATTAGGGTATTCCCTACTGAGCGACGCACTATATCGGAGTCCGGATGTAATGAAAAATATGTTAGGGTTGCTAAATCGTCGCCCAAAAGCGACGCGCCACGTCGGCGTTCGGATGTAGTATCAAATGTAAGATGGTTCTCACATCTTAATGAGCGGGTGAGGATAAAGAAATTAGCTCATAAACATAAACATAGATTTCGGTTAGTATCGTGAATTATAAATTCCCTTACAGCTAAATTAGCAGAGTTAGTCGATACTACGATTAGAAGCGAGGTTAATATTTTGTGCGTGCAGGAGACTAGATGGGTAGGTGAGCAAACTAAAGTCATAAAGATTTAAGGTTATAAACTTTGGTATACGGATAGAGATAAAAATCATAATGTGATAGGTGTGATTATAGATAAGAAATTACTTGGGAATGTAGTGGAGGTTAATAGGAAGCATGATAGAATTTTATTAGTTAAACTTATTTTAAATAGAGAGATTTCTAATGTCACTAATGCCTATGCACCACAAGTAGGACTTGATGAATCTAGCAAACATCAATTTTGGAATAATCTAGATGAGATAGTATAGAACATACCCGCTAGGGAAAAACTATTTATTGGTGGTGATCTCAATGGGCATGTAGAAACTAGTCATAATGGGTTTGATAGTGTACATGGAGAATTTGGTTTTGGAGAAAAAATGAAGCAGATAATTCAATTCTAAATTTTGCTTTGTCTTATGATTTGATTTTAGTTAATATTTGTTTAAAAAGAGAGTTTCTCACTTTATTACTTTTAAAAGTGGATCGAATGCAAATCAAATAGATTTTTTTTTAACAAGGAGGGTAGATAGAGCTAATTGTATCGATTGTAAGCTAGTATCAGGTGAGAGTGTAGTTACCCAATATAAACTCTTAGTTTTAGATATTCAGATTAGAGACTTAGAAAGATTAAGTATAAATTAGATCCTAAAATTAAGTTATGGCAATTAAAAGGTAATCAAAAAGTTTTTATAGATAGAGTAGTACAAAAAGCAGATTGGAGGAATTATAATGATCCTAATGTAACATGGAACAAAATGGCTAGTTGCATTAAAATAATAGTTAAAAATATATTTGGTGAATCAAGGGGCGGTGCTCCACCATGTAAGGATGTATCATGGTGGAATGAAAAGGAAAAAAATGTTATTAAGATCAAACGAGACCTCTATAGAGATTTGAAGAAGAAGAATAATAATAATGATGGAATAAGTTTTGAGAAGTATAAACTAGCGAAGAAAGATGCTAAGAAAGGTATTCGGGATGCAAAAACTAAATTATATAAACAAGTGTACGAGAAGTTGGATAATAAAGAGGTAGAAAAGGATATATATAGAATTGCTCGAATAAGAGAGAGAAAGTCTAGAGACTTGTGTACTGTAAAGTATATTATAAATGATGATAAGACGACTCTAATTCGAGACGAAAAAATTAAAGAAAGATGGAAATATTATTTTGATAGATTATATAATGGTAATTTTACTCAAGATTTGGGAGATCTTACTATTCAATGTGAGGATATGAATCGTAGTTTTATGCACAGAATCAAAGAGTCTGAAGTAAAAGAGGTTTTGAAGAGGATGAAATAAAAAAAGTCCTATAGAGATATGGAGATACTTAAGAGGGATTGGTGTGAGGTGACTGACATATTTTTTTAACAAGATTTGGCAAATTAAGAAAATGCCAAATGAATAGAGGAAGAGTACCCTAGTATCTCTGTATAAGAACAAAGGTGATATTCAGAGTTGTTCTAACTATCGGAGAATAAAACTCATGTGTCACACTATGAAACTTTGGGAAAGAATAATTGAACATAGATTGCGACAAACTGTTAAAATATCGGAGAACCAGTTTGGATTTATGCCGGGGCGATCGACGACAGAAACTATTCATTTACTTCGTCAACTTATAGAGCGATTCCGAGAGAGAAATAGAGATTTGCATATGGTATTCATTGACTTAGAGAAAACCTATGATAAAAGATACTTTGGTGGATATTGATGAAGAAAAGAGTTCCCATCAAGTATATCGATATAATTAAGCACATGTATGATGGAGTAGTGGCTAATGTCAGAACATGTAGTGGTTTAACAAGTGATTTCTCTATAACAATTGGATTACATCAAGCATCTGCATTGAGCCCGTTCTTATTTGTTATAGTGATGGATGAGCTTACTAGAGCTATTCAGAATGAGATCCTTGGTGTATACTATTTGCTGATGATATTGTCTTAGTTGATGAGACAAAAGTAAGAGTAAATGCCAAGTTAGTGTTATGAAGGCACACATTAGAATCTAAAGGTTTTAAATTGACTAGGTCTAAAACAGAGTATATGGAGTGTAAATTTAGTAAACGATAGATCATAGACTATAATACTGTAAAACTGAATGGACAAGAGATACAAATGAGCAATCAGTTTAGATATTTGAGTTCTATTATTCAAAATGATGGAGAGATCGATAATAATGTTAACCATAGGATACAAACTGGCTGGTTGAAATAGAGGAAAGTAACGGGAGTGTTTGCTCAAAATTTGGATTTCTCCTTCCATTGTAAAGTTTTGGATTACAACGAAAATATTGAGATTTACAAAAATTTGAGGATTACAAAAACGAGAATATTAATTGATTCCCTTTTTTATGTGTGAGTTCGGGTGGCGATGGAGCCTCGCTGGTGCACTCCGTTAACCGTCTGACCGGGAAGAGAAAGGCTCTGCTTTGCTCCTTGATTTCACGAGCTCGTCCGAAATCGTCCCAAAGTCCAAGAATCTAAAAGTCCTTTCTCCGACTAAATTTCTGTATTTTATAGACCGAAGAAGATCAAAATCCGGCTCGATTATCCCTGAAAAATCGGATCACGAGATATCAGGAAAACAAAATAGGAAATAAATAATCGGAAAACAACGGAAACAAACCCGCGGGTTGGCACCTGTGGAATCGCTCCCGCGGGTGCAACCCGCAGAAGAAATTCCCGCGGGTCGGCCCACTTAGCAAAAAAATATTTATTTATTATTATTATTCTGTTTTATTATTTTTTTATTTTTCTGGTATCTATATAACCCTCTCCAAAGTTTTCGAAGTTCTGTATTGAACCATACTGAATTTCGAAATACTTTGGATTCTTTAATTTTGGCTATAGACCCTTTAAAGGATTTGGTCGATAGAGATAACTGTTAACATATTCATTTATTCAATAACAAACAGAGGTATGATTTTAACGTACTCATTAGATGACAAGCAGATGTATGATGTTAACATGCTTATTTTAAGTCAAGCAGAGGTGTCATGTTAACGTGCTCATTTTAATCCTAACCGTTTAGTGACATCTGGTATGACGGATCAAGGAAGGACAGAGGTGACATTAAACGTGTCTTGGAGCTCAACCTATTCAGAACATCTGATCGTGATAGGGACAAACTGACTAAACAGAGGTGACGGTTAACGTATTTAGTTTTGGAATCGGACTATCAGACGTAACTGTTAACTTGATAGGGAGATGATTTTCGTCAGAGGTAATTTTTAACTTAACGATATCGAAACAAGTTCATCAGAGGTTGTAATATTGGACCTGATGAAGTGTGAGTTTCCTTTTCTGTCAGAGGTGAAACCTTAACATGACGAGAGACTTAATCGGATTTTATCTCATTTGATTTTGAATTTTAATGTCAGAAGTATGATTTTAACTTAACAAATATTTTGGAGCGTCACTTGCTCTGTTGGAGAAAAATGACAAGAAAAATTTTGTTGTTAGAGGTAAAATCTTAACGTGACAAGAGATTTATCTGATTAAGATTTTTAGCAAACTCCCAGCTATCAACGGATTTGATTAGCTTTTACCAACTACCGTTTGAGTTGGGCTAGCCATGCTATTCTCCTCAGCATGGTGAGTTATCGAGAATTTTGTTTGGTCTTAAATACCAAACTTTTCCTCTTCCCTTTGCCTTAGCGGCTTAGGGCAGTGATGTATCCTTATATTTGGATAAGGATGCTATTATGACAGATTTGTCGTGGGATTTTTAGCAAACCCCCAGCTATCAACGGGTTTGATTTGCCTTTACCAACTACCGTTTGAGTTGGGCTAACCATGCTATTATCCTCAGCATGGTGAGTTGTCGAGAATTTCGTTTGGGCTTAAATGCCAAACTTTTTCTCTTCCCTTTACCTTAGCAGCTTAGGGCAGTTCATACTTTTACCCCCAGCATGAAGGGGTTGGCGAGAAACTGATTCTCTTCCCGTTACCTTGACGGCATTGAGCAATTCATACTTTTACCCCCAATATGATGGGATTGGCGAGAAATTTGTTCTCTTCCCGTAGCCTTGTCGGCGTTGGATAATTCATACTTTTTTACTCCCAGTATGATGAGGTTGGCGAGAATTTTATTCTCTTCCCGTAGCCTTGTCGGCGTTGGGTAATTCATACTTTTTTACCCCCAGTATGATGGGGTTGGCGAGAATTCTATTCTCTTCCCGTTGCCTTGTCGGCATCGGGCGGTTCATGCTTTTTACCCCCAGCATGGTGGGGTTGGCGAGAAACTGGTTCTCTTCCCTCTGCCTTAACGGCATTGGGTGATTCATACTTTTTACCCCCAGTATGGTGGGGTTGGCGAGAAATTTATTCTCTTCCCGTAGCCTTAGCGGCGTTGGGTAGTTCATTTTTCTTTTTATTTGATTTTTTTTTTGTTTTTTTTTTTTATTTTTTTTTTGATTTTTTTTTTGATTTTTTTTTATGGGGGTTTAAATTAACCGCCTTGAGCTCGTCTTGAGAATTGTTGTGAGCCCAAGTGGTACCTTTAGACCACACACATTAGATGTGTCGGAGTTAGCTCTAACTCCTTTTTTGTTCGGCTTTGAGCTGAACTGCTCCAGCGTCAATTAACGCTTGAATTTTATCTTTTAAGATAAAACAATTTTTTGTAGGGTGACCTACAATCCGGTGATACAGGCAGTAATTGGGATCATTAGTCTTCCCTATCTCTTCCGGCCTCTTGCTTTCCGGCAATTTGAGCATCTTGCATTTGCTGAGCAGATTGAACATAGTAGCAGTATGTTCACCCTTGAACGAATACTGCTTTTGAAGTCTGGGCGACTTTGCTGTGTTGCTCGTAGTTGGCCATGTTTTCTGCTTCGGTGTGCTTTCTACCGCCATTGCCATTATATCTTTCCCTTTGGAAGGGGAAGACTGGAATGGAGGTTCATTTGTACTGCCTCCGATTGCAAACTGCTGTTTTTCGAGGCGTCGAAGTATTTCTTCGGCCTGTTCACCCTGCTTAAGCAGATCTTTCCATGATTTGGATTCGACCGAACCCATCTTGTCTAGGATATCGGTCAATAAGTTGTGTCTGCAGGTTTCCACAAGAGTGTATTGCGTCATACCATGTGGGCATCGAACAGAAAGTTCTCGAAACCGCTCGACATAAGTTTTGACCGTCTCGCCTTCTTCTTACTTCGCTGCTAGCAAAGATAGTATAGAGACTTCTGTATCATCTTCAAAGAATCGGGCTAAGAACTCACGTTCTACATCGGCCCATGATTTAATTGTTCCCTGGGGTAACTGCATAGACCAGGTAAATGCGGGCCCTATTAAAGTGCTCACAAATATCTTAGTCAGGGTCGGATCGCTCCCTATGAGGTGTCCTGTCTGCGACAGAAAGTAGAAGATGTGCTGTTGCGGCGAACCTTTACCGTCGAATGACTGAAGGTTCAACGGTTTATATTTTGCAGGGTAAGGTACAGTCTCCCATTCTATGGGATAGGGACGGACTACCCCCACCTCTTGCAATTTCTTTCGATGAAGAAGAGTTTGTAGTTGATTCTCCATCTTCTCCATTTTCTCTGCGTGAGGGTTGATGATAACCTTCACTTTTTCTTCCTCTCTTGAATGAGGACTAATTTCTTCATTCTCGTCCTCACTGTCCTCATTTATCTGAACAGGCCGTTTTCTTTCCTGTCGATCAGAAATAAACGACGAGAATTGGCTCTTTCTAGTTTGAGCTAACAACTCAATTAAAAATTGTTTCATTTCTTCTATAGTCTCCTCTTGCTGTTCGAGACGTTTTTCTTGTCTCTCAAGCCTTCCAGAGATTTCTTCTAAGCGCACGCCCTCTGGTTCGATAGGAACTCCTTTTGATCTTGGAGTGATTTCCTTATCTGAAGAGTTGTTTCCGATCACCTTTTTGCCTTTATTAACCATATGCGATTAGGCAGCAGGTAGATCGGTTCCAGAGCACACTTTTTTCACCGTTCGTATGCTTTTGGGCTCAGTGATCCGCTAAAAAACGGAGCGTTTTGAGTTGCATTGGCAGTTTGATAGAACAGTTGAGATCAGCTGTTCGCATTGGCAGTGAGAAACATTTTGTGAGCAGTTCTTCTTCCAATTAAGATACTCTCTCAAATCTTGAGGTATCTTCTCCTCTCTATTTGCATCTTGACGCCTCTTGCGTCGCAAATTTGGTTCATAATACTGGAGAGTGCAATATTTCAGGGCTAAGCTCTTTTCCAGCATCAGATTGTTCTCCAACCCTTCTGCGGATTTTTCTGGAGTGCACACTAGTCTGAGTAGTTGTGTGGGCCCTGCACGCCTCTGATAGAGAGATTAAAATTCTTGGTGTATGTAGTGTGCTCACCATAGGCGTGCTCGAAGAGACATGAGGGTTGTGTCCGTTGAACGTAACCCGTCGATGGCATGAACCCGCACTTGTAATTGCAGATTGGCACCCGCGGGTTGCCACTCGCGGCTGGCAACCGCGGGTTTGCACCCGTGGGGTTGCTTTTGCGGGATTCAACCCGTTGTTGTATCCGTGGGTTTACTCCGAAATTTTTCACTGTCCCCGAATTTTCTGCAAATTTTCCTGTATGATTGAGGCGTGCTCGTTGAGTTTTACGCCTTAAATTTCTCTTTTGGGAGCGGGTCAGGGACTGGTTTGACTTTTGGCTTGACTTTGGAACGGGCGATAACGCCGTGTTCTTGACAGACGATGACGTCTTGTCAGTTCCAACGGGCGATGACGCCTCGTATATTTTCATAGGTGATGACGCCTTTTGATTTCCGGTGGGCGATGACGCCTCACCTTTTTTCATCGTTGCCCGGCGATGACGCCTAGGCTCCGAATCAGAGGAAAAAAGAAATTCCTCATATTTTTGCTGGTCGATTTCTACGACCAGCGTCTCAACCATTGAGCCAATCGGCACCCGGTCGGACTGCGCCACCAGATTCTCTGTGGTAAACAGAGGGGTTCCCACTGTGGTCGCCAGTTCTTATTTGCTCAAATTTGGATTTCTCCTTCCATTGTAAAGTTTTTGGATTACAACGAAAATATTGAGATTTACAAAAATCTGAGGATTATAAGAACGGGAATATTAATTGATTCCCTTTTTTATGTGTGGGTTCGGGTGGCGATGGAGCCTCGCTGGTGCACTCCGTTGACCGTCTGACCGTGAAGAGAAAGGCTCTGCTTCGCTCCTTGATTTTACGAGCTCACCCGAAATCGTCCCAAAGTCCAAGAATCCAAAAGTCCTTTCTCCGACTAAATTTCTGTATTTTATAGACCGAAGAAGCTCAAAATCCGGCTCGATTATCCCTGAAAAATCGGATCACGAGATATCAGGAAAACAAAATAGGAAATAAATAATCGGAAAACAACGGAAACAAACCCGCGGGTTGGCACCTGCGGAATCGCTCCCGCAGGTGCAACCCGCGGGAGAAATTCCAGCGGGTGGGCCCACTTAGCAAATTTTTTTAAAAAAAAATTATTTATTATTATTATTCTGTTTTATTATTTTTTTTTATTTTTCTGGTATCTACAGGGAGTTTTATGTGACCGTAACATTCCGTTAAGATTGAAGCAAAATTTTTATAGGACTGCTATTATGCCAGTTTTATTATATGGTACGGAATGTTGGGATATAAAAAAACGTCATTCACAGAAAATAAGTGTAGCAGAGATGCGCATACTCCGCTAGATATGTGGCAACACTAGGAGAGATAAAGTGAGAAATGAAGATATTCGTGCTAAACTAGGTGTAGCTCTTATCGATGAGAAGATGCAAAAAAATCGCTTACGATGGTTTGGTCATGTGCAACGTAGACCTACAAATGTACCAGTTTGACGAGGGGAGTTTATCAATGTAGGACAAGTTAAAAGAACGAAGGGAAGACTGAAGAAATATGGATAGAGGTGATACGAAAAGATATGGATTCTAGAGGTTTAAATGAGGAGATATTACTTGATAGAAATGAATGGAGAAGGCCTATCAAAGTGATCGATTCGGCGTGATTCTTTTTTTGGTTCATGTAGCCTACCCCAAATACTTAGGATAAAAGACTTAGTTGTTGTTGTTGTCGTCTAATGAGTATATTATCATATAAGTGCATATTGAGCCTAAATTTTGTGTACTTGTGTATTCTGCAGATTTGAGTATAAAACAGGACCTGAAACTGTGTCTCAAAAGTTTTAAAATATCTTACAGCAATTCAGATGGGCCTTGAGGAGGACAAGAAGGGATGGACAGTTGACATCGATTGAGGGTCCTCATCTAGCGAAACAAAGCAAGGAACTCAAAGGTAAATTACAGTAGACCAGATGGTGAGGTCGAGCATTGACATTACAGTAAACTATCTCCATTTTGACACGGAGGTCATCAGCTTCGAGTCATAAAAGAGCCTCACTGTATTATGCAATAGGGCTATGTACATTTTATCCTTGTGAGATTCCATAGTAAACTTTCTTCAACTATCTCCATAATAACAAAATTCGCTGAATAATTCAAAAAATTTACAAATAATTTGCATATCATATATGAGCTGAACCAATCTGCACATAATATGTTGTCCAAACTTCGACCAAATTACTTATGAATAATTCATAATATTGGCGTTCAAATCACCCTCTTTTACCGTCCTCAAAAATAGCTATACAGATTGCACTAAGAAATTTAATTTCCTTTTTCTAGTCTTGTTTTCATTTTTATGAACCTTATAACAGATGGCTGTACATTATCTTAACCTATATTTCATTATGATTTATTGCTGAACAACCTCCAAATTTTCTTAATCTTTTCCGAGTTTTGAACTTTTCAACCTTGCCGAGTTATTTCCAAACTTCCAAACCTCAAATCCAACCCAACTCTGTCAGCTATACACACAGTATACATATCCTCTTTAGGCATTTTTCATCACAATGTAAGCGTAATTCATAAGACTATATTAGGGTCCATTTAATTTACAACAGACTTGTAGCTAGGGCTGTGAACGAGCTCAACGACTTAAGTTTTGGATTCGTACTTGTTTATTTAATTAAATAAACAAAGATTTTTGTTCAAACTCTATTTGTTTATTTAGTATATAAGCTCGAAGGATTTTTTACAAAGCCTGACTCAAAACACAAGCAATCCATTCACAATTAATAATTAGAAGATAGATATAATTTCCTAGCATTTTGTCGACTTGTATAGCGTATCTTCTCAAGTCTCAAATCTTTTACTTCGACAATTCCATACGTCAAGTTATTCAAGCTTTTTCACCGCATTAATTGATATTAAAATAAATAAGTAAATATTTCTGAATGATTTGAAATTAAATAAGAGATAAGTCCCAAAGAGCATAGCTCAAGCCAAGCGTTAAATGAACCAAGCTCAAGCTAAGCTACACGAGCTTCTTATACCCCTACTTGTACTAGCCCACGGGTGAGGCCGGAGCCTATAAAAACAGGCCGCCTGAGGACCAAGCCCAAAAACACTAGGCACCCAGGAGTTCTAGGCTGTTGATTGGGCTCTGCAAATAGATAGATAGAAGCTCGCACTTATTAAATCTACCCAAATTCCACTCGAGTTTAGAGAAATTAGGGCAGGAATGAAGGTCACTGCTCTTTCAACTTGTGCTATCTTCTCCTTCACTTTCAGGCCCAAGGTTCGATTTTTCTTCTCCTTGTCTTTTTTTTTTTTAAAAGAAATTTCTATCTTTTCTCAAATTTGTTGAGCTACGATTGGACTATACTGGGTTTTGATATAATCACGTCTATCTACCCAAAATCATTCACTATAGAAGAGGAAACCCTACATAAAATTCTCCTATAGTTCAATGTTATTTCATGTTTATTGTTGAAACATTTACTTGACAATTGCTTGATAAAATTGTTCTCTAGCTGTCATTTTGGCGATAAGTGTGAACATCATGGTTTCTTATTAAGAATGCAGATTCTATAATTGTTACCAATTGCTTCACGTATAAAACAGTCTCAGGAAAGTACCCACATGCTAATTTACGAATTATGTGATAGAAATGATGATTGCAGTAAGAGTTTATTGATGAAAAGCTAACATTAGATAGCTTCAAATCTCCTTATATGCAGAACAAAAGCAATAACAAAAAGAATGATGCCAGATTTAGCATTCTGAAAGTAAAAAAGCGTACCTTTTAGAGACCGAGCCTTTTGTCCATGCATCATGCTTTCCTCAAGTAGAAAGAAAATGCCTTCCTATTTTGATACAAATTGACCATTTGAGTTTACCCCCCTCTCCTTGAGGCACTGCTATGTAAGGGCTATGTTAGTAAGATCCAAGCTTCTAGCTCACGTTAAACACATGCTTTTTAGAACATAAAAGGTGGGACATAGCCGGCCACGTTCTATTAATAAGGCTTAACGAGACAATGTAATAAATACACGTCGCCAGTGAAGGCATAATAAGCAACAAAAAAACATATAATGGTGGAGCTACATAAATGAGGTGCTAAATAAGTCTACAGAAGGGCCAACTATCCACCAAAAAGAAGTATGTAGAGGACAAAAATCTATTGCTACCTCAATATAAGCACTGTCAATTCTTAATGTTGCGGGGCATATAGAATTTGGTGAGATCGACGTGATGGATGTTAGGAAAAATGGGGTGAGCTTTTGATATGATCCAAAAAACACTTGAAAGCTGAGAGTGGCTTGCTTTGACTAATATATTAGTAGTAAAAAACTCAGTGATATAGTTGGAAATAGACATCAAAACTCGTACGCATTAGGACAACTTTTCTTTTAAGCAGAAAGAAGAGAAACTGAATTATTTATACATAAATTGTAATCAAGTAACTATATTGAAAAAAAGAATTTGAATTCAATTCAATGAACTCGTACGTTGAATAAAATGTTTAAAATCTATTTTTGCAAGGTATCTAAGGCCTATTAGTTTGGTATCTCTTTTATATCAAAAGAATTTTTTATGTCTTTCTGGATAACGTACAACTTCATGGTGTTCAACATACGATCTTCGTAACTTCTTCAAAACAGCCACAGCCATGATACATGATCTGCATGACTTTTTGGAAAGCAAATGGCAATTTTTTGGATTTTTAACATCTAATATGGATTGGGTTTGCCTACTACATATCGACAAGTGTCGTGCAAGTATTAATATTTGATACGACACTTAATTCGAAGTGTTTGTGCTTTATAGGTTTTTCTCTTCGTCCTTGATCATCATCCGTTGTTTATAAATACAAGCATCTTGTAAATTCATTCTGATTGCAAGTGGTGGTCAGTCTTTGCAAGAAACACCAGCTACATCATGATTACAATTTACTGTCTAAACCAGATAGATGGTGGCATTCCATAGGATGCTCAATAAGAACACCAGCAGCTGAAAATTTTGGTCACTCAAACAATCTTGCTAGCTACTTAAATACTTTAGCAGAGATTATAAGGAATACTACCACCAATAAACTCAAGCAATTCCCACGGAAGGAAGCAAGGTCCATGGTTGCATAGCAGTTGCTCATTCTTGGAAGAAAAGCTCTAATATGGTCCCCTGTATTGCTGTGTCGGTATCAGTTTTTTATCGGATGTTTCCATGGCAATCACAGGGAATAGAGAGCTCTTGATCCCGTTTCTTTTCACAGGCATTTTGCTTGCAGATTTTTTGAAGGGGTCCTCTCAAGAATTATTCCGAAGAACAATAAAGGTGCAGTTACTTATTTCCTTGGATCGACGTCTTTCCTCAAGCTCAGCTAATATATGCTCTCTTGGTGGAACAGGATGAAAGCTTCCCCAAACAACTTCCAGGTGTAGGTTCATTATTTGTGTTTGTCAAGGTTTTTTCTTTGTAGTTCAATGTGGAAGCGAAGACACTTCTATCCCATATTGGGAATGGTGGCTTGTTGCAAGTTTTGTGGTTGGCACGGGAACTGCAGCAGACCGCTAATGTTGAGATCTAGGAAGAGCAAGAACTTAGTACTACTGCTTTGGGATACTGATGAATCTGAAATGAGAAAACACCAAAGGTACAGGTGAAGCAGTGGCCGGAATCTTGTATTTTGCTTAGTATTAAAGTTTTCATATTGTGTTTCCCGAGAGCTCAGCTTAGATTTCTTGACAATTTTAACATAATCTTCTGCAAAATGAAACTTATCTGTTATATATTGAGTCTATTGATTGAGTTGAACTTTGTCTAGCAACTTAAAACATGGGGCCATTTATAGTTGAGTGCATTAGATCCTGTAGGCACCAACTCAGGCTGTAAAAATTTTCTACTACAACATTTTCATGAGAAATTTTCTACTACAGCATTAGATCCTGTGAAGCTTGAACAAAAATACTCGTAAATGAAAGAAAATGAAGCAACATATCGATGAGTATTTGGACGGCAAGAAATTGAAAGTGTCATGTTATCCTTTGCCTGGCAGTAAATGTAATACTTGTTGGGCACATTAGCTCCCAGATAAACAAAGCTGTGCAGCTAAGTTGCTGAATGAATGTCTGCAGTACGAATGTCCTCTTGCATGTATAATGGTGAAGCTGAAAGCTAATCTATAATTTGTGTCAGAAACAAAGAGAAGGTCGTTAATATGATACAAGTCCACTAAAACTCAAACCTCAACAGAAGGCACAAGTTACTATCAAAGAATGTCAACTAAGTTGAGCATAACTATAAGACATTCACTTGAGATGAGTAACTATTATCCCACAGAGCAGAGGGTTCCGGCCCATCCGGAACATAAAATCTCTCTCCATCAAGCTTCCTAAGTTTAATGAATATGGATAGGAAACAGAGGTTTTACTAGGATAAACGGGATATAACTTCACAACAAAGATCAACAGTTTCCTATCATGGAAAAGTAGTAGTATAGATGGTGCCCCCACAAATTCAAGGCAACTTTCAGCATATAAAATGGCCTTACAATGATTATGATGATTTTAAATGAGTTTAGCCTTGTCAATTGATACTCAACTGATCATCCAAGTATAACCTTCGTCTAACTAAACAACACTTCCATAATGCTGATCAGTTGAGTATCGTGATTGGTACATGTCCTTTTGACCAATGTATATAATTTGTTTATAAATCTGTTTCAAGAATTTGTTGGATCCAATTTCTATCTAGGCATACAAGTTTAATAAATGAAAATTATGTAAATTTGGATAAAAGCTTCAAAGACATCAACATAATTCAAACAAAAAGGAAACAAATTACACATCCAGTACTAATAATAATGAATGAAGCCAAAGATAAATATAAGTCTTACCTTTCTATACAAAACATCAGTAACTTTGTGCCAAATCTTCGCAGTTATCAAGATACCCCAACCAAATTATCCCAATTTGCTCATGAAACAATAGCTACAACAGAAAAACCAAATTTTAATCAAATAAAAAAAATAAAATGACAAATGCCACGGATTAGAATTTCTAGGGCAAGCATCGCTATCGATCAGCATAATAGTTTATGGGAACAAGCATAGTTGGAGAGTTGATGAAACCCTAACCCGGACGATGGCGATAAAAGAAACCAAAATCGGACAATTTAAATTGAATCACTGCATCAAATTCTAAGTAGTTTTCGGGAACCAAACATTACCTTAGAATACAAGAAATCCGCGGCTCTGGATAAAATGTGATGAAGAAATCAGATGAATTAAGAGAAATCAGACCCAAATACAAATTTTTTTTTTTTGGGAAAAAAAATTACAACTAAAAATGTCGACTTTACGGGAAATTCTATTTGAGCACACCATTGAGCAGTGTGCTCCCCCTCGGGAGGTGGGCTCGCTGAAGTGTGCTCAAATAGAATTTTCCTCTTGCTGGCCATATTGGCATTTTGGGAGTTTTTAGATGGGCACAGCATATTTCCCAGTGAGCCCACTTTAAAAGTTTAACTTTTTTACCCTTTTGCCATTTATTTTTTTTCCAAAACTGTCCTCTAAAATTCCATCCGGGACTGCTAACCCGGATGAGGCAAACCCATCCGGGTTATCAGTCCCGGATGGAGTGGGCAGGTCCGGGCTAGCCAGCCTGGATCTGTGCAGTTGATCCGGGGCTGCTAGCCCGGATCAACTGCACTGATCCGGGCTGGCTAGTCCGGACAGAGTGCCAGAGCCCTAGCTTCTTGATCCGGGTTTACAGTCCCGGGTCAACTAAAATTGATCCGGTTCTGTAAACCCGAATCAAGGATACAGGACTAGAGATGCCCTGATACGGTGCGTACAACCACGAATACGGAAGATAAATAATATACCCTAACAAATATAATTACTTGTTCGTGTTTCGTACACCCAATTTGGTATCAAAACACACAATATTAATAAATCATTCATAGCTTCAAAAATAAAGAATAACGGCAACAAAAATTCTACGTATCAACAATTCATTCATTGTTTCAAAGATTTAATTGAAGAGTGATATCCAAAACTACAACTTGATATATAAAATATGTTCCTTGACTATAACTTCATTTACATGAAACTACAAAATAAAATCAATTTATGTTCCATGCTAACAACTTCATTTTTATGTTGACATGAACAATCATCGTAAACTATAGTTTGAGGCTCAATTAAAAATAAAAAAACCCAACAAATTCTAGATTTTTCGAGACTTCCGAGCGAGTTGCTTTTTTTTGGGTTGACGGCGTCTTACAGAGCTGGGACTTTCTGTGGGGGACACGCTACTGTGTTAACATCAGCTTGTGTGCACCCGGTCTTGAATCTCATTCCTGAAATGATAACAAAGTAAGATATTTTAGATAAACAACTACTATGATAAAATTGAAATCAAAGTTATTGTGTCTGACCTCATTCTTAGATATAAAGAAAGCAACGTGTGTTCTAACTAGAATCCATTATATGTTTACTTGGATCTCGTTCTAATATTTGAAGGTATTCATATCAGAATCCAAAAATCATATTCATTCATATTCTTATATTTCCTACCCAACACCATTTAAGAAAATTGGACTGGGTATATTAACAAGAGGAATTTCTTTACTAGCCTTATCCATCAATGCTTAGAAGAAAAAGCAAAAAACGATTAAAACAAGGGAACAGAATTTGCATTAAATTTATAGAAATAGTCAAAAGTGCATGTGTGCACGCACGCACACACGGGACATTGTTTAATTGGACTAGTTATGATATATGTGATTTGCCGATTAGGATATAAAAATATTCTTGTAACAAAAGATCAGTGAGCCAAACCATCCCCAACACACACTCCAAATATTTAGCAAAAAACCTCTCATAACTTGAACAATGACAAAAAACGAAAAAAAAAAAGGAGAGAAATCACAACATACCTATCGATAATCTTTCATTGAGATTATGTTGGAGTGGTAAATATGAGAGAAGTTCAAAGCAACTTAATAGTAAATAATCTTTCATTGCACTAGATAGAAGTGATACGAAGAGATATGGATGCTTGGGGCTTAAATAAAGACATATTGCTCAATAGAAATGAATGTAGAAGGATCATTGATCCGGTGTGATTCACTTTTGGTTCATGTAACCTACCCCAGTACTTGGGATAAAAGGCTTAGTTGTTGTTGTTGTCGTCGTCGTCGTCATCATCTTAATAAACAACTCTAAAATATGCAACATTAGATAGTTCCACATATTCTTCAAATCATGTGATTAATATGAACAAGTGCCCTGTTCTTGTACTTCAAAGACATTTGGAAGCTGGGTGAAATTTACTGAATTGTTAGTTAACTTATGCGCATATTTGCCTATTCTAGTACTTCCATAAATGCTTAACCTGGATTAATTCACTTCACTTATCCTCTTAAGTTTAACATTCAGATATTATTTTATTTGTGAGCAAAGAAACTAATACGTACTATTTTTCTAACACTAGTAAATATGGTTGAACACTAAATTATGATGAGAATTATAATACAAAATAAATCATTGAAACCACAAGGCAGATCACTACATTAAATGATCAACCCTTCTACTCACCATAGTTAGCAATTAAACAACCTTCAACTAAATAATCTTTCGCGGTGAGGGCGTGGGCGGCGGCGAGGGCGAGCGGGGGCATGGGGGGCGTGGGCGGCGGCGAGGGCGAGCAGGGGCAGGGGGATCGGAGAGAGAGAAGAGGAGAGGGGTAGTTAGGGAATATTGGTGTGCTCACTAGGAAAAACCCTCAATTTTCACAGGAGGGGATGTGCTCACTAGGAAAAGTGGGCTCACTAGGAAAAAAACTGTGCCCATCTAGAAGTTCCCCATTTTTTGGGTATCCAGAGTTGGGCAAGGATGAGGCCCTTCTGTGGGCCATTTGTTGTGGAGTTTGTTCCCAGTGAAAGAACAAGTTTTAATGCTTCCACAGGCCCATATTGAGAAAGCCCATACTTGGCTAAGCCTAAACGGCCTCGATTGCCAAGTTCTAACCCACGACGCAACAACGTGAATTAACTCCACATTCCACATATCATGTTACGTGACGACTATCGTCTAGAGCCAAGGCCAGGATTCAGCGGGTTGGTGGTTGCGGTCCGGCGACGACAAGACCGGCCATGCTCCTATGGGCCCGTGGCTGTCCCTTGGGCTGGTCCTTGGGGGGGCCGTGGCCGGGACCGGGCTGCAGGCCGGGTTGGCCTGGAGGACCAACTTGCAGGTGGTCTACCGTTCCCTGTCACGTGCCGGGTTATGGCACTGCTCTGCAGCGTTCACGTGGAGTTGGGGGAGTAACAAGCTTTGGCAGTTGTCAGTTTTGGTAGTTGGAATTCGGTGAGAAGATCACCTCCATATGATAATGTCAGGGGAAGCTACGGGAGTACAAAGATTATGTTTTTTTTTTTTTTTTTTTTTTTTTTTTTTCTTTTTAATGCTTTACACACACATACAAGAAAACACGAGAAAACCTATATCATAAAATATCATAAAAGGTGCTTCTTTCTATAATGCTTAAGTGGATCAAAAGGATCTTTACATGTTTAGGAGTTTTTTAAAATAAAAAAACATTAGATGGAGGGATTTTTTTAAAAACAGTAATATTTTTAATTCATGGGTCAATCCACATATAAAAATTATATTAGTCCACTTTAGTATCTATGACACACACATATATATATATATATATATATATATATATATATAGAGTTCATAAATACTATTGGAGAGAGTGTATGTGTGTGTATATTCCACATTACATTGTTCGCTACGTGTATAACATCTTACGATGAATACAAGAATACAAGAGAGATATTGACACCTGACCAACGCGATATGGTGTTACAAGTAGGGGTGACAATCTTGATCCTTATACATATCTTTTTTGTTGCCAGTCAAACTCATAAATACTTTTTTTTTTAACAACATAATCCGTATTGAGTTATTATTGAGAATAGAATTGAAACCTCGTCTAAATTGGATAGAGTTGATGCCATCAGAGAGAAGATCTTATTGGTGAACCGTAAAACATGCCGATTATCCATGAGATCATTCATTGCATGAAAGATCCATATTTTCTTCAACTTGCAATTTTTTTTTTAACATCTATTCAGATATTAATCCTAACATAACGAAACATACTTAGGTCAAGAAATAATAATAACTCTGTATATATATTATTTTAACTGTTTGTCCAAATTGGATTAGTAGAGAAAAATTAAGAGGTTTTCACTTTAACTGGAAAAAATATCCATAAAATCTTTTGATAAATCATCTGTGTTGCCGAAACAATATAAAAATATCAACTTCCACGTAGTTTGCGTGTGGGCGCGGCCGGCAAGGCTCGAAAAGAACAGTAATGTCCGAGATCAGGCCTAGCCCGGCGAGACTCAGGTCAGGTCGGGCTCTAGCAACACTCCAAAATTGACAGCTCTCAAATATTACGCATCAAAAGGGCTCATGTTCTCCTGCTTGCAAAAGTTCTGAGAAAACTAGTCAAAATTTGTCTCGTTTCGAATTGTTGAGCATGAGGCAACACTGGGGCCAAGATTGCCTCTGTGTCTGAGTGAGCAGCCAATTTTGAGAGTTTTCAAGGGTTTTAATTTATCTTGGACACTTGGGTCCACTATCACTATCCTTGATCAGCTACGGTTAAAATGAGTTTAATCAGGATACAAAGCTTTTGTCAGTGAATGATTATCTTGACTAGGGTTTGTCCAGTCTTGAACCACTGTCTGCTGTTGAGATTAGGAAATTAATTAAGAACAGTCAGTTCGAGTCACTTACTAATTAACTACTGTTTGGAGGTTGTAGAATGTCAAATTGTTTAAGAAATTAAATTATTATTATTGTCAGAGGTGGCCATTAAGATGATAAGAATGAGTAAGCGATACAGCAAGGGAATTAAAGGAAAAAATTTGAGGATAGATTAGATAGTGCTGCTTGAAATATGGTCGTGGATTTTGCTGTGAATGTCCCCTACAAATTATTTCGGGTCTTAATAAACTTTGGAGTTTCTCATAAATAGACTGAAGCATCTAAACTTATTATATTTATCGCATGTAAGCAGAAATAAATAATATAAGGTAATTGGTCATTAACCGGAATGAATACCTTAGAGAGAGAGAGATTCACCGGTCGCCGCTTAGATGGTCCAATAAAATTATTACACGCAGTGTTCATTCAAGATAACAAATAAAATAACTCTCTTAACTGTCTTTTGAATGGTGCCACGTGTAATAATTTTATTGGACTATCTAAATAGCAGTGAGAGAACTTCATTTACCGTCGGTGAATTTTCTGTTTGCTCATATATATATATATATATATATATATATATATATATATATATATATATATATATATATATATATATATATATATATATATATATATATATATATATATATATATATATCATATAAAACTTTACAAAGCATATGGATGACACAAAAATCTCGTTGGAAGTATCATAAATTAATTTAAAAATGAAAATAAATAAAAAGCAAAGAAATGGAGAGAGAGCATGTGAGTTATGCTCCAATGTAAACCAACTTGAAGCTTGTGCATATATGGGCCTCTCACAAAGGAACACAAATACAAATCAAGGGTCGGCCACCCACAGTTACTAGGCATTGCCATTGCTTTCTGAAATTTAACTTCTAATTCATACGGTACCAAATACCTAAATTCTAATTAAACCACTGATCAAGTTGCTCTCTTGACTTGCAATCTAAGACACAATGTGCAAAAATTAATTTCCAAACCTCATCACATTCAAATTGGAAAACGTACCAGAAATAACGAATGTTCACTTGACAGTTATTATCTAGCTAGGGAGATGATCGGACCCTGAGCAACAAAGGTGGTGTTGGGCTTGTGCTCGCTCAAGTGTGCAGCACCACGATACTTTGTTATCATTGATTCACTGGTCCCTGGACTAGGGTCCCAAATAGTGAATGCAGGCCCAAGTGCCGAGCCACATGGGAGGAGAGAGGGGGAACACGATCGAGCCAAGTTGATGAGGATAGGATGATCATATATGGGAGCATCCATCTAAAGTTAATTAGAGGGGTCACGGTGTTGGTTTGATGCCATGCAGCAATGTTGGCTATAACGCCATGGTCGGTCCATGGCGGCGACGCCTTTTTCATGGCACTTTGTGCGGGCAACAGCAGCATGGAACACCAAAGATGGGGATATGGGGATCAAGAAACAAGAGTCAGCGATTCGCATGTGGGCTGTCCTAGCTAGCTAGCTAGCTAGCTTATTGAAGAAGTACCACTATAAGAAAATAGAGAATTCGTGACAAGAAAAGTCATCTCTAAATACATAATTGTTGTTACTAAAACTCTTTAGTGGCAACTTTCGTGACGATTTTTAATTGTTACGTATACCTCCGTTACGAATGCCATCCGTGATGAATTCATGATCTCGTCACGAATTTTTTTTTTTAAGTGACGATATTTAATTGTTACCAAAAATATAAACTGTAACGATATTTATTATTACTAAATATCTGCATTTTGTGACAACGACAATTGTCACTATATACAATATGTGACAAGTATATATCGTCACTATAAAGTGTGTACTGTGATATTATTCATTGTCACTAAAATATATACTTTAATGACAAAAGTAGTGGTCACCATATATGTTATGTGACAATATACTATTGTCACAAAAAAGATACATGTTAGTTACGTGATATCCTCTTCTGTAATAAACTTTGTTGTCACGAAAGATGAATATTGACATATGATATATGTTGTTACTGAAAACCTAGTTCCGTGACTAGATCATTAATCCTAATGACATGGACTTAATTTCTTGATTTTACTAGAGTTAAACTAGTGAAGATCCCTAATTAGCAAGTGTGATTAGGTAGCTAACATGAGTTTACATCAAACTGCGGTAATGAAAAATGACCAATTTTGTGTTCTTTGCTGCGAGTAGTACTGTAGAAAGGGACTTCACGCTAAATAAGACAGAGGCGTAGGAAAATTGAAGGGCTATGCCATCTACTGCTACTTCAGGAAGTGAGAGGGATAGACTCTGCGTAAATTACAATTTTTTTATTAAAAAGAAAGTGATGGTCAATATTTTGATTACATTCATATCATTTATATATAATTTTGACCACGAACAGAGCACACGTACGTATGCACATACACGTAACGCAGATATATCGTATGCATGCACGCATGCATGCATGCATGTGCATATTTACAGATGAGAATAATGGAAATGAGCTGGTAGTTTGTGTAAATTAACTGAGATACAATTTATTTCTACTTATATCTAATAAATTTTTTTTTATAGTTTTCCATTGGATTATGATCATAAATCTATAGGATTCATTTTTATATCCAACTTCTTAAATTTTAGTTTTGATTTTGTCTTTTATCAAGTAGCCAAAAAAATTAATGATTTTAGGTGAATGCAAAATTTTGTATTTAAAATTTTTTTCTTTGGATTATGATCGTAGCCCCATAGGATTCACTTATATATATCCAATTTCTAAGATTATAGTTTTCATTTGGTCTTTCATCAAAGAGATATATAATAGATATATAATGAACGATTTTTTGTAAATATGTGCAATATTTTGTATCCACTTGATAAAAAACTAAATAAACTTTAAAACGTATGAAATTTGATTCTAAATAAGTTAAGAAAGAGATAATGATTTCAAAATAATTAGAAAAAATAATGGAATTTCTATTCTCTATCATTAATGGAGGAGGATAAAAATAAAAATAAAAATAAAAAAGAGTTTGCCCTCGTGGACGCGAGGCTGGGAACCAGCCTTGCGGGGGCGAGGCCAAAAATAAGAAAGAAAAAGAAAAAAAAAAAAAGAGTTTGCCCTCGCGGACGCGAGGTTGGCAACCCAGTCTCGCGGGTGTTCGCAGCGGAATTTCTTCGCTTTCCTTCCATTGAATTAGCTTAAATTATAATGAAAGTGAATAAGAAAAAAAAAAACAAACGAGAGGATTTTATATCTCAATATCTCTCTTTTACAATATAGTGTGGGATCTGTGTGGCGATGGGATCTGTCAAGCAGTTCCTTTGGACGATCTGACGTCGAACTCTTCTCTTTGAAGATGGCGGCTGACTGTAGACGATCTTCTCTGGTTTTTCACGAACTCAAGGCTCTATGCGTAACTTAAATTCTCCAAGATGCCGAAAAAGAGAAGAAAAGAAGACCGATGATCATCTATGGATTGATCTATTATTGATTCATGATCTCTAAAGTCTCCTCAAAGAGGGTATTTATAGACTTTAGTGGTTATGAGAGTATCCATAGGAATAGGAATAAAGATTTGCATAGGAATAGGAAAAAAAGGTTTTTATATTCATCAAGGATTCTAATCCAATATTTAATATTGATTTAAATCTCTTGATTTGGAATCCTGATTGGATTCAATTTGGGTATTGAATAAGCCAAAATCTCAATCTCAATCAATTTAAGATTCTGATTGGACTCAATTTGGATATTGGATAAGTTCAAATTTCAATCACAATCAATTTAGGATTCTGATGAAATATGCTAATGCGGAGTTAACGCGGAGCTAAATTTATCAGAACGCGGAGCTATGGATTAGCTCTGCATTTTTCTCAAACGCGAGGCTAAAATAGCCAAACGAGGAGCTACGGAGTTAGCTCCGCGTTCTGTGTGGAAAATTTCTTTTTACTTAGAAATTTTCACTGCCAATAGAACCCCCTCCAAAGTTTTTAAAATGACTTATAACTTAGCAAATTTTGAAATACTTTGGATCTTCAATTTGGTGATCAGGTTAAGATCAAGAAATTGGGCAGATGTGCCTAATTGCACATGCTTGAAACTTTGATAGAGGCGGTTCAAGGCTCTCATGCATAACGTGAACTACACACGCCAAGATGATCGGGTCATGATTATCAAATTTCGGCAGAGGCACATAATTGCACATACTTAGTCCAAGTGCTCTTACACGTAACTTGAACTATATCTCACTATCAGAGGTAGGAACTTAACATGACAGAATTTATGAGATTTTTAGCAAACCCCCAGTTATCAACGGATTTGATTAGCCTTTACCAACTACCGTTTGAGTTGAGCTAGCCATGCTATTCCCTCAGTATGGTGAGCTGTCGAGAAATTGATTTCCTCTCCCATTTGCTTTTAACGGCATTGGGCAGTTAATTTCATACTTTTACCCCCAGTATGATAGGGTTGGCGAGGAACTTGATCTCCTCTTTCCACCGCTTTAACAGCATTGGGCAAAAAATTTTTATTTACAGCACTCAATTAGCCATTCCAATGGCTATTGAGAATAGCAGAAGTATGATGTTTATCATCGTCAATATTTTCGGCACCCCCAGCCAAATCCGACAGCTAGCCAATGAAGATGACTTTGTCACAGCTGTGGTTCGGAGCGTACCCAAGGGGCCAGCTTGCAAGTGCGGGCTGCCCGTACTTGGTGTCGATACTGCTTCCCTACTGGTACAGGGGTTACTCTAGCAGGGAACTCATTGGTTCCTACCACCAAAGTTGCCATATTTGCATAAACTTTCTTCTGTTCCTCTTTAAGTGTGACAATCCCGGCTTCTATCAATGCCTGAATTCGGTTCTTAAGAGAATAACAATCCTTAGTTGGGTACCCGACATTCCGATGGTACACGCAATAATTAGGGTCGTTGGTTGTACCAGCGTCTTCCGGTTTTTGATTCTTCGGAAGCTTCAACATACCCTTTCTGAGGAGAAGATGGAACAGAGTATTTGTCTGCTCCGTCTTGAATGTATAAGTTCTATCTTGGCGAGACTTATTCTGACCTACACCTCTCGGATTCTAAGGTCTTGGTTTTGGATCTGCAACTGACACCATCACAGCCTTCCCTTTATTTTTAGGATTCTGTGGATATTGCCTGTTATTCATAGAGTTTCTCGTGCTACGAGATTCCTCAATCCGGCGAATTATATCTTCTGCCTGCTCTCTCTGCTTTAACAGATCTTTCCAAGTTTTGGACTCTACAGCTCCCATTCTTATCAGCACGCCGGTTCTGAAATTATACTTGCAGGTTTCTACCAGGGTTTCCTGGGTCAAACCGTGTCGACAATATACGGACTTTTTCCTGAAGCATTCAATGAAACTTTTGACCGTTTCTTCTTCTCCTTGTTTAATCGCAAGGAGGGAATGAACCGATATTTCGGTATCATCCTCAAAGACACGTGCTAAGAACGGTTTCTCGACATCATACCAAGTATTTATGGTCCCCGGGGGCAACTGCATAAACCATGTAAAGGCAGGCCCTCGCAGGGTGCTTGCAAATACTTTGGTTATTACGGGATCATTTCCCATTAGATGACCTGCCTGCAATAAAAAATAATATAAGTGCTGATTTGGGGACCCCTTCCCATCATATGACTCCAATTTGAGGGGTTTATATTTTTCTGGATAAGGGGCGAAGTCCCACTCAGGCGGATATGGTCTTAAAATCCCCGATTCGTTTAGCTCTTTTTTGTGCAGTAGCGCATCAAGTTGCTTTTGTAATTTTTCCATTCTCTCTTCATGAGGATCGTGGAAAGAAAAATTGTCATCTTCATCGTGTACTGAACGAGGCTTTTCTTCTCTATTTTCTTCATTTGTTCTAGGCGGTGTTTCCTCATTTCCTTTGGGTGGTAGTCCCGAGGAAGAATTATTAGTCTTATCATCGACTATCTTTTGAGTGTTCTCGACCACTCTTAGGAGTATTAATTTGAGGTCTTCGATAGCTTTTTGTTGGCTTAGAATCATTTGTTTCTGAGCTTCCATCCTCTGGTCGACATCATCGGATTTATTCACCATATGTGATGCGAGCCTCCTTGGTCGGGAAGAAATGTATGGATGTGAAGAGGTTATGACTGAATTGTCGGAGTCATCGTCGTAGGAACCTTTTGCAAGTCTCCTATAATCTCGAGGAGCGACAATACCTGACTTGAGTTGAGTAAGATGGCGAGATTATTCATCATCTGCATCTGACTCGTGTCTTTTTTCCATGGCCTTTTACCTTTACCGACCATATTTGAGGTCACTGTCTTTACCTCTTTTTTCTTGATTTGATATCTCAAATTATTCTTCCTCATTTTTGGAGTATGAGACTCAGTTATTCTATTAAATAAAGAAATTCTTTTCTTATCACAGCAGCAATTATTCAGTACAACTGATATTATTTGCTCGTAATGGCATGTCGAATGTGACTGAGTTTGACTCGTTTTCCTTTTACTCGTCAAATAATCTCTGGGATTAAGTATTTTAGAAAATAGAGAATCTTCAGTTATATTTTGGATATGGTGCCCACTTGGCTGCTGGAGGAGTCCAGGAGCCTGCTGTAAACCATGACTGGTGGCGTTATCTGTGCTATATTTATCAGCCTTTATTATGTATAATGGTTGATTTACAAGGGGCTGGGACATAGCCTCGCGTTTTACGCTAGCCTCGCGTTTTACGCTGACTGGGCGTTTTTGTAGAAGTTTAACTTCTGTTTGTTTAGTCTCGCGTAAAGGAGTATCCTCACACGCTGGCATTATTTTGCGATTAGCGCAAGAATCCTTGGCTTCGCGTTTAACGCTTGGCTCAAGTTTTTGTTCAGATTCAATAGCCTCGCATGGGGAGTTTTTACTACATGTTGGCTTATGCTCGCGTTTTACGCGAGTTTTGGCACTTTGGCCAGTTTCATAACTAAATTCAGTAACCTCGCATGGAGATAATCCATCGCACGCAGGCCTGAAGTTAGCTTCGCAAATTGCTACGCTAGCCTCGCGTTTTACGCTGGCTTGGTATTTCTTCAGAAGTTTACCTTCTGGAATCTTAGCTCCGTGTAGAAGAAAATTCCTACAAGCTGGCTTACTCTTGTGATTAACACAAGTCATAACTTCGCGTCTAGTGCGATTTTTACGATTAACGACAATCTGCCAATCATCTTCGCGATTTACACGGAGGTGAGGCATCTTGCGTTTCTCGCAGGTACTATTGGCTTCGCGTTTCTCGCTAAGCTCAGTATTAGCCTCGCGTGGAGAATTACACGCTGGCTGTAAAGAACTTTTATCCTCGCGTTTCTCGCGAGTGTAAAAAAACTTGTGTTTATCGCAAGTGCTACTGGCTTCGCGTTTATCGCTAAGCCTAGTAGTAGCCTCGCATGGAGAATCAAATACTGGTTTTAATGAATATTTATCCTCGCATTCCTCGCGAGTGTAAGAAATCTTGCGTTTATCGTAAGTGCTACTGGTTTCGCATTTGTCGCTAAGCCCAGTAGTAGCCTCGCATGGAAAAACACATGCTGGCTTTAAGGAATTTTTATTCTCGCGTTTCTCGCGAGTGTAAGAAATCTTGCATTTATCGCAAATCGTACTGGCTTCGTGTTCCTCGCTAAGCCCAGCAGTAGCCTCGCATGGAGAATCACATGCTGGCTTTAAGAAATTTTTATTCTTGCTTTTCTCGATAGTGTAAGAAATCTTACGTTTATCGCAAGTACTACTGGCTTTGCGTTTCTGCTAAGCCCAGCAGTAGCCTCGCATGGAGAATCACATGCTGGCTTTAAGGAATCTTTATCCTCGCGTTTATCGCGAGTGTCAAAAGTCTTGCGTTTCTCGCAAGTGCTACTGACTTTCCGTTTATCGCTAAGCCCAGTAGTAGCCTCGCATGGAAAATCGCATGCTGGCTTTAAAGAGATTTTATACTCGCGTTTCTCGCGAGTGTCAAAAGTCTTGCGTTTCTCGCAAGTGCTACTGGCTTCGCGTCTATCGCTAAGCCCAGTAGTAGTCTCGCATGGAAAATCACATGCTGGCTTTAAGGAGATTTTATACTCGCGTTTCTCACGAGTGTCAGAAATTTTGCGACTAGCGCAAATCTTACTGGCTTCGCGTTTCTCGCTAAGCTCAGTAATAGCCTCGCGTGGAGAATCACACGCTGGTTTTTCCTTGCGATCAACGCAAGTTGTAATTTCGCATTTAACGCGATAATGACTGGTCTCGCTATTAGCGCGAGCCAGTTTGCGAGGGACCATAACCCCGCATTCTATGACGTTAGCCTCGCGTCCAAGGCGGGCTTTGAGGACTTTTCGCCTTGCTCTCCGATTTCTATTTCGGAGTTGGGTTCTGGTCAATCCAGTTCGCAGTTCTTCTTCGGCAGTAGGGAGGTCATCCTCTGCTAGGATTTCATGTCCAAACACCGGCTCTATGGTCGCGGTCTCCAAGGATCCCCGTTCATCGGTGGATACCTTTTTACCCGTTGCTCGGGTATTGGAGCGCACGTGACGATAGTGTCGTTTCTCGTCCAGGTTACCTGATTCAGAGGAGAGGTACTCATCGTCATTCTGCTGGTCGATTTCAACGACCAGCATGTCTACATCGGATCCGATCATATCAACATCCGATTGCGCCAGAATCTCTTCTTTAGTGAAAGAGACGGCTCTCACTGTGGTCGCCAGTTTGTTCGCAGCGGAATTTCTTCGCTTTCCTTCCATTGAATTAGCTTAAATTACAATGAAAGTGAACAAGAAAAAGAAAGAACAAACGAGAGGATTTTATATCTCAATCTCTCTCTTTTACAATATAGTGTGGGATCTGTGTGGCGATGGGATCTGTCAAGCAGCTCGTTTGGACGATCTGACGTCGAATTCTTCTCTTTGAAGATGGCGGCCGACTGTAGACGATCTTCTCTGGTTTTTCACGAACTCAAGGCTCTATGCGTAACTTGAATTCTCCAAGATGCCGAAAAAGAGAAGAAAAGAAGACCGATGATCATCTATGGATTGATCTATTATTGATTCATGATCCCTAAAGTCTCATCAAAGAGGGTATTTATAGACTTTAGTGGTTATGAGAGTATCCATAGGAATATGAATAAAGATTTGTATAGGAATAGGAAAAGAAGGTTTTTGTATTCATCAAGGATTCTAATCCAATATTTAATATTGATTTAAATCTCTTGATTTGGAATTCTGATTGGATTCAATTTGGGTATTAGATAAGCCCAAATCTCAATCTCAATCAATTTAAGATTCTGATTGGACTCAATTTAGATATTGGATAAGTCCAAATTTCAATCACAATCAATTTAAGATTCTGATGAAATCTGCTCACGTGGAGTTAACGCGGAGCTAAATTTATCAGAACGCGGTGCTATGCATTAGCTCCGCGTTTTGCTCAAACGCGAGGCTAAAATAGCTAAATGTGGAGCTACGGAGTTAGCTCCGCGTTCTGTGTGGAAAATTCCTTTTTACTTAGAAATTTTCATTGCCAACAGTGGGCGCGAAGCCAAAGAAAAAAAAATTATGCTCGCATGCGCGAGGTTAGCCACTCAGCCTTGCGCACAGTAAGGACTGGCCTCATGCACAATAATTTGAATTCGCTCCGCTCTGGTCTATTTTGTATATTCTATAAATTCTAATCAGATTCTAATTAATTTTTGCGTGCAGGATTATAATTAATTCTATTTGAATTTGATAATTCTACAAGTTCTAATCTGAGTCTAATTAATTTTTGGATTAGGATTAGGACCAGATACAATGAATCTTGGAACAGTTCTTATAAAAAGAAAACTCAAAAATCTTATCAAGATTACAATAAGATTTTGTTTCTACCTACAAGGAAACCCGCTTAACAATCTGGAACTTATAAATACCCCTCCAGAGAGACTCAAATAGCTCTAATAAGATCTTTTGACAATTCAAGTTACGCGCAAGAGGCTTGAAGTTTTGAGATCAGCAGAGAGAGGACTTTTGGAACCTTTGGTCATATCTCTTTACCGCGTAAGAGTTCGAGATTCCTCCAAGATCAAAAATTAAAGAAGAAAAACAAACTCAAGAAATCTCCACCGCCTCCAAAATCAGAAGAGAATAAGAACAAGCTCGAAAAATCTCCACCATCTCCAATCATCGACGTCGGATCGTCAATTAGAAACAGTACAGTCCTCATACTTGCCTCAATCCCACGATCTTCTAAACAAAAAGAGTGATGTGTTTTATAAGTTCTCTTGTCTATTTTTCTTTTTAATTTCTTTTCATTTTTATCAAAAAAAAAGACCCTTAATTTTCACCGAAAATAATTAACTCATTTAACTTACCTAAACTGACGTGGGATGAACGACACAAAATTCTTGCATAATATTATACGGTTGGAAAAATGAGGAAGCAGAGTACAAAGTAGCCAGAGACTACAAAATATAACACACGTTAACTATAGCCAAAGTCATACCAAACGACCGTACAATTCCTTTCTTAATCTCTACTTTCAAGTCAAATGCTAGCTGGCTATAGTTATGTATATATACGATTAACATAATCTCCTTCGTTTTAGCCTTTATACATGTACGGTACGTACTCTTAATCTTAATTAACACCAAAATTAGCCAGCCAGCATTCACTATTCAAAGAACTGATCATCGAGAGTGTATAATTTGACATGAAGGCTTGAGGTACAGAGGATTTGAGAATACTTGATCATGAGGTCGAGTCAGACGCGCAGAAAACTGTGTCGGATCGATCGAGGAGTAACGAATCTGATGGCTTGATCAGTCAAGTAATTCAATTCACAGAGCTAGTCGAACTCTCTTGTTATGTTATGTGGCCCCTCATAGCTCATGCCATTGCTAATTCGGGTAATCTCTTTGTTTCATGATACGTTGTCGGCAGAGAATCAGAGTGACGAGGAGCTCCAAATTAGTACAATTTCATGTAATCGAAGCAACAATATTATTTTTAAAAAAAAGGTCAGTGCGAAGCAAACAGACATTAATGGCAATCACATTTCTTCAACAGGACGATCTCTATATATACCGCCACCTGCAGCTTCCCCAACCCAAAGCAGCACCAAAGTCTCCCATTTCTAATTCCTCTTTCTACAAAACCTCTCCATATCCATCTCTATATCGATCTTCTCTGTTCCAATCTCAATCTCAATCTCAATCTCAATCCGCTCTGCTCACGACGACAGGGACAAGAAACTCAATCATGTTATCGCGAAAAGCCTCATGCAACTCACACGGGCAGGACTCGTCGTACTTCCTCGGGTGGCAGGAGTACGAGAGGAACCCATACCACCCTGCTCTCAATCCTTCAGGAATCATACAGATGGGTCTAGCAGAGAACCAGGTAGCTAGCTAGCTTTGCGCATCCCGCTGTGATCTGTAATCAATTATAGTTGCACACTGTTCTGATCTTTTCTGCTCGATTATATTTTCACGTAGCTTTCTTTTGATCTCGTGGAGTCCTGGCTCGAACGCAACCCCAGCGCGGCCGCGTTCAAGAGGGACGGTGCGTCGGTGTTCAGGGAGCTTGCTCTGTTCCAAGACTACCATGGCCTCCCAGCTTTCAAAAAAGTGAGTCCATATTAAATTTTAATTATGAAGCTAATCATCCAAGTCTGTTGCTAATTACTTCATCCTAATTAATTTCTGAGCCCTGGGGCTGGGGCTGGGGCCTCACTATAAGGTGTCTGTAGATTCTGTCTTTATCCTGAACCTAGCTATAATATGTGTTGTATAAATTTGGATACATTGTGTTTCCTCTGCAACGAGCTGACCACGTAAGTGCATTAACGCAGGCACTGGCAGATTTCATGGCGGAGCTGAGGGGCAACAGGGTCGAGTTCGATCCCAACAACTTGGTCCTCACTGCCGGCTCAACCTCGGCCAACGAGACCCTCATGTTCTGCCTGGCCGACCCCGGCGACGCCTTCCTCCTCCCAACTCCATACTACCCGGGCTTCGACCGGGACCTGAAATGGCGAACCGGCGTCGAGATCGTCCCAATCCTCTGCTCCAGCTCCAACAACTTCCATATCACTGAAACCGCGTTGGACGACGCGTACCGCCGCGCTGGGAAGAGCAAACTGCGCGTGAAGGGCGTGCTGATAACCAACCCGTCCAACCCGCTCGGCACGACCATGACCCGGCCCGAGCTCGACCTCCTCGTCAACTTCGTGGCCGCCAAGGACATCCACCTTGTTAGTGACGAGATCTACGCCGGCACCAACTTCGACTCCCCGGGCTTCGTCAGCGTCGCCGAGGTGACCAGGAACCGGCCCGACTTGTCCGGCCGGATCCACATCGTGTACAGCCTGTCCAAGGATCTCGGCCTCCCCGGCTTCCGCATTGGCGCCATCTACTCCGACAACCACTTGGTTGTGGCCTCGGCCACCAAGATGTCGAGCTTCGGGCTCGTCTCGTCGCAGACGCAGTACCTACTGTCGGCAATGCTGGGCGACAAGGAGTTCACGAAGAAGTACGTGGCGGAGAACAAGCAGAGGCTGGCAAAGCGGCACAGGAGGCTGGTTGCGGGGCTTTGGCGGGTGGGCATCGGGTGCCTGGAGAGCAATGCGGGGCTGTTCTGCTGGGTCGACATGCGGCACCTGCTCAGGTCGAACACCTTCAAGGGGGAGACGGAGCTGTGGAGAAAGATACTGTACCGGGTCGGGTTGAACGTCTCGCCGGGCTCGTCGTGCCACTGCAGCGAGCCCGGGTGGTTCAGGATGTGCTTCGCCAACATGTCCGAGGAGACGCTCGATCTCGCCATCGAGAGACTTTCCGCGTTCGTCGAGTCGTCCAATGGCGGCCGCGCTCGGTCGGGCTCAGGCCGGAGGCTGAGGTCGCCGTCGTCACTGGCCAAGTGGGTGATGAGGCTGTCGACGTCGGATCGTAAGGCCGAGAGGTCGCGTTAGTTGGCTAGTGTGAATGCATGGATAGATTCTAGATCGGCCATCGTTCGTTGACGTGATTATTGTGCATTATGTAGAGTTGTTTATTTTGTTTGTAACTTTTGTCGTATATTCTCTCTCTCTCTCTCTCTTTAGGATTAATAATTTTCCATGAAACAAGGTGCACTCAGTCCATTTTTAGATTTGGAAGTGGCCAAGGTTTCATGTGTTGTAAGGAACCTCGTCCTTTGTTTTGACTTGAATCCTTGAATGAAGTGGTCATCCGTTGAGTTTTTCTAAATATTTCAATAACTTTGATTGAGAGACTCTAATGGTGTGTTTGTTTGTATAGAAGCAGAATGAAAGTAAGGCTACTTCTACTACTTTATTTGTTTGTTTGACTAAGAAGAGAATTGGAAGTTATTTCCATCAGGATGATGTGGATCCTATGTGACATCTTAACTTTCCCTTTTCTCTTCTCTTTATTTTTGAATGGAAGTGCTATTGAAGTTCAAGGAATAAAATAATATATTATTTTTTATTAGTTTCTCATTATTATTTTTCAATCTACTCAATTAACAAATATATTAGTATTGTTTTTTATTTAATTTGATAATAAAATAATATTTTTCATATTCCACTTTTTACTTCCAAAAGTGAGCTTACAAATACTTAAACTCTATTGAACAACTCTTTTCCTAACCTTCCATCTTGAAAGCTATTTCTAATTTTCTTCTCTACTTCTCCCACTTTTAAGAACCAAACTTGGTCTAAATTGATGGAGGATATATGTATTTTTTGCACCAAGTGACAAGTCAACTGTATGCGTGTCAATGATACAGTTTGAATTATTCTTGTGTCAACTGGCACTTAATTTGGAACTAGCAACAACAACAACAACTAATCCTTTTACCCCAAATATTTGGGGTAGGCTATATGAACCAAAAAATAATCACCCGGATCGATCACTTTGATAGTCCTCCATTCATTTCTATCAAGTAATATATCCTCATTTAAACCTCTAAAATCCATATCTTTTCGTATCTCCATTTATATTTTTTTTTCGGTTTTCTCTTTATTCTTTTAAGTTGTCCTACATTGATAAACTTTCCTCGTCGAACTGGTGTATTTGTAGACCTACGTTGTACATGACCAAACCATCGTAAACGTTTTTCTTACATTTCTCATTGATGGAAGCTACACCTATCTTAACACAAATATTTTCATTTCTCACTTTATCTCTCATAGTATTGCCGCATATCCAGCGGAGCATATGCATCTCTGCTATACTTATTTTCTGTGAATGACGTTTCTTTATAGCCTAGCATTCCGTGCCATATAATAAAACTGGCCTAATAACAGTCCTATAAAAATTTTCCTTCAGTCTTAACGAAATATTATGGTCGCATAAAACTCCCGTTGCACTCCTCTATTTCATCCAGCCAGTTTGTATCCTATGGTTAATATCATTATCGATCTCTCCATCATTCTGAATAATAGAATCCAAATACCTAAACTGACTGCTCATTTGTATCTCTTATTCATCCAGTATTACATCATTATAATTCACGGTTCGTCGTTTACTAAATTTACACTCCATATACTCTGTTTTAGAATTACTTAATTTAAAACCTCTAAATTCTAATATGCGTCTCTATAACTCTAATTTGGCACTCACCCCTAGTTTTGTCTCATTAACTAAGACGATATCATCAGCAAATAGTATACACCAAGGTATCTCATCCTGAATAACTCTATTAAGCTCATCCATCACTATAACAAATAAGAACATGCTCAATGCAGATTCTTGATGCAATCCAATTGTGATAGAAAAATTACTTGTTAAACCACTATATGTTCTGACATTGGCCACTACTTCATCATACATATTCTTAAATATTGTTGGCAGTGAAAATTTCTAAGTTAAAAGGATTTTTCACAACAGAACGCGGAGCCAATTCAGTAGCCCCGCATTTGGTTATATTAACTTTGCGTTTGAACAAAACGCGGAGATGTTTAATAGCTCCGCGTTGATTCCGCAGTCTGGCTAGTATTAGCCTTGCGTTTGAGTGAAACGCGGAGATGATCAATAGCTTCGCGTTAGCTCCGCGTTTTGGTTATTTAGCGCCGCGTTTTGATGCGATTAAAGCTCCGCGTGAGCAGATAACCATAATCTCAAACTGATTGAGATTATGATTTGGGCTTATCTAAATACCTAAATCAAGTCTAATCAGAACTCTAAATCAAGAGATTTAAATCAGTATTAAAGATCTGATTAGAATCCTTGATGAGAGGGAATTCTATTTAGATAGAAACTCTTGCATTAACCTGGGGCTATAAATACCTTCCTGGTGAAACCCTAGGGATCTTCTTTTCGGCAAATGTCTTCTTTTTGGATCCTTTGATAATTCAAGTATGCGAGAGAGCCTTGAAGTCAGAGGTATTCTTCTTCTTCCTTTCGGTTCTTAGAGAATTCAAGTTACGCACAGAGCCTTGAGTTCGGGAAAGACTGGAGAAGACAGTCTACTATCGGCCGATATCTTCGAGAGAGAAGAGTTTGGCGTTCGATCGTCCAAAGGAGCTGCTCGACAGATTCCATCGCCACTAATCCCACGTTTACTATTGTAAAAGAGAGCGATAAATATAAATCCTCTCGTTTGTTCTTTTTTTATCTTGTTCACTTTTATTGTAATTCAAGCTTATTCAATGGAAGGAAGCAAAGGAACTTTTGCAGCGAACAAACTGGCGACCACAGTGGGAGCCGTCTCTTTCACTGATGAAGAGATTGTGGCGCAATCGGACGTTGACATGATCGGATCCGAAGTAGACACGCTGGTCGTTGAAATCGACCAGCAGAAGTACGAGGAGTTCCTCTCCTCCGGATCAGGTGACTTGGATGAGACACGGCACTATCGTCGCATGTACTCCAATGCCCGAGTGACGGGTAGAAAGGTATCCACTAAGAGACGGGGATCCTTGGAGACTGCGGCTATAGAGCCGGAGTTCACACAAGAAATCCTAGCCGAGGATGAGCTTCCGACTGCCGAAGAAGACTTGGGGACTGGACTGACCAGGACCCAACTCCGGAACAGGAACCGGAGAGCGAGGCGTAGAGCCCTCAAAGCCCGCTTTGGATGCGGAGCTAACATCAGAGGACGCGAGGCTATGGTCCCTCGCAAACTGGCTCACGCTACCCGCGAGACCAATTTTTACCGCGTTAAACGCGAAGATACAACTTGCCTTAAAAGCAAGGAAAAGCCAGCGTGTGATTTTCCACGCGAGGCTATTACTGAGCCTAGCGAGAGATGCGAAGCCAGTAAGGGTTGCGCTAGTCGCAGAATACCCAACACTCGCGAGTTACGCGAGTATAAAAATTCTTCAAAACCAGCGTGTGATTTTCCACGCGAGGCTATTACTGAGCCTAGCGAGAGACGCGAAACCAGTAAGGGTTGCGCTAGTCGTAGAATACCCAACACTCGCGAGTTACGCGAGTATAAAAATTCTTCAAAGCCAGCGTGTGATTTTCCACACAAGGCTATTACTGAGCCTAGCGAGAGACGCGAAGCCAGTAAGGGTTGCGCTAGTTGCAGAATACCCAACACTCGCGAGTTACGCGAGTATAAAAATTCTTCAAAGCCAGCGTGTGATTTTCCACGCGAGGCTATTATTGAGCCTAGTGAGAGACGCGAAGCCAGCAAGATTTGCACTAGTCGCAAAACATTTAACACTCGCGAGAGACGCGAGTATAAAAATTCTTTAAAGCCAGCGTGTGATTCTCCACGCGAGGCTGATACTGAGCCAAGCGAGAGATGCGAGGGCAGTACTGATTGCGAGAAACGCAAGACTTATGACACTCGCGAGAGACGTGAAGACGATTGGCTTGTCAGTCGTGAAAATCGTGCCAGGCGCGAAGCTATGATCTGCGTTAATCGCAAAGATAAGCCAGCATGCAAGAACTTCTCTTCACGCGGGGCTATTATTCCAGAAGGTAAACTTCTGAAGACACACCAAGCCAGCGAGAGACGCGAGGCTAGTGTGGATAAGCGCGGAGCTATTCTTCAGGCCCGCAATGTGAAACGCGAGGCTATTCCTATACGCGAGGATCGGTCCGACCCCAGAGTCAGGGTTGATCAGTCAAAGAAGCTTCAGTGGGTTCCCAGACCTTCTCAAGAGTTGAATGGACCTCCTGACTCCACGGCTAAAGGCGCTGATCTCAGGGAGTATCTCTCTAAGAAGAGAAGCATAGAACAACTTCAAGCTGAACCTGTCTGTCACTGTCAGCAACTTATGACAGCGGTGTCCGCCATAATGAACAACTGTGGCTGCAGCAAGAACATGATATCTGTGTTCGACCGATTAAACGAGTCAAACCAGAACCCTGCTAAGAAGACAAGAACCACTTCCCTGAAGCAATGGAGAGCTGTAACCTCCAACATGGTAGGAAAAGGAAAAAAGATTATAGAAACGGATGATGATTCAGAATCGAGCGATGAAGAACCTCCTCACATCACTCGACTTAAATCAGGAGCCGTTCCCCCTCGAAATTATAAAAGACTTGCGAAGGGTTCTTATGACGAGGACAGCGATAATTCCGCTATAGCCTCGCCTCCATCCTCTACATCGTCTCGGCTACAGAAGTCAGCATCGCATACGGCAGATAAGTTTGACGATATCAATCAGAGATTTGAAACTCAAGAAAAGATGATTCGAGAGCAGCAAAAGATGATTGAAGATTTTAAGATGATGCTCTCAAAGTTTGTTGAGAGTAATGCTAGAAAGGGCAAAGAAACTCTGAATAAAGAAGAACATGAAGAGAAAGCCCACTCAATGCATGAGAATGACGATAAATTCTCTTTCCATGACCCGCATGGGGAAAAGATAGAAAAGCTACAGAATCAACTCGAAGTTTTAATGCATAAGAAGGAGTTGAAAGAAGCAGGGGTCTCAAGACCATACCCTCCAGAATGGAATATGATACCTTATCCACCGAAGTATAAGCCGCTCAAGTTAGAGCCATATAATGGGAAGGGATCGCCCAGTTAGCATATGTATTACTTCTTGTCCCAAGCAGGACATTTAATGGGTAATGACCCCATCATGACCAAAGTATTCGCAAGTACTTTGCGAGGGCCTGCCTTTACTTGGTTCATGCAGTTGCCCCCAGGTACTATTAATACCTGGTTAGATGTCGAGAAATTATTTCTCTCACGTTTCTTTGAGGATGACACCGAGATTACTGTTCATTCCCTCCTTGCAACTAGACAAGGAGAACAAGAAACACTTAAAGATTTCATAGAAAGGTTCCGGGAGAAGTCCGTACATTGCAAACACGGAATGATCTAGGAAACTCTAGTCGAGACCTGTCGACACAATCTTAAGACCAATGTGCTCCTCAAAATGGGGGCCGTAGAGTCCAAGACGTAGAGGGACCTGCTCAAACAAGGAGAGCAAGCTGAAGACTTGATTCGCCGAGTTGAAGAGTCTCGCGGGTTAAGAAGTGCTGGGGGTAGTAAGTCATATACCCAAAACAACAGCAATAAGAATAAAGGGAAAGCAGCGATATCGTCAGAAGCTGCTTCTCAGAAAACCAGTCCTCCGCCAGAGCCGAAACCTCAAGGTCAGCGAGGATCAAGGCAAATTAGACCGCAGCAAGAAAGGAATTACACTTTCAAGGCGGAACAGACGCCTATCCTCTTTCACTTGCTTCAGAAGAAGGGAATGCTAAGACTTCCGGAGAATAAGAAGCCGAAAAACGCTGGTAAGACTAAAGATCCCAACTACTGTTTCTATCACCGGAATGTTGGCACCCTACCAGGGATTGTTTTCCCCTTAAGAATAGAATCCAAGCACTAATAAAACCTGGAGTTCGACACTTAAGGAAGAGCAGAAGAAGGTCACTGCCAATATGACAACCATAGTGGTTGGAACCCACGAGTTTCCCGCAGGAGTGACCCCAATCCCAAAAGGTAAGATGGTCACGAAGAACCTTGATCGTCACAACAAAGCCCGAGAAGGACTTGTCCCCGTAACAACCCAAAAGGGGGAAATTATGTGGGTTCACCCTGATTTGCTGGAAGATGAACAATGGACTACTTCAAGAGGTCAAGAGAAGAAGCGGACTGTTAATGTCATTTCTGCAGATATAAAGGAAGAATATATAGGTTCGGGAGCCTTCACAAATTCTGAAGAAGAACCCGAAACTATGGCCACTCATCAAGATGGGGCAGGCCCTTCCGGTACTCGATCCGGGAAGACATATCTTAAGGATTACACTATAGTAGATCCAAAAGATATCTATGCAGAACTCGCAAAGCCTGCGAAGCAGAAAGAACTTCGTTTCCAGAAGAATCCTACTAGAGAGGAAGGAGCCAGCGAGACTACCTTCAAGTTTGACATAATTGCTCAGTTGGCAAATATCCCAGCACGAGTAACGCTTTACGAATTGTTGAGATTATCAAAATCAACATGTGAAGCTCTAAGAGAGGCCTTGGCAGACTCTGAGTCATTCCTAGCTCAGATTGTCGAGCCGGCCATCGAAAAACGGGACTCTTGCCTCACTGTCATCAAGTGAGGAGGCAGATTCCACAAATTATCTTCTCTCCGGAGGAATGCAGGTGAGGAATATAAAGCATAACAGACCTTTATATTTCACCGGATATGTTGGGTCTACAAAGGTGGACCGAATTCAAATTGATCCGGGTTCTGCACTCAGTGTCGTGCCCAGAAGATTGATGCAGCTGTTAGGGATTTCCCTTCATCGCTTGACACCTACAAACACCACTATTTATGGATTCAACGCTAATAACAGCCATCCTCTTGGTAAGATCCGATTGCGGTGTCAAATTGGAGACTTGAGAACGGAGGTTACATGCTACGTTATTGATGTTGATACCTCCTACAATATTTTATTGGGGCGACCTTGGATCCACGCTCACATGATAGTCCCGTCGACTCTTCACCAATGCATGAAATATTGCGATGAGGAAGGAGAAGTCCGGACACTTGTTGCAGATAAGCAACCATTCAAAGGGCTGGAGAATTACTTCACAGATGCTGCACTCTATAAGCTAACACATGAAGCCTCCAATGACAATCTTAGCAAGTCTCCAAAGCCCGACGACAGTGGCAATGAAGCCGACACTGAGTACGAGCTTCATGAGGAAGACGATGGGGGTGATTATGAAATCAACCCCCACTTAGATTTTAGTCTGAGTATTGATAATGATGTAAACGATGTAATCGAAAGTGAATGGATTATTAATGAAAGTATAAGATTGGTCTATGAGCATGTTGTAGCTACTGAATCAGAACCCTCTTGTACTTCTACTGAAGTGGACGGCCTATCCGAACTTGAAGTTCTGGCGGCATACCATTTGCCACTTAGGTCATCCCTCCTCTCTCAGTCTAAAATAGTTAGGGGAAAAGGTCACTACTTCGAAGTACCTTCCCGACAAAAGTCCCAAAGGCCGATCATGTTTGGCAGGGTAATTACGTCACCTCGACAAAGGCAAAACAGTGAAAGTGATGAACAGACATCACCTCAATTTCACTTATATGAACAAAGGTCCCGACAAATGATGGAGAAAATGGGATATAATTTTACCCAGAAGCCGGGATTAAACTTTAAAAAAGGGCGACGGAGTCTCATACCCTCGTTTAGACCGAGAGGAAAGAGCCCTGATTATTATCAAAAGACCCGCAGGGGGTTGGGTTATGTATCCACTCCACCCTCATCTCTATTGAAAGATGAAGAGAGTTCTTCAGCCAAAGAAGAAACATCTTCACCTAACCATGATTCAGATATAAGCACCGGTGCTTGGTTTCAATCTTTGACAGTCAATATGGTTTCAGCCGCGCCAGAAAGTGATGAGGAACCAATTGACGTTCAAGATGATGCTTGGGCTAGGCATATGGATACTCTCTGGGATGTCCGCTTTGAACAGCGTGACCCGCCCACAGAAGACAAATTAATACAAGTTAACATGGGAACGGAAGAAAATCCGAAACCCATTTTCATAAGCGACACATTAACTCCTTCAGAAAAGGAGGAACTTATATCTCTTATCAAAGAGTATATAGATGTGTTCGCATGGAGTTATGAAGATATGCCTGGGCTTGACCCGCAAATTGCTACACACCGGTTAAATATCAAAGAGGACGCCAAGCCAGTTAAACAACAGCAAAGGCATTTTCGACCGGAACTGATGGAGGCGATAGTTGCTGAAGTCAACAAGCTTATACAATCCGGATTCATCCGTGAAGAACAACACCCAGATTGGATGGCTAATATAGTGCCAGTTCGCAAAAAGAATGCCAAAATCCGGATATGCATCGATTTTTGATATCTGAACGCTGCATGTCCTAAGGATGAATTTCCACTCCCCATCACCGATGTGATGATTGATAGTACTTGTGGTTATGAGAGGATGTCCTTTATGGATGGCTTCTCAGGTTATAACCAAATCAAGATGCACCCGGATGATAAAAAATATACAGCTTTCAGAACGCCGCTGGGGGTATACTGTTATACGGTGATGCCATTAGGATTAAAAAATGCAGGTGCCACCTACCAACGCGCAATGAGTGTCATATTCAAAGAACACCTGCGCAGAACAGTGGAGTGCTATGTGGATGACTTAGCAGTCAAAAGCAAAAACAAAGAAGATCATCTTCATGATTTAAGAGTAGTCTTCGATCTTATAAAGAAACATCATCTGAAGATGAATCCTACCAAGTCGTTCATGGGGGTATCCAGCGGGAAATTTCTTGGGTTCATAATCACCTCAAAAGGAATTTTTCTCGACCCTGAAAAGATAAAAGGGATTAGCGAAATGCCACATCCCCGCAATCTTAAGGAATTAAGGGGGTTACAGGGAAAACTCGCACATATTCGATGCTTCATTTCCAACCTATCTGGACGATGCCAGCCATTTTCAAAACTTATGAAAAAGGGGGTGTCTTTCATATGGGATGAGGCATGTCAGCAGATATTTGATGACCTCAATGAGTACCTTACTAAGCCTCCTGTACTAATGGCACCAGCCCCTGGGTAGCCCTTCCTTATATATGTAAGGGCCATAGATAATATTTTAGGAGCATTACTTGCTCAATATAATGAGCACGGCCATGAACATGCCCTCTACTATTTAAGCAGAACAATGATTGGGGCCGAACAGCGGTATACCCTGATTGAAAAAGAATGTTTAGCCCTAATATTTGCTGTTCAGAAAATGCGACACTACCTTTCGGGGCAAACGATTCATGTCATATCACGGGTTAACCCCTTGAAGATTTTGATGACCAAACCGGGATCCTTAAATGGCAGATTGGCAAAATGGGCGCTCTTACTATCGCCCTATGACATACATTTTGTCCCTCAAAAGGCCATGAAGGGACAGGCAATCGCCGATTTCCTTGCAGACCATCCAATTTGGTCCAAATTAAAGCAGACATCAGAAGTCAACACAGTTACCGGAGAACAGCCTTGGAAAATATTCTTTGATGGTGCCGCAAGACGATCTGCTGCTGGAGTGGGGGTTGTGCTTATATCCCCACATAAACATATATTGCCTAACGGTTACTCATTAACAGAACCGTGCACGAATAATGTAGCGGAGTACAACGCGCTCATTATCGGCTTAAAAATAGCTCTGCAGCTGGGGGTGAACCATCTAGAGGCATATGGAGACTCTAAACTCATCGTCAATCAGATGACAGGTGAGTATGAAGTCAGACATGAAGCCCTCATCCCCTATCATCAGCTAGCTATTGAGCTAGCAGGATATTTTGAACAATTCTACATATATCACGTATCTCGAAATGAGAACGTTTATGCAGATGCTCTTGCCGCATTAGCCGTAATACTGGCAATCCTGCCAGGTGAAGCTAAAAGCATTACCATTGGTAGCAGAGAACTCCTCCACCCAGACGCGGTGTCTCAAGCCGAAGAGGTATGCCAGATATGCTTAAAGTTAGAACCCCGTGATTGGCGATTTCCGTTTGTGGATTATGCTTTACATGCGATATTACCAGAAGATCCAAAGGAAGCCACCTCGATAAAGAGGAAGGCCCAGAGATTTTATTATGACCATAAACTTCAGACTTTACATGGAAAGTCAAGAGATGGTCTGCTACTACGCTGCATATCGAAAGCAGAAGCAGAACAAGTGCTGAAAGAAACACATGATGGAGTATGTGGAGCTCATCAGCCCGGTCCAAAACTCGGAGACCGTATAAAAAGGCTAGGATACTACTGGCCGAATATGATCACGGAAGCAATAGCATACGCTAAATGATGTCATGCATGCCAAGTTCATGCCAATTTTATTCACCAACCCCCAGAATACTTGCACAATACTGTCACTAGTTGGCCATTTGAGGCCTGAGGAATGGACATTGTGGGGCCAATAACTCCCCCGTCATCCAAAAGACATCAATTTATTCTTGCGATAACCGATTATTTTCAAAGTGGGCCGAAGCTGTGCCCATAAAAGAGGTGAAAACGACAGATGTGATCAAGTTTATCAAGCATCATGTCATTTACCGATTCGGCGTCCCTCGACGGATCATTCATGATAATGGTCCGCAATTCATTAGTCAGAGATTCTCCAGATTCTGCAATAAATTCAGAATCAAAGATATCGCTTCTACACCATATAACCCTGCGGCTAATGGGTTAGCAGAAACTTTCAACAAGACGATCATCAAACTTCTTCGGAAGTTCGTCTCTTCCAATAAACGAGATTGAGATGAAAAGTTGGGAGAATGTTTATGGGCTTATCGCACCACCGTTCACACCCCAACTAAAGCTATCCCGTTCTCTTTGGTTTATGGAAGTGAGGCTGTCTTGCCTCTTGAAATCCAGATACCATCATTAAGAGTGACCTTAGCCACAAGGATGACGACAGAAGAGCGCCATCAGCAAAGATTGCAAGAACTAGAGGCGTTAAATAAAAAACGTCTCAGGGCTCAACAACAAATTGAGTTGTATCAAGCCCGAATATCACAAACGTTCAATAAGAACATTAAGCCAAGGACTTTTAAATAAGGAGACTTGGTTCTGACTGTTAAAAGGCCAATGGTGCTAACCCACAAGACTAAGGGTAAGTTTGAACCCAAGTGGGAAGGACCGTTTATTGTGGAGACAGTATACTCCAGTGGAGCCTACCGCTTAATGAATCAGAATGGCGACAGGATGATGATGCCGATCAATGGTAAATTTTTGAAGAAGTATTATTCTTAAATATCCCTGGAGGTACGAGTCTCCCTTTTATTAGGCATGCGAGGTTTGGCGCCTCTGACCTAACACCTGGTGTGTTTGGTTCTCAAGTTTGAACCACCTCTAGTCTTTTCTTAGGCATGCGCATTGGGCGCCTTTGACCTAAACATAGTGTGTTTGGTTCTCAAGTTTGAACCACCTCCAGTCTTTTCTTAGGCATGCGCATTGGGCGCCTCTGACCTAAACCTGGTGTGTTTGGTTCTCAAGTTTGAACCACCTCCAGTCTTTCCTTAGGCATGCGCATTGAGCGTCTCTGACCTAAAACCTGGTGTATTGGTTCTCAAGTTTGAACCACCTCCAGTCTTTCTTTAGGCATGCGCATTGGGCGCCTCTGACCTAAACCTGGTGTGTTTGGTTCTCAAGTTTGAACCACCTCCAGTTTTTCCTTAGGCATGCGCATTGAGCGCCTCTGACCTAAAACCTGGTGTGTTTGGTTCGCAAGTTTGAACCACCTCCAGTCTTTCCTTAGGCATGCGCATTGAGCGCCTCTGACCTAAACCTGGTGTGTTTGGTGTGTCCAGTTCAAGTTACGCGAGAGAGCCTTGAACCGCCTCCAGTATAGTTCTCAAGTTTGAACCACCTCCAGTCTTTTCTTAGGCATGCGCATTGGGCGCCTCTGACCTAAAACCTGGTGTGTTTGGTTCTCAAGTTTGAACCACCTCCAGTCTTTCCTTAGGCATGCGCGTTGGGCGCCTCTGACCTAAAATTCATGAATCCTGACCAGATCATCGTGGTGTGCCCAGTTCGAGTTTCGTTATTAACTCATGGACCGCCTCCACTTGCCCAATGCTGCTATAGCAGCGGGAAGAGGAGATTAAATTCCTCGCCAAGCCTATCATACTGAGGGTAAAAGTATGAAACCACTTTCCCAATGCTGTTATAGCAGCGGGAAGAGGAGATTAAATTCCTCGCCAACCCTATCAGTTTGGAGGTAAAAGTATGAAACCACTTGCCCAATACTGTTATAGCAGCGGGAAGAGGAGATTAAATTCCTCGCCAACCCTATCATACTGGGGGTAAGAGTATGAAATTAACTACCCGATGCTGATTAAAGGCAAATGGGAGAGGAGATTAATTCCTCGACAACTCACCATATTGAGGAGAATAACATGGCTAGCCCAATTCAAACGGTAGTTGGTAAAGACTAATCAAACCCGTTGATAGCTGGGGATTTGCTAAAAATCCCATAAACCCTGTCATGTTAAATTCTTACCTCTGACAGTATGACTTGGAACACTCTGCCTAAAAAATAGATAAAACTACTTTTTGATGGCAAGTTATTTGTTGTGCAAGCAGATTTCCTAGCCAACCAATGAAAGAATCAAAAAGTAGTTATCCTTATTCATCATTTAAAAAGAATGGAATTACAAAAGAAGTCTGAGAACCAATAAAGTTCTTTCGTTTATTACAAGTTCTCATTACAAAAAGAATGAAGAATAAAAGAAAACTATGGATCTCCTAGATGTTTTAACTTACTCATCGCTTCGTCAACCACTCGACGACGAGTTGCTTCTACAGAGTGTTGAGCCTGCCGGAGTAAGTCATCATCATTCATTGCAACTTGCTGGGTTAGATGCTGGCGAGACTCTTCCATAGTATGGCTTCTTATTGTCTCCTCCTGATCAACTTGCTCCCGTTAAAGGATCAGCGCTTCCCGCTTCTTAACGGCTTCCCTTAAGTGAAGCTCGCTCTCTAATAAGATCGCCCGAGCATTAGCAATGGCCTCCTGGGCGCTGAGAATAGCAGCCTGACTCCCCTCAATTTCAGAGTTCACCAACTCTAAACCCCTAAGAATGGACTCCCGACTAGCCTGGAACTCTGCTAACGCTCGAGACCATTCTTCTTCTTGGCGCCTCAATTCCTCTCGACGAGCAACCAACTCCGCCCGAAGACGAGCCCACTCGATCCCAGTAATCGACTCAACATCCGCTTGGCGAACTGTGTTGAGTATGTTCACTTGCTCTTCCAAAACTCTAAAACGGACCCGGTAAGGAGCTGCTCGATCTTGTCCCCCAACTTCTTTGATATTTTCCAGATAGCGGAATAACATCGGACGTGCGAAGTTGAAGAAATCGTGGCCAGCAAGGACCATCTCGATACATCTCCTTAGTAAACGCATAAAATCAACGACACTGAAGTTGAAAAGTTCTTCAAGAGGATTTGAAGTGTCAACAGACAAAGCAGGTAATGCCAAGAGAGATGTCACGGGCAGGGGAGCAGTGGCTACTGGAGTCGAAAAAGAAGCCCGTCCTTATACCAGATTCATGATGTGGGGGACCAGTAAAGCAAATGCAGATCTGGTGGAATCAAGAACCTGAGAAGGAGGGCTGCTAATACAAGTCGCCTGGGCAGCGCCACCAACAGGAGAAGATGAGGGGGTATCTCTACCAGAAGTTCCTCCGATGGCAGAAGAAGCTTCAAATGAGAACTTCAAATTCTCCTCATCCCCGACTGGAGGATTGGAAGCTGGAGGACTTACAGGTGTCTCAATAGCCATTATGGTAGAAGGCGTTAGAATCGTCGGCTGAGGAGCAGAAGGCATACCAACGACTACGGGAAAAGTCGCGTCAGAACAGGTGTTTGGTGTCGGAGATGGCAAGCTGGGAGAAGGAGTAGCTTCTTTTGCTGCGGCCGCGACAATTAACTCTATCCTATCATCGCTCTCAAGATCATCAATTGAGGGAACCGAAGAAGGAACGGAAGGAGGAGTTGTCGCAAAGTGGTCTGCGTTTAGTTCATTTGCAGAACTACTTAGCACGCCCACTGAGCCGGTAGTGCCTGAATAATCCACTCGCTCCTCAGACCCCCCCTTTGGTGGTCGAGTGCATCGGCGAGAGGGCGTGGCTAACTGTACCTCAGAAAAGCAAAACAAAGAAAGTTGCATATCAGTACAGAAAAGAAAATAGAAGGCGGAGTATAAAAGCTGATAAAGTTATACCAGGGGATACAAGTCCAGTTGTCGGATTTGAAGGCGGAGCCGCTGTCGTCTCCAAAAGAATACCCGTCTCATTAACTAATAGTAGCGCTGTGGGTTGTTCAATAGTCTCTACCACTAGAGGAGCTAGAACTTCTCCGGCACTTGGAACCTTAGCAGGCCCAATCTCCCCTGCCGGCGCTGGGGGTAGAGCTGAAGCCAATAAGTCTGAAACAAGTTTGACAGCCACTTCTTGGAGGCTATCAAAGTTTCATGGGCCAACTTCTGCTTCTACCAGGCCTTTTCTTTAAAGTACTGCGGTGTTTGAGAGTTGGACTCAAGGGACGACTGACAACAGGCTGGGGAGCTCCTCCAGCACCAGTATTGTCATCGTCATCACCGGCATCGTCGTCGGACTCGCTGGCGTCTGAAGGCTCAGCCGCAGCGCCAAAGAATTCTTCCATTCCTTTTATTCTCACTCTAGAAGCACCCTGACGACTAATGTAGAAGGCCTCGATCTCCTTGCAATAACTGCGGTTGGAAGAGAAGCCGGGCACGTCAGCATTTGCAATGCTGAACCATGTGCAGAAGCTGAGGGTCATTGTCAGTTCTGGCGACTTCTGGGGTAAGGTGAATTCAGTTTCGGTTCCGCCCGCCACAAAATGGAACCAGCCACGGACACCTTCGTACAAGTTCCCCTCGTAAGCAAGATTCTTGTTCGGATTACCACGAAGAGTTGAGAGTATCCGAACTGGCGAGCAAAGCGACTTGGGATGTACGGTTCAATTTGACACTTGATATCTTGACGATATACCAAGTGTCCAGGACGGATGTTGAGGAGCCACCAGAACGCTCCCGCAGATAAAGCAGTAAAATTATCTGCTCCCACAGCATCCTTCAGTCTCGACCCATATCCTCCGTCGGGAAAGTCAGGAAAACACCGGAAGATCTCATAGTTCTGAAAGCTACGAAGAGTCTTCCGAATTTGGGACATATAATTGTGCTTCCATGAAGAGCGTTCATACAGCTCCACAAAGAAGCACTTCTCACCCGAACAACGTTCAGCCGCACTCATCAAGGAGGGGCAATGTAAAACGAGCCACGCCATCAGATAAGTATAAGGAAGCTCCACCCTAGGATTTGGAGTTTTCGGCTGGGCAGTCTCCTTAGATTTGCCCTTTCTTTTTCCCTTGACCTTATCAGCGGGGAGAAAATCATGACAGAGTGTCCGCAATCCATGTTGCAGATTGCACACCATAGCAGGAAGAAGTCCAAGGGGACGGCCATGTGCGAGAAGAACCGCTGGATATACCACGGTCATTACGATTGCTTCCTTGGGTAATGATGGCACAACGCATCTCTTCAACCACAGCATCAAAAACCCGGCGATGAGACCTCTGTTGGACACCGGAAACTGGGCTTGATAGTGGTAGCTCTTGAATGAAGTGACATGACCATATCCATTCTCATTAGAGTCAGTGGTATAATATAATAGATAACGGCCCCTGACTATGCGTTGATCGATTTCTGAGATGGGAACAGGAGGATGGCCATGGATAGTTGTCGAGCTATCCTTAGAATTCAAATTGGCAAAGAGGTACTCGGCCCATTTCTTGTGGCCGATACTATGATTACGCGCACCTGCCAGGTCAGCGCAAATACGATAATGGCACATCATCTCCCAGTATGTGGCATAAACGCGTTCATCCTTAGCCATCAATATGTTTAACTCCTCAGTGGAAGGGATGTATTCTTCATAAGGGACTTCACCCATGGAAAGCCCGGAAACCTCGAACATCTCATGGAGAGCGAACCCTAGCTCACCCACTGGTGTAAAGAGAGTGCAAGTCTCGGGGTTGTACATCTCTAAGAGACAAAAGAAATGATAAGCACTCTGGGGGAACCCGAACTGGACGTTCCTGATGGCTTTATATAAGCCGATATCCTTTAAGATGGGCTCATGGGAATCCAACATGTACTGAACAAGGCGGGCCCACCACATATTACTAGAAGAATGAATCCAGCCAGGCACCCTGAAGTCGCTAGCCGGGTACTGACCATCCTTCGCCAGGAACTCACTTAAGAAAGTTCGTGTGCGGGATGGGACTTCTCCTACTGGAAGCTCCTTGCCAAATCGGCCAGGAAGCAAGCCAGTAATGCATCGGGGGGGACCATCTAGATAAATCCCTTGTGCACCAAATTTGCCTGTTGAGACGCCATCTTGCTCTTGAGTTAGTCCCCACTTTAATTCCCGAGGCATCGCCAGCCTCTGAAGATAGACCAGGGGATAGGTACGATCCATTCTAGGCAGAAACATCAGCATTTCGCCTGAGTTATATAACCAAACACACTCCTCCTCAAAAAGGATCTCATCTGATTGATCCATCTGGTCTCTAAAGAGGAAGGCGGGTTTCTCCATCGCCTCTCTATTCAAAGTTTCGAAGGCTGCATCAGTTATAATTTCTCGAGCAGTAGCGGGGTGATACTTGATCAACTTCTCCTTGCGCTCCTTCGGGTCTGGCTTATAAGAAGCCAAGATAGTGGTGAAGCGAAATTGGCCTGAAGGATCGGAACCCCCAGCAAAACCGAAGTAGTTCTTGTGGGGAAGAGCCTCCATCGAATACCCTACTGCAAAAAGAAGCACCAGAGTTAGAGAAGTTTCTATAAGACAGAAAAATTCTCTAAGTAGAGACGCGCGAAGCTAAAAATTAAAACGCGCGAAGCTAAGAATAGCGCCGCACGAAGCTAAAGATTAGACCACGCAGAAGTCAAAATAGCCTCGCGTATCAGCGCGACTGCTATTTAAAATAGCCTCGCGTTTCAGCGCGACTGCTACTTAAAATAGCCTCGCGTTTCAACGCGACTGCTACATCAGATAGCCCCGCGCTTCAAAACGCGAGGATGACGCGATAATTTCGCATAAGAAGAAAGTTAGAGACTTTTCTTCTTCTCCAAGCCTTACAGCAGGAGTACGGCGATCTCGCCGGTAAAAGAGTTGATTGATCAGTTAAAATTAAGCCAAATCACTTTAGAGATGTTCTAAAAAGTCTCGATGGAGAGATTCTTACCTCCGATAGGCGAAATGTGAGCTGGCACGTCGCTGCCATGGCCGCCGCCACCACTGCTTGCGCCAGTCGCCGATGATGGAGCCGCACGAGAAGTAGCACGAGTTTTGGGTGTCATTGCTGTGGAGAATCGACGGGAAGTTGGGAGAAACTCGGTCGGAAGAAGCTCGGGTCGCCTGAACTCTGATCGCCGGAATCTCTAAAGTTTCTGGAAAATTCTCAAAATGAAGTGAGAAGGATAAGGAATAGAGATTTCATTTAAATGAAAGAAACCGCCTCTTGGAGTTCGGCGTGAAATTCGGAGAAAGTGACTGGTCAGTTACTCTCCAAAACGTAAAGTTAATTAGCCTCGCGTGACAATGGAAAACGCGAAGTTATTAACTCAGCGTAACTATACAAGACGCGAGGATAGCCTGGTGCCTTAGCTTCACGTTCCTATGAAGAACTTGGATTTTTGGCGAGTGCAATTAAGCGTTTCCATCTAAGTTAAGATGATTCTTTTTCCGATCATTTGGGTATTAGTGATCTAAGTTACGCATATGAGCCTTAGATTATTTTACCAAAATTATAAACCATCTATTTATTGAGCAAGCAAGATTCTTGAAGCCGACAGATAGAGAGGAAAATAATTTGCTCTTTATTCATAAAAGAAGAGATTACAAAGAAGGAGTTATAGCTCTCCCAAAAGCTTCTACAAATTCATCGACTCATCAATAACCTAACAGCGAGATGCTTCCGCGGGGTGTTGAAATTCAATTCCAGAGTTCACATACAAGAGATCTCCTCTGCAAATGTCAACTAGGATATGTCATCCGAAATGAAGCGCAAGTTGAATTTGAAGCGCTGCAAACCCTTACATGATCATCTAAATGATCCTCAAGAAAACTTAATGGACTGCCGCAGAGTTTTTGTAACTCCTTCGAAAGGAGCCAGAGCTTGAAACATGTAATTATGTTGTAAAGCATATGCTTCTGGCTTCCTTAGAGTTACTTTTGCTGACGAAGACTGGTAAAGCCACATGCACTCTTCTTCAAGAAGGATCTAGTCCAAGTACTTCACTGCAAAAGAAGAATTAAGAGTTAGAGAAAAAAACTCGAAAAAATCTTCTAAGTATGGAAACGCGAAGCTAAGGATTAACTCCGCGACCAATTATCAAAATAGCCTCGTGATTTAAACGCGACTGCTAAATCAACATAGCCTCGCGATTTAAACGCGACTGCTAGATCAAAATAGCCTCGCGATTTAAACGCGACTGCTAGATCAAAATAGCCTCGCGATTTAAACGCGACTGCTAGTTAAAATAGCCCCGCGCTTCAAACGCGAGGATGACGCGATAACTTCACGTAGAGAAAGATCAGAGTTCCTCTCTGATTCCTCCTTCTCCTTCAAAGCCTTACGGTCGGAGAACGGCGATCTCGCCGGTTCAAAATTGGCTGGTCGGTTAAAACCTAGCCAAAACACTCCAAAATTGATTTAAGGAGTCTAAAAAGTTAGAATTTCTACTTCCAATTGGTGTAGCATGGATTGGCTCGCCATTATGGCCACTGCCTCGGCCGCTGCCACCGTTGTTAACGCTGGCCGCCGATGGTGAGGAGGCGCGCGACGCCGTACTCTTCTTAGATGACATCCTAGCGATGAAAATTTATGGAAAGATGAAGGAAGATCGGTTGGAGATCATTCTTTCAAACTGATCTGCCTGAAGTCGCCTGAGCTCTGAAGCTCTTAGATTCTTCGGATGAGATGAAGAAGAAGATGAGTCAAGAACTCTATTTAAACAAAAATTCAGTCGCTTGGTATTCGGCGTGGAAATTCAGAGTAATTAATGAAACAATTACTCATTTCACTGAAAAAGAAGCTGATTAGCTCCGCGTAAGTAAGCAATAACGCGAGATAGACTTGGTATTCTAACTCCGCGTTTCAGTTTAAATAATCCAAAGTATTTCAAAATCTGCTAAATTCTAAGTCATTTTGAAAACTTTGGAGGGGGTTCTGTTGGCAGTGAAAATTTCTAAGTTAAAAGGATTTTCCACAATAGAACGCGGAGCCAATTCAGTAGCCCCGCGTTTGGTTATATTAACCTTGCGTTTGAACAAAACGCGGAGATGTTTAATAGCTCCGCGTTGATTCCGCAGTCTGGCTAGTATTACTCTCGCGTTTGAGTAAAACGCGGAGATGATCAATAGCTTCGCGTTAGCTCCGCGTTTTGGTTATTTAGCGCCGCGTTTTGATGCGATTAAAGCTCCGCGTGAGCAGATAACCATAATCTCAAACTGATTGAGATTATGATTTGGGCTTATCTAAATACATAAATCAAGTCTAATCAGAATTCTAAATCAAGAGATTTAAATCAGTATTAAAGATCTGATTAGAATCCTTAATGAGAGAGAATTCTATTTAGATAGAAACTCTTGCATTAACCTAGGGCTATAAATACCTTTCTGGTGAAACCCTAGGGATCTTCTTTTCGGCAATTGTCTTCTTTTTGGATCCTTTGATAATTCAAGTACTCGAGAGAACCTTGAAGTCAGAGGCATTCTTCTTCTTCCTTTCGGTTCTTAGAGAATTCAAGTTACGCATAGAGCCTTGAGTTCGGGAAAGACCGGAGAAGACAGTCTACTATCGACCGATATCTTCTAGAGAGAAGAGTTTGCCGTTCATTCGTCCAAAGGAGCTGCTCGACAGATCCCATCGCCACTGATCCCACGTTTACTATTGTAACAGAGAGCGATAAATATAAATCCTCTCGTTTGTTCTTTTTTTTATCTTGTTCACTTTCATTGTAATTCAAGCTTATTCAATGAAAGGAAGTAAAGGAACTTTTGCAGCGAACAAATATGTCAATATATTTGATGAGAACTCTTTTCATCATCAATATCCACCAAAATACCTCTCGTGCTACCTTATAATAGACTCTCTAAGTCAATAAATACCATATGCAAATCTCTCTCTCTCAGAATTGCTCTATAAATTGATGAAGTAAATGAATAGTTTCTGTCATCGATCACCCAGTATAAATCGAAACTTGTTCTCTGATATTTTAACAGTTTGTCTCAATCTATATTCAATTACCCTTTTCTAAATCTTCATAGTGTGACATATGAGTTTTATTCCCCGATAGTTAGAACATATCTGAATATCACTCTTATTCTTATAAAGAGATACTAGAGTACTCTTTCTCTATTCATTTGGCATTTTTTTAGTTTGTCTGATCTTGTTAAACAGATCTGTCAAGCCACCTCACACCAATCCCTCCTAAATTCTCCATATCTCTATAGGAATCTCATCTGAACAAATAGTTTTTCTTGATTTCATCATCTTCAAATTCTCTTTTACTTCAGACTCTTTAATTCTGTGCATAAACTATGATTCATATCCTCACATTAAATAGTAAGATTTTTTAAATCTTGAGTAAAACTACCATCATATAATCTATCAAAATAATCTTTTAATTTTTTTTTTAATCTCTTCGTTTCGAAATAGAACCGTCTTATCTTCATATTTAATATACTTTACAGTACATAAGTTTCTAGACTTTCTCTCTTATTCGAGCAATTTTATATATATATATATATATCATTTTCTGCCTCTTTATTATTCAACTTTTCGTACACATATTTATATAATTTAGTTTTTGCATCACAAACAGTTTTCTTAATCTCCCTCTTTGCTAGTTTATACTTTTCAAAACTTATTCCATTATTATTATTCTTTAAATCTTTATAAAGGTCCCGCTTAATTTTAATAGCATTTATTATCTCTTCATTCCACTATGATGTATCCATACATGGTGGAGTACCGCCTCTCGACTCACCAAATGTATATTTAGTTATTCTCTTAATGCAGCTAGCTATTTTATTTCATGTTACATTGGGATTATCATAATCCCTCCAATCTGCTTCTTATACTACTATATATATAAAAACTTTTTGATTACCTTCTAATCGTCACCACTTAATATTAGGATCTAATTTATACTTAATCTTTCTAAGTCTCTTTCTAATCCGAATATCTAAAACTAAGAGTTTATATTGGCTAACTACGTACACTCTCACCTGACACTACCTTACAATCGATACAACTAATTCTATTTACCATTCTAGTTTAAAATAAATAAAAAATCTATTGGGATCGGATTCGATCCATTTTTAAAAGCAAACAAGTGAGAAACTCTCTTTTAAAAGTTTTTGTAAGATTATTGATTAATGAAATTAAATGAAATCTTTTTAAAGCAAGCAATCTAACTTGGAACTTGCACTCATCTTAATTGCTAGTTTCTTAATTATGCTCCTAAATGAAATTAAATGCACGTAAGATTATTGATTAATGAAGGATAACGGATCAACCGCATCAGTTTTAACAAACTATACATAACACGTACGTAGACTTTCATGTAGCAATACAGAGACCAAAAGACGTAAAAGTAAATAGTTTTAGACAACCGGCGGATCCAATATAGAGATACAATGCAGTATCTGTTATGCATAACAAAATACAATTTTGATGTACACTGTCATCACAACCTTCGTCATGCTGATTGCTGACATGTAGATCCTCGCCTGTCTAGTTTATAATTAGGCAAAGGCGGAGAGTCTGGGCCAAGATCATTGAATATGGTTGTTTTTACTGAAGAGACCTGTACGTCCAACTGATACCATTAAATTTGTTGCAAGTGTGGAAGCTCGCTGGTTCGATTATATAATTAAGTGAAAGCTTTTTTTGACCAATCAATCAAATGCAACCTGCCGCCCTTAAACAATTAACCATGGACTCAGTCGGCTACTTTGATCCCAACAACCAATAAAATCTAATCAAAAAAGCGAGGAAGGACCCCACACCGGTTGCTGAATTCGATTTTGATTTTGTTTCGAGAAACGGCGGGATATGCGGCGTTGGGGCGGTTGCCGACGGTTGGAAGCTTTGTCTGGTGATATAATTAATATATTAAATTTAAATTTATTTTAGACTTTAGATTTTTATCATTGAATTTCTCCACCGACCAATTCTCTTCTGATGATTGCTTAATTTCAGCAGGCGGCGATAGCGGGTCAAAGCAAGAAGAACATGTCAACATGTTGTCATCGAAGTTGATGAGGGGTACTGTTTGTTCTGCATGGGCTCATGAGAGCTTGCTTGCGAACAACGCAGCACAGCACGAGCCATTTCCGCTTTCGGATCAGTTTCGTTGCCAAGCGTTATTTAAAACTAGCTAACATCGGCATCAACTCCTGATCACGCGCTTTCACTGTATTAATTTTTAATACCAATTACGCGAGATTATGCGCGTTGTCCATGTTACTTACGAGAACAAACCTGCAGCTAGCTAGCCTCATTCTCTCGGACGTTGCATGACGATGGAGTGTCATGCTACTGAGTTCGAGGTTGTGGGTTGCGGAGATCGAGAGATTTTATGTATGTCTAGGGCTCCTAAGATCTTGGATTGATAATGAAGTTTATTTATGGGAAGATATATATATATATATATATATATATATATATATATATATATATATATATATATATATATATATATATATATATATATATATATATATATATATATAGTAGATTAGAGTAAGTACACTCATTGGACTCTCCCCACAATGCAAGATCCATAATATCCTATTACAATCGCAGTAACCATGCATTTAGCACATTCTAGGAATCATAGGTAAGTTTAAGAGAAGGAGATATCTAATACATTGAATCCGATATCGATACTTGATAGCCTATCTAGTAATCGCCAAGACATTATATCTGCTAGAAATCAATCAGCCTTTTCTTAGGTTGAACGAGCAATCAACCAAATCCAAAACATTTATTGAACAAGATATAACTATAAATATCACTTTGTACCATAATAGAGTATCGTTCAAAAAAATAATAGTTTGATTCTTAAAAGAAAATACCAAGAGTTATCCATATGACAGTACGACTATGATTAAAGTCGGCTTAGATCCTTTTATCCGTCATTTTTTCCCCTTAGACTCTTCAAGAATAAACAGTGAGATCATTGACAAAAATTGTAAAACTGATAAATACCTAAGCATCCAATATGTATGATAACGGGTCATAATTTCCAAAAAAACCAAACAAAAAATACGCCCACATAATAATTGGGGGGAGCCCAGCCCAAACGAGTTCATGAGACCGGCCTCATAAAAATTTCATAGGCCGCATATTATATTACATGAAAGCAATGTATTTCAATGCGGCCCAGGCCCAAGCCCAAAAAGTAATTAATAAAAATAAAAAAAAAGAGCGGAAGCTTTGCGCTTCCGCACTTTTCCCATTCTTCTCAAAGCAGTGAAATCGAACTCCACATATCAAAACCCTAACCATAATCTTCTCTCCAATGATCATGTTCGAACTTGTTGCAGATCTATTAAATTATACATGAACGCAGAAATTTATATGATTCATTTAAATCAGACTACCGTTTAATAGCTGTCAATTAAATTTCACTATATGAGAACTAGGTTATAAGGATATGATTAGAATATATATAAATATATATAGACATGCACACAGGCTCACACACACGCGTACACGTATGCATGCGCATGCAAACGCACGCGCGCACACACACGCGCCATACACGCCCATGCACCCCACACATGCACATGCACCACATTGTACACGCGCATGCAAATGCACGTGCACACACACGCACCCATGCACCCCACACATGCACCACATCGTACACGCGCATGCAAACGCACGTGCACACACACGCACCATACACGCACATGCACCCCACACATGCACATGCACCACATGCATCTGCACGCATGTACGCACGCACATGCAAACGCATGCGCGCACACACGCACCATACACGCACATGCACCACATGCACACATCACATGCACATGCACATGCACCACATGTATCTGCGCACCGCACGCACACATAGACGCACTGGGACTGTGAAATTGGATCCACAAAGTAGAAGATTGGTGAACAATTGTCAATTGTTTTTTTCCTAAAAGGTAAACTAGCTTGCATATATCTGTTAATGTAACATAATCCAACTCTCAACATATCCTCCCAATTTCCTCCATAGAACAATATTTTGATATTTCAAGCAAATATATGATGAATCACCAGTCCAATACATCAAACATAGTTAACAAATTAGCAACTCGGGCAGATTTCATCATTTCCACTAGAATTTTGCATCTTGTATAACATTTGACGTTCTTACATCAAAAATCAATAAACAATGCAAATCTAAGATTTGCACATACATATAATATGGAAGCTGTATCTCATGCATCCACTCTGTATTTGGATTCAAGTAAATAAGTTTAGTTTTCGCAATATCAAAAAAGGAAAAAAAAGTCATGGTTCCTGCATCGGCCCCAGTCACCGTGTAGGATTTCTTGTTTGAGACTGGCCGAAGCAAATCTTTTACTGAAACTTTAGATGCCTTGTAGCATTGATAGCTAGGTACTTAGATGAAAGACTTGACAGCCAGGCTTATATGAAATCTTGCTGCTCGCTTCCTCAAACTTCTTTGTCGCGGATTCATCCTCTTCCAAATTAAACTGAAGAAAGTTTTTCTGCCACCAGGATGCACTGCGGAGTTTGGCCTGCAAACAGAAAAGGGATGTCACTATTGCCATTATCTCGTCTTCTAATTAATTTGCATGACTTAGAAATTTCATGACAATAACACATAGCGATAAAAGTAACTGAACACAAACAAGAAAACAAACAAAATTGATTTGAGACTGCCTCATGGCAGCATGAAGACTGAAAAAATCATTAGTGTGATTGAAGAACTTACCATTCTCCCAAATTTAGATTGCTCAGCCGCCTTCGCCTTCTGATGCCCTGGAAAACCTGTAAAGCATACACATTTTGATGAGAACACCAAATAGACATGACTTACCATAAACCAATCATATGGAATTATAGTTGAAGAAGCTACAGTTGGTGCATGTTCAACGATTAATTCTTGCTTACAGCTTCAAGAACAATATAAGTATCACAATATATATATATATATATATATATATATATATATATATATATATATGATTACTGTAGGTGAACCGCCAGCTCAGAAAAAGTTACGTGAGCTAGTGACAAAACTATTGATCCAATGATTTTTCTACAATTTTTTTTACAATTACTATCTCTATCTCCTTAACTTTTTTCGAATTAAATTTTATAAATTTTGGAGTTTATTTGCCCTTTCATAAAGCACATACAAAATGTTTCATTCATTAAAAATATTTAACTTTGTATTAATTTGATGGAGGACCAAATCAAAACTAAAATCCAAGAAATTGAGTATAAGTGAACTCTAAGGGGTCAAGATCATAATCCAAAAGAACTTTTTTGAAAAAAATTATTGGAGATAGTGGAAATGAACTGCAACTCAGGTAACTTGTGTGAGCTGTCAACTCATTTCCATTTTTCTCATATATATATATATATATATATATATATATATAGAGAGAGAGAGAGAGAGAGAGAGATAGAGAGAAAACGGGAAATTCACCGGTGGTAAAGGGAGTTTCTTCACCGCCGCTTAGGTGGCCCAATAAAACTATTACACGTGGCGCCATACAGAGTAACAAATAAAATAACTCACTTAACTATTATTTGAGTGTTGTCACGTGTAATAAATTTATTGGGCCACCTAAGCGGCGGTGAAGGAACTCCCTTCACCGCCGGTGAATTTCCCGTTTGCTTATATATATATATATATATATATAGAGAGAGAGAGAGAGAGAGAGAGAGAACGGGAAATTCATCGACGGTGAAGGGAGTTCCTTCACCGCCGCTTAAGTGGCCCAATAAAACTATTACACGTGGCGCCACACAAAGTAATAAATAAAAGAACTCACTTAACCATTATTTGAGTGCTGCCACGTGTAATAATTTTATTGGGCCACCTAAACGGCGGTGAAGGAACTCCCTTCACCACCGGTGAATTTCCCCTTTGTTTATGTGTGTGTGTGTGTATATATATATATATATAGAGAGAGAGAGAGAGAACAGGAAATTCACCGGCGGTGAAGGGAGTTCCTTCACCGCAGCTTAGGTGGCCCAATAAAACTGTTACACGTGGCGCCACACAAAGTAACAAATAAAAGAACTCACTTAACCATTATTTGAGTGCTGCCACGTGTAATAATTTTATATGCCCACCTAAGCGGCGGTGAAGGAACTCCCTTCACCGCGGTGAATGTCCAGTTTGCTTATATATATATATATATATATATATATATATATATATATATATATATATATATATATATATTGTGATATTTAATTATATAAATGTTATAACTATACCAAAATCTTAACAAGGAAAATACTGCGGAGAATCATGCTGGAAACTTTGATACGCAGTTTTTTGTTGCTTTCTCTTGAGAGAAAAGAGTTAGAATAGAGAGATCAAAAACGAATTACCATTATACGAACAGTTATTGTGTAAAAACACCCCATAAACCAGACATGAATAATTACAAGTCATTTAGTCAGATTTTTACCTGTGAAAATAACTAAGCCATCCTTCGATACCCTTGTCAGTTCTAACAGGGTCTTGTTGACATATTTTGGAGATAAGTAATCCAATGCATCTGAAACAATGACAAGAGAGAATGATTTCGGTTTATAGGGCAGAGGAAACTTAATATCTGCCGCACGCACAAAGCCCTTGCGCACAAGGCTCCTGCAGTCACTGTCAGGATCATCCATATCTTATGGCTCCACACCCCAAGCTTCAGAGACATCTTCTTTCAACAACTTAGAAACCACAGAACAAGTTTCAGGGCCTACATGCAAGACTTTGTTCATGCTGCCACCATATGCAAGCATCAGTGCAGGTATAGCTCGTTGAACTTCTAATGTACATGAACCACCTGCAAACAAAAAAGACATCAATATACCAGAACTGAAATTCTTGTGCAATATGATGATTCATTAAACAGACAGACAAAATTTAGACACTGTTATATATCTTCAACTTTATATTTAACGAAAATGGGTTTGAATTGGGGCTTCCAGCAGAAGTGACATAAGAGTTTTATTAGTGCTCATAACGAATCAGAGTTAGATTATGAGTCCACTCCACTAGTCGCATTGGACCCCACTAGTCACATATCTAGTTAACTCGACAGAAGCAAATATGAGTAAAGATAAAAAGGCTAGATGCTTCTCAACGTAAGTCTTGCTATTTGGATTTGACCATCATATAAGAACTTGGAATGTACAAGAAGCCTCCAATTCTCCCAAACATTTTTTTCTTTTTGAAGTAATTCTCCCAAACATTGACAGTTCATATTTGGCCTCTCCAATGTACATTAAGATCAACGAAGAGGACTTGCAAGCCAATCATCAGTTTTGTATTCGTTCGAACCCTGCCTATAGGACTGAAATTCATCTCCATAAAACAAAATACTAACTCCCATATATAACGAGAGTTTTGAAGACAAAGGTTTTGATCACATAAAACATTTATATGGAATTACTAACAATAAAAAGCTCAGAAGTAGATGCATATAGATCCTGATTCTGGCATGTCATGAGTCTGGCCCGCACCACTTATTGTGGTATAAGTAACTATGGTGTTACCATATATTAGAAAAATAGGCATGTTCGACAAAGGTTTGCAACCACTCATGAATATTGTGCTTCCCGTTTTCACCATATATAGGTCCTCAAAGTTTTATGGTCTCAAGAAAGTTAAAAAAAATTGTAAGTTTTTTCCTTCTAATATCTTATGAGTCAATACCCACATTTTGAGAATGAAAATAGCTACCGCACTTCGCGCAGACACCTGGTTCGTTTATTTTGAAATTAGCTCTTGTTAATAAAGAAAACAAGCACACCATCATAAACAACTTGGAAACTACACAATATTTTTTTTTCACAAGAATTTTAGTTATCTATAAAAGTATGAGTTGTTTCATTGTAAATTCAAAGAAGCTCCTATGTTTTAGTGTGACTTCTTTGTGAGATTTTTTTTTTTTTTTCTGAGCTTTGTGAGATAAAAAATTTCCAGAGTGATTTATTATAATATTTTAAAGTTGATGCCTTTTCATGTAATTTACAAAGCATAAAAGTAACGACTCTTCACCTACATAGCCTTCGTATAATTGTATTATTCATCATGACATATTTAGTTTGATCATTAGGATGTAGAGCCTCTGCCAGAATGCATAAAACTAAAGGTCGTCCTCAAAATTTGGTAAAATAGATTGATTATGGACATCCCTGAACAAATTAATTATTGGAAGGTACTCCATACTATAATAGAAAGAGAACATTCATTTGCAAATTGGTTATCTGAAGACAAGAACAGGTTTTGAGTAAAAAAGTAGAGCTTGGGCATACCAATAAGGAAAATAATGACTAAAGCGAAGTCAGAAACATAGATAGATACCTCCAGCACCGACGGAAACATCCTTTTTAACAGCAAATCTACCTGCAAATGTATTAGCCATAGTTCAATTTACTACTATACGAAGTTCCACAAGAGATCTAATTTGACAAGTCCCTTCGCTTTGCTTCAACCTACCTGAGCTCTTGTAAGAATATCCGATAAGAACAAAAGCGCCCTGAAATTATAGATTGCAACCCAGTCAAGATATAATCTTTCTAAATAATGAAACTATATTCTTCTAGTACTAATACCACAAAATTCACCAACATACCACAAGAACCAATGCGACAGAAAGTAAAGGCGAGCTCCGCGACTTCTTGTCTCTGGATCCACCAAACAGTAAGCTTCCACCATCTGACAAACGTCTATTGGTGTTGCCCAGCCTCCTCGACATGGCCTCTGCTATATATATAACATAAGTAATGCAAAAGTGCCAAAATCCATCCAACTCAAACACAAGCATATCTGAATCTGTCTAGAGACAATAATTACAGCTTAAAGCACAATTTATAATGAATAAGCAACCAGATCATTGTCATTTAAATAAAAAAATTTTGAAATTTTGCTGATTCTGTTACCAATCTTTAATGGAACGGGGGGAGTTATCCCCAACAAAATGACATCCGGAAAAAAAAAAAATCTGAAATTCGGAGACATCAAAATGAGATAAACCTTGGAATCCTCAAATAATTGGACAGATCTAGGGTTGCTCCGAAGATTAGATCAAGCAATTTATCGTAATTTAAATAAATAATTTCAGAAATAGAACCAAACTGAAGCACTCATACTCAAGTTCTACAAAAATTTGGCTTAGCTGAGATCTAAATCTATCTCCATGAGATCTACATAAGAACTACTATTGAATCAAAGAGGAAAAAAAAAAATTACCTTTAGAGAATGGAATAAAAAAAGAAGCGATCTTTGTCTCAGATCCCAAAAGCTTTTTCTGTATCAAGAGAATTCTGTTCGCCTTATAAGTTAAAATGAGAATTATAAAACAAAAAAGAGGAGAGAGAGAGAGAGAGAGAGATTGGATCTGAGTGGAGATTTTCGGCACGGAGAAGAACTTGGCGCGTCGGCCGCAAAATAATAATCAAGGGTAATATCGGAATTTTAATGTTAATGCTTTATTAAATATTCAAGAAATGATTTTTAATAAGATAACTTCTTTAAATTACTAAAGATTAAAATAATTGTTTGATTGTTTATGGATTTGGTAAAAAAAAAAATTTGAAAATATGAAAATCTCTTGTTTTAGCTGCTCTATATTGACTTTCCTAATTCGACTTTATAACTTTTCAAATTAAACAATCAATATCCAAATTATGAAAAACTCAAACACTGCGGCCTAACAAAATAAAACTTTTACAAAAGAAATTCAAAAGAAAATTGACTTCTTGGTTTTATCAAACCAATGCAGTTCAATAGGATAGCAAATTCTTTCCTGCAACTTATGCCAAAATTGTCAAGAGAACTTTGAATTGAGCAAGTGGAAAAAAAGCTCAACCCACACCATTCAAGATTTAAAAAATAATTAATCAAAGTGGAGAAACTATTATGTAAAATATTAAATAATTAGTTGTATATACTAGAATAAAATGAGCTTTTACACATAATGCGGCAAGTTTATATTATTAGAATCACAGACAATGGCACATCGAGATGCCAAACTTAAAAACAAGAGAAATCAATGACAACGTCGTCTTCGATATGCCTCCAAAACATAAAAATTTCAGAATGCAAGTAATACATCATATTTCAATCCTGATATGTTGCAGATCTCAGGTTAACAAGCAGCATACTGTGGATCCTCTTTTTTCGACATTCGACCGTTTCCATAGTCTAAAGAAGATTGCAGTGCTTGTGACATCACTTACTTTTCACTCCATGGATGCTAATTTGGTTGCAGTCACAGCCTCTAGACCAAACAAGAATTGTTGCAATGACCTGATGGGCTATGATATTTTGTTTCCTTGTTTCAAAGCAAGGATCAATGGGAGTCCCACGTTCGATTATTTCTAGAGTCATCTCCGTTGCAAAAAAACCTGTCAGGTAGAAAAAGTACATGTTAGGTTTTGTATCCAAGACACTAGTCACATTACCGGCCAGATCTTGTACATAACTGCCTCTCCCTAGTTTACAAGCTCCGTGTGTGTGTCTTTGGGCTGAGGGTATCAATTGGAATTTGGCAAAGCGGAGCAACATTTCATGGACTGTGAAAGTTCCAGCCAAACAACATGGAGACTTGCTCAAAGTTAGGGACATGTTTTTAATTTTCTTTTTTTTTTTTTTCCCCAAACAATATTACCAGAACAAAATTTTGCCTTGTACACGTAAAATGCCGCTTCAAAGATAGTAATTTGAAGTTTTAGTTTGTTTTTATTCCAAAACCTGGACAGATTGATCTTTCCTTTCGAAGGGTACTTGTATTCTATGTCCTAATGAAGTGGACTTCATTACCAGTAGCATGCACACATTTCACATAGCTGAAACAAACCCTTCGCATGGTTTTATGTTTAGACTTCATGTCCAATAGCAACCGTATTTGTCTTATATAACCTAAAAGGAACATTTTTCTCACTGGGGAGCTTAAGCTACAACTAAATCAGAAGAACAGAATTTAAAATTCTGCAGGATTGCTTGTTTAAGTTGTGCTATGCGGACAAAACAGAAATGTTTCTTGGTGTCTAGGTGTCTGATAGAATTGAAAACATAAGGCTTCCAAGTTCCAATATTTTTCAATAATTTAACTTTAGTCCTTAATAAAGTAACAAATAATCAGCAGTATCCAACACTTCATTATTTGATGATATCAATTAAACCCTGCGCATAAAGAAACTAAGACCTTAACATAAAAGCATAGCTTATTGCATAAATTAGTAATAAGAGTCCTAGTTGAATGATTTCTGTTGTGTCAACATGCACCCATGCAGTGAACTTGTCAAGAAACCTGGAATTTGGAGGTACGTATGAACACTAGCTCTTAAAAAAATTATGAACGGCAAAAAGAAAACAAGATTTAAAACCATACCTACTGAAAAGCTACTTTTTCAGCATTGGTAGTGAAAGACGGTCTCCATTTGCGATCAAAAGGCCCTAAGCTCCTTGTCACAAAGGATTTTTGTTTACTTAGCTTCTTATCAATAACATTCAGCAACTCCTGCAAACCAACCCCTGTTACAGCAGAAGTTTTCACGTGTCCGTCTTTGACATCAGGAGATATGTCTAAATCAGTCATCCCCTTCTGCTCCAAAGACTCTTGGTCATGAATGTTCTCCAGATTCTTTTCTGAAGATAGGTCTGAAGCCATGGTGTGCTCGTCTTGATTTGAACTGAAGCCATCCTCTCCTTCCGAAATAGTTTCTTCCCCAACTCCACTGAGGCATTCTTCTCCTGAAATAGTTTCATATTGCTCTTTTCCTCCATTTGGGCATTCGTCTCCTGAAATTGTTTCATAACCTTCCTCCTCGGTTCCACTCAAACATTCATCTCCTGAAATTATTTCACACTCTTCTTCACCTCCACTCCACCAATCGGCCTCTTCTAAAGTTCCAGAAGCTCCTTTGTCCTTGTCAAGAAGATCAATCTGAGCAAGTTTCAAATTTTAGCACAAGTTACTCTAAAAATTAACAAGATCATGAATAAGGATTTGTCGAAATTATTGTGAAACACAATGTTACTTTATTCCAGACTTCAATCATATTGTGTATCTTTTCTTTTGACACACCAATTTGCTGCAGAACTTCAAGGACAGTTGCACGTTGCTCTTCCAGATTAGGAGCACTAGCATCTAGCACATGCTGCATCAAATAAAATCGTCAGGCAATCTACTTATGGTACAGTGAGATTTCCACACTACCACCTAGAAATAAGCACAAAGTTAACATTTGTGCTATACACTCAGACATAAACATTGATATCAATCTCTAAATATCTGTATGCTGTGATACTGAGTGTTTTAAGAGCCATGCTAACTCTAGGTTTAGGGCTTTAAGTGGTGCGCACTAACTGGAGACCTTAAACCAATTAAAGTATGCCTGAATATACAATTGTCTCTATAGGATATGAGGATACTCTTATCTAAACTCCTCCTTAAATCAAAATAATTCACATAGAACGAAATGCATGTTACATGCAAGAATAGCTTATGCCTAATTTGTAACAAATATCAGCTGACTGAAAATACTTGGATTCTAGCCTAACAGTTTTATCAAAAATGGAAAAAAAGAAATACTCATTCTAGATAATAAACCTTTAATCCCAAAAATGGTGGTCTCTAATTATTATTAGCTGAGGCTATTCAATTGAAAATAAAAACAAATGTAAAATCTTAGTTCGTTCCTATAGCAGACCATGTTTTTATATTCAGTTATGTGTGTTGAGAGAAATGCTTAGATTAAACAAAAACATGTGCATGTGCATCAAATTCCAAGTTAAAACAGACACACCATTAGCTTATAAGGTCTGAATTAGTATCTTCCGTTCAACTATCTTTAAGGTACTGCGTACCAATCTTATCTGCAAAGTTACGATGTGCACACACACTAACAAAAGAAGTGGGGGTGTAGACAAAACTTGTGCAAGTATTCGATCCATACATGTGTCTTATTTTTTGAACAAAATGTACATGGTTATGGACACGAGAAAATGTGCTATAGTCTATAAATGAGCAAGTACTGAACATACTATGTTAATAATCAATGATGAGGGATGCAGAAAGCATAGATGCACTGCACTATAAGTATAATACCTTGAGAATTTGAGATACTGAGGCAAATCTATATCGTCACTGGAATTGCTATAATCTACAAACGAATATGTGGATCTAAACATGCTAAAAACGATGAAGGGATGTAGTAATCAAAGATGCCCAGCAGCCTAAGTGTTATACTCTGAGCTACTGTAGCAAATCATAGTCAAAATTTGGTATGTGTCCGTGCAGTCATTTAAAGCATGCCAATTTGAGTTCAATTAAGGCTTCTGTATCCAAATGCCCAATCTTGACAAATAAAACACAATAGAAGTTATTATCCACATACCACTAACAGATCTGCTTCTACCACTTCTTCCAGGGTAGCATGAAATGCTTCAACTAACTGCAAGATAAGTAGTCATCAAGCATCAAGAAAGCAATTATTTGCCCATTTTTTCTTTGAAGAGAGACTATTTGCCAAAAAAATTGAAATAATATGCAGAACACCTCAGCAGCTTACCTGTACAGGCAAGTCTGAAATAAACCCTACAGTATCACTAAGAAGAACTTTCCTCCTGACATAGCATTGGAGTATAAAAAGCCTTGTTAAGTATTGTTAAGAACTGAATTTGCTACAAATCGAAATGAGATATCTTGTAGAGAAATACCCTGATGGAAGAATCACACTTCTTAGTCGAGGATCCACTGTTGCAAATAATCTGCAGACAACGAAAGCAGAAGTTTGAAAGCAAGCATTACAAATTATGCACTTCAACTAGAGTAACAATAGTTAAGTCATTCACTAGTAACATAAAACTATAATATAAGAATTTCTTCAGAGATTTGAAAATTCAGTTAAAGAGTACCGATCGTCACTATATACATCACTTTCTGAAAGGGCACTGACTAGAGTCGATTTCCCCTACAGTATATACATATATTAGAACTTGGATTCAGTACACAGAAGGCTAAAAGCTTCAAAGAAGCAAAGTCAAAAATGTATTTAATTTTGCAGGAAAAAACAAAGGAACTTGCATTAATAACCAAAAGAAGTTGTTCTAGACTAACTATGAATGGTGCAAATTTCTGGAGAACCACATACTGCATTAGTATAACCCACAACAGCAACTGTTGCTAGGCCTTCACCATATGAACCACCATGCCTTTTTCGGGCAGAACGTTGCACACGACGAGTTCGGCGAACCTCTTCAATTTGTGATAGTAAATATTTTCGCCGCTCAATAATTCTAAACAAAAATAAAAAGATAATTAAATAGGAACAGCCTGAACCAGCTTAAGAAATAGAGCACAAAAATAGTATACAAGAATAACACCTTATCCATTAATGCAGAAAGCCAGAAACAGAAACATAATTGTTTATTTGTAGCAACACACTTCAGATAAAATCTTGACATGACTCACAAACTTAAATACCCCAATTTCACCAATGGCAATTATCCAAGGTGGCACACTTACTACATTATAAGATGCCCATATGAAACCAGGCATATGATCGGCTAGTAGTTGTATTTTACTAGTAAATTAGTTCTCCATGTAGCTTTAACTGAAATATTGGCCAAGACATTTAAAAAGTACACTATAACTTATTCGACATGCATTTTCCACATACATTGTGCAGTATTCATCTTCTACTTTTAAGTAATATATCTGATCTATTTGGCATGGGATTGATTTCACAGCATATGTACAAAGAAACCATTGTTCTGAATTATATCTGGCATCTAAGCCTCACGGAATCTAGAAGAAGTTATCTCTATCAAGTATACCCTTCTTTCTTCCTTCTTTTTGACAAGATGGGAAAGCTCTGAAGAGAATTTCGAATCTGCAACTTCAAAACAGTCAAATCATGAAATGATGCCTACAAAAGGGTTTAGGAAACTAACTGGAATGCGGTGTAAAACTCAAATATATAGTTGGAAGACATTGGTAGACACCAAGGGCAAGGAATACATCAGACCGCAGACAGGTATTAACTAAAAGCAGAAAATGTACCTTCTACGCTGCAGTTGCAGTTCAGTTTCTCCAGCGCCACTGATGAAACCACGTCCTCCGCTTCCCCTCCTGCATCGTAACAATACTGTAAATGAAATATCTGGAAGAAAAATTTAAACAAAAGGAAGCAAGAAAGGAAGAATCCTGCACTTAACATGACAGAAAGTAGGTCCAACTTTAAAGGCCATAATTTGCTTTAGTTTAAAATGATATATAAGGAGAAATGCAACTATACTTCTCCCATGAGTTATAATGGTTGTTTGGATCTACTATTCCTCGCAAACATACTAAACGAGTATGCACAAAAATAAAGACTAAGATGCTAGCTTGAGCTTATGCACAAGTTTTTTTTTCTTAACCAACATATCAGACGAAAATTAATCCTTTAATTACTGAAGGCGTAAATTGCAAATATCTGCTTTTTATTTATGCCTGTTACTTGGTTATCAAGACGTGTACAAGTTCAGATGGAACAAAAAATTCCTGAAGGAAAATGACAAAAATGTACAACAAAATGCATTGAACTCACCCCCGGGCACTAACAACCTCAGCTTCGCCGCCCGTTCCAAAGGTAAGCCGACCACCTGGACCACGCACACGTACAAGCCTACTCTTCTTATACATTAGAGCTGCTAATTCTGCCTGGTACAAAGACAATGTACAAATAATATTTTATGTTCATATAACCAGTAGACGCATAGTATCAAACATGAAACACAGTTGCACCACATTGCACAAGACCTTACATCCCAAGAACTGTATATTAAAGAAAAGATAAAAACGCAGTCAATTGCATTCTGATTTGGATTGCTGTTACAAAGAGACTTCATATTAAAGATAGATTGCATTTTGTGGATCATCTTCATAAAAACTGTGTGTTTTGTGAAGCTGCAGAGATCAGTACATATTTTTGGAGTGTTATTATGTTAAGCCTATTTGATTGTCAATTAGGCATAACCTTGAGATACCTGATCTTCCTAATAACCTATCTAGCCTCTGGACTTAATTGGAGGGGGGAATAATGTGCAGACAGGAAAGAGAATAGAATGGGATAAGGCAGTGTCAGCCATCATTTTTCTCAAGAAGATATAAAACTCAGTCAAAGAAACAAAAGAACTCAAGTGCAGAGTAAGACCTGTAGCTTTGCTTCTTTTGTCTCGGCATGGGCATTGAATATCTCAATTATAAGGCCTACACGATCTAATACCGGCTTCTTCCAAGCCATCTGTCAAAATAGTGAAAAGAAATAAACAATTTAGTCCTTCGTATGCATACATGCATATATATAAGATCGCAGATTTGATATATATGCTGATATGACTTGCCTCCAAATTGCGCTGCTGGATCCCAGAAAGAATCGCATTAACAAAAACTGCATCCACCTGATCCTGTTAAGACCACAACTATGTTTGTCAACGAAATGCAAGAAAGCAAGAGAAACAAAAAGAGATTCGAAACATAGAAGCAGAATTCTTGTTATTACACTAATTAAAATGTCAAATGCCATCAACGATCAGGAAGATTTTTATGCCAGGACGTGTGATGTGCCCTTCAATGGTTAAGAGGACATGACAGAGTTTGACTCGATGTCCCTTCTCATACCAACACTCTCATCATGGTTACACTAACTTCACAATTAAAATTTTGGAAATCCAAGATAATTTCTCTTTTAAACACTGAATAAAATTTCTCAGAACTTCCTACGAAAAACCAAAGGAGTTCTCTCCTCCTTCCTTCTTTTTATTCTCAATCCTCTACTCTTTCTAAAGCATATACAAAAGAACCACCATGAGAATTGCATAACGTACCTTCGACTCCAATGCTCTTATGTGGCATTTGATATTTTCCATGGTTCCGGGTCCAAAGTACGTGTCTGCACAAGCATAAAGCTTAAATCAACCCACGTCAAGATATTTGGTTTAACAAACACATTTGACCGATATCGGCTAGTTCAAACAAGATATTAACATAAATGGCGATATGGAGCTTGTGCATCTACCACTTACCCAAAAAAAGAAAAAAAGAAGAAAGAAGTACAAGACATGAACTGAAGAACATCATCCGCCATAGCAAACTTCGAATCAATTGAAGGATGTGATTATTAATCACAGTTACCTTGATTTGTTAACCAATGGATTAATAATTAGGATTATTTTCTTGAGTAGCTACTAAAACTGTAGCATGTATCATGTGAAAAAGTACTACATAGCCAAAGAAATTATCTTTCTTCTTCCATTTTCATCAATGTTGCAAAAGAGTTGATTTCATGAAACAAAGTGCAAACTGACCATTATTCAATAAAACTTTTATATCGCCCAAAAAAAAGTCAATTTTTAGTGAACCAAAATGCAAACTTTCTCCCAAATTTCCAAGATTTTAAGAACTCACCGGCCTTGCGTGATCGGTTGGCTGGATTCTGAACGACGAGATGCGGCGGCGGCTCCTTCGACGCGAAGTCGTTGGCATAGAATCCATCCCTCTGCTCTTCAAGAGAACTTGCGAGGTTGAGAGCCTCGGAGAGCTTGGATTGGAGCAGAGACTCAGGACGGAGGCGGGGCTGGACGACGAAGAGCCTCGGTGGAGCCTCCGGGTCGTTGTTCAACAAGAAGACTGATCCGCCGCCGGCCTCGTCATCGCCGTCGCCGTCGTTGGGCTTCTCCCGGCGGCGAGAAGAGAAGGGAGATGAATGGAGGAGAAGGATTGGTGGCAGGGCTTTAGGGATCGCCGGAGTTGGCGAGCGAGAGAGAATGGCTCTTAGTCTTAGCATCTCGTCGCCTTTCTTCTTCGTTCTTCAGTCGAGGAATTTGGGGTTTGGGAAATTATAAAGAGCACACTCCAAATATCTAAGAGCACAACCAAGCAGGAGTGTGTGGACCCCAGCGCAGTAGGAGAGGTTGAGCGTCCCCTTAGATCTTTTTGGTGTGCCTCTGGATTTTCCCCTGAAGTTGGAAAATGGACTGGGCCTTGGCCTGTTGTGGCCTTTTGGGTTACGTGTTGGCCCATGGGTTAGAAAATTTTCTCCGTGTCCTAGGTGGTGGTCTTGCAAATGGCGAGAGCTTGAAAATTAGTTCATTTGAGAAATTTCTGAAGGGTTGGGGACAAAAAAATGCCTTTTTTATTGTAGAAGGGAGGAGGAGGGGGAGATGAGCTCCAATAGTAACAGTAATAGTAATCCAAATCCATGGCGGCAGCGGCAATCGAGCCAAAAAGAAGAAGAATACTATGCATCGAGGGCTTGGGGGATTCTCCTCTTCGGCCTAATTGGCGCCACCGCCACCACCCTAGCGGTCAGTACTCTTTGAAATCCCAAACCCAGTAGCTGAAATTTTCATGATTTTTGTATTTATGATTCAGATATCAAAGTTTACCAATTTGAGAGATATCTCCCCAATTTTTGATTTTGGCTTGTGAGATTAGTAATTCCAGTGTTTTAGTGTAAAATATGAATATTCATATGTTGATTGACCAAAAAAATTGAATCTTTTTGAGTTTTAGTCTGGAAATGATCAAACTCAAGTTTTTTTATTGTATACCCATATAATATAATTCCAACGAACACTTGACTGAAATTCTATGTTGAGGAAGATAATAATGACTACTGAAGCAAGATGTGAGCCATTAGATTGCTAGCTTGTATGTTCTTAAATTAGTTGAAGAACCAGATTGACATTTGCCTTTTATATAAATAAATAAATAAATAAATAGCTTGCTCTTCGGAGCATTCGGTCATCCTTTCTTTATGATTCAGTGGAAATGGTAAGGGGAAGGGAACCGAAAGGATCAACGAAGACCCCTTCTAACGTTTTCAGTTGCTCTTGTTAATATATATGTTTCTGATTTTTGGATCAAACTGGCAGGTTTGTCAGTTGCATAGGACTGGCGAATGGCTCTACACACAGGTATATGAGTATAATATATCGCTTTCCCATAATGTTAAGGCTGTATCTTAGTGTGCAATCAATGTTTTACAGCGAAATGCTTCAAAGAAAATGTTTCACAGCGAAATGGTCATAAATGATGATTTGAAAAGTAGAATTTTGGATATTTATATGTATGTTTTTTCGTTATTGTTGAAATGTCTTTAACAGTATATTATTTGCAATGCCAATTCTGACTCGTAGTAGTCTCTTTCTGAGTAGAATTTCTGATTGATTTTGTCTTTTCTATACAAAAGCTGAACAAGTCACAATCGAATTCATCATGGAGGAGGGGGACGAGCAGTTCAGGCTGGGGGAGCTACAGCGAGGAGGCATGGAGAAGATACAACCGCCGACTGCAGCAGGAGTATGAGGAGGAAATGCAGAGAGTGGTCGATGTCTTTCTCTTGTCAATCTCCTCTTCAATTTCCTCTGATAGTTTCATATATCATGCCTATCCAATTTATATTTAATGGCCTTTTTTTATGTATGCAGGAACGCATCAGGCGAATGCAAAGTGTATTCAACAGAGAGAGAGCCAAATACAAGAGGAGCTACGAGAGGTGGAGAGAATATGGCCCTGGTGCATATCAACATTACCAGCGAGATGACTGGTACTGGTATACAGAGACGTCTTATGGAGATCAACGAACTAATTACAGGTTCACTCCTCAATATAGCGGAAATTATTCAATGTCACATCACTACTCAGTCTTGGGTCTAGACAGGTAATAATTAAGAGACCATCCCTCTGAGTAATATGTTTTATATCTATCTTTCATTTTCGTTGAATGTAAATTATCGTTGCATATGAGTTGTAAATATTGACTCTCAAGAAAAGAAGTGATAAATATCACATACATAATTCATATAAGCAACACAGAAAATTAGCATGACAGTTATGTTGTTTTATAATCAACTTTTCCATGTGCACATACCCTGATAAACTGAAGATCTGTTAATATGCTTCGTTTCCAAATATGTTGATTGTGCTTGAGGGAAATAATACATAACTGAATGTCAAAGAATACTTAGCCCAACATATTTTTTATATTTCTCGGTCGCACACCACTTCTGTCAAGAAGTCTAATCCGTATCAGAGGTGTAGATGAGCCAAATATGTAGGACGAGCCGTCTTTTAAAAGAGAGAAACAGAAAAATAAACAATTTCTTCTTCGAACTTTTTTTGGAAGAAATACATTGGGGCTATTCTGCTTAGTTTTGGTTTCCCCCTGAATGTGAATCCTAAAAACTTGTTCAAAAAACTTGTTCATGATGCTCATTGCTCACCACCTAAAGGACTGAACGAAGAATGAGGAATGTAAATGAATTTAGATATTTAATTGATGGAGCTGACAACATCTTGTAACTTTAAGGTTGTGCCATTTCCAACATTTGTTACGAGGTCTCCTTTCGTATGGATATGATTAAAATGCATGACCTTTTGCTGTATCATCATATATCTTTATATAATTCAGAAAACTTTTCTCATCAATAATAATTAGCACTGGTTATTTGTTGCTTGTATGCAAGCCAAAAACCAAATAGGAAAATAATCCCCTATGGTCTTGCTATTTGTTCCTCCCTCGCCTTATCTTTTTTATGTGGAATTAATAAGCTGGATAGTTTCCACTGGACCCAGGTTGGAAGAAAATCCCTCCTTTATGTGGATCTCCTCAAGCTTATAATCACCCCCATCACAACCAGATGCTCAAACCGTGCAAGTTCTCTTTTCCGATCGCTGTTGTTGACCTTATCTTTTTTATGTGGAATTAATATGCTGGATAGTTTCCACTGGACCCAGGTTGGAAGAAAATCCCTCCTTTATGTGGATCTCCTCAAGCTTATAATCACCCCCATCACAACCAAATGCTCAAACTGTGCAAGCTCTTTTTCGATCATTGTTGTTGATAAGCTTTTACTATATGCATGGAGTTCATGTCACTGCCTTTTAACCATTTCTTAAATGCACGCTACCCGTTAATGTGGGGCATTGTTTCGTGTTCCGTCTGTTTGTTTCGGGTTTAAGGTGTTTTGACTTGTAATTTCATTTCTTATTCAATAGGTCGAGGCCAACACCATACTCAGATGCAGAAATTAAGGTACCGTTTCTAGTAACTCCCTTTATCAGTTCTGATTATTGATTTTTTTTTTTTCCATTTTAATTATATTTCTTAATTCAATTTGTTAGATGGCAATTAAAGAGTTATGTTTGTACTTCATAAAGCATTTCTAAGTGATCGATCCATCTTAGTTATAATCTCCAATTTTCATGAACTTCTTACTATGTATTACCATTGCCTTCATAAGCTAATTCATTATTATTAGACTGAGGCAATGTTGGCTTCTTGTTATCTAGACTGCTTTCAGAGCAAAGGCTATGAAATACCACCCAGATCAGAACCAAGATAATAAAGGTGTGCTGCTTGATCCTTGTGTCTCATTTGATATGGAGTTTAGTTCTTGTTTCTTACTAATGTTTTGAGCGATTTTATGTGCCAATGTCTATCTATTTCATTTGAGATGTTTAATTTTTGTTGCAGAGGCTGCAGAGGCGAAATTTAAAGAAGTGATGGCATCTTATGAAGCAATTAAATCAGAGAGGAAAAATGCCAATTGTTGTTGATCAAGAAGCACTGGTTCATAGAGCCTGACTGACATACGCCAGAAAAATAAATCGGGTTCCAGTCAAAACTTGCTTAATTGCCATCTTTTTTGCAATGATAGAGCATAAAGATTTCTCTTTTTGAGCAGTTCATGGAGAATCATTGATGGTAAATGATGTAAAATGTATACTTCTAGTAAGTCATGTTTCCGTGTCGTCTACTGAAGTAAAATGAATGTTGCTCATGCCCCCACCCTTTTCATGCCGTTTGTTAAACTCTGTCACAAAAGCTTGTTATGAATCCTATCTATCACTTGGATAATAGGAAGCTCATGAGCTTCCAGGATCCATTTGTGGAATGACTCAATGTTTGAACAAATTTCGACAATGGATCAGCTCTACTGCTACTAATTTAGGGTTACGATGTCCATGAGAAGAGAGATCAAAGAAGAGAGAGAAGAGGCTAAAGTCCATTAGGGGATTCTGACGAAAGATTGGGATCGATTAGGTCATTGCAAGGATTATTTCTGGAGCAAGGGCTCTCTCTACATTCTAAAGGAAAGTAACTGAGAAGAACCTAGACTCCATGCTTAAAGAATATTGGGACTCAAATCAAAATCAAACAATTTTCATTATGCTGCCTTTGATTAGACTTAAACTTTAGTTACAGCAGTGACATTCTATACAGCTAAACAACATGCACCAATCTCAGATATACAGATATTTGAATGTCCCAGAGCCACAACATTGTTACAAAGGACAAAAACAACCAACTTAGACCATTTGAAGGGAGGGAAAATGGGGAATTGTTACCCAGCATAAGTGATTCCAAATCACACGGCAGGAGATTTTTCTGCTTCTCATTTAGCAGGAGGGGCTCTGTAGTATGCGGGAACAGTTGCAGGGAAAAACATTTGCCGAAATCCTTCAGCTTTTATTATTGGAAAAATGATCCCCGAGGCTGCCTGCAAAGGAGAAAACTGATAGTAAGAATGAGACGGAAAAAGGAACTCAAATTTGAGCTCAACATAAGAAACTTTTGGTATTAGTACCTTGCAGGCTTCCATTTCAATGTAATTAATTGAACATAAATGGTAATAATTACTATAAAATGACTAGAAATATAGCAGAATCGAGACCGAACGAAGAAATGAAGAAATTTTATATTACATGCAATCATGAAATTAAAAACCATACAGTGGCAACTTTATCAAGGGTAGACTATTCCAAATAGTGGTAAATAAGCAGAGAATCTAAAATTGAATTCAGGGGGGAAAATAAGAAATTAAATAATAAAATGAGTCTTGGGTATTGACTGTGCAGTTACGCCTATAGAAATGGATTTGTAAACGAGTGATATAAAAGTTTAAATTAAAAAGTTTAGTGGTGACTCACTGAAATCAGTCTTGCACCAATCCACAATCTCTTGGGTGAAGGAAATGGCAACAACAGACGGCCGACACCAAATATTGCAACAGCAAAGAAGTGGCAAACCAAACTCAATGGGCGAGGATTGAGACCAGACAGCAAAGCCACAGGCCCAGTTGAAAACACGCCACCGAGGCTCAGATAATCGAAACAGGCTTGACGCATTTCATTCCTTGCCTGATCTGGTGAGGCGCTGAACACCTTGTACAGGGCACCCGCCAGGGTGTTTATTGTTGAAGCCACTGGCTACAGAGAGAGAAGAAAAATATGTGAATTTTCTAAAATGCAGCAGCAAAAGTAAAAAGTATTTATGCAATCATACATGTGCATGTTTGATATATAATAAGCATACAAAAAAGGCCAGATTATAAGTTCTGAATTAGATGCACATCAAGCAGTGACCAATGAACATGGAACAAAAGAAGGCATTATCATCAAAATCCTAGTCACATCACAGCACATCACATCACATCACATCACATCAATGTCATGTATGCTACAGAACAAGGCCTATTGAAGTATTACATAGAACTTTATGATGGGGTCTACTGGATGTCAGCCCTCCAAATTAGTGTCAAATTCCTAGCCAAGGAAATTATACAGGAGCAGGACATTCAATAAGTTCTAGAAGGCCAGTCAGCAGCAGTTCCCCCAAAAATTTGCAAATGGTCTGGTGAAGAAATATCATGATAAAGATGAGTAGAAGTACTTAACAACCACGAAAAAGAGGAAGTCAGGATTAACAGAAGCTTTCAGTCTCAAGAGTAAATAATATCAGCAGTTAGTTATTCCTGTGTCATAAAAATAAAATGCTGAGTTTTTGTGGTGCCGAGAGTATTGAGAAATAACACATATGGCCAGGCACTATCACAGAAACATTGTAGAAATTTGTAACAATTGGGAAATTTGCATCAATGTGTGATATGGATTACCTTACGCAAGGTGTAGAAGGACTCCAGATATTTGCACAGAGAAGAAGCATCGTGGAGATTACGCAAGGGCTTGAGAAGATCCCGTAGGACAACAATATCAGAGAGTGCCACAGTCATTCCCCCGCCCGTTAAAGGATGACGCATGTTGAATGCATCCCCCATTAAGAGGGCTCCAGGTGTTGGATATGGAGCAGCTGGCATACTCTTATTTGGCATAGTTCTAATGCTTCCCCTATCTATGGCTGAAATAAAAGCATCATGTAGCACACGAGGGACCTGGCAGATAGAAAACATCATTTAAGAAATATAACAACTGCAAATTAGGATGCAGGTATTTAGTTACCTACCTAAAAGTTCAGATTAAGTTACTAACCTATAATGAAATATGAAGAGCAACTACGTTTGGTTGCAGAAGGAATTACAGGAATGCCAGTATTTTCCCACATTATCCCAATTGGGGATACTTCTAGTGACCTAGACGGAAAGAATGATTTCGTTTATTTTCTTCCCCAACACCACCAACTTCCCATTCCCTTTATCCCAATAACCAGACAAGACGAAATATTTGTTCATCTTTACTTTGCCCAGGTATTACCCTCGGAGCAAAACTTATCCTAAATGATGGAACAGCAAAACCAAACCAGAACAAAAAACCATGCATGCTAAACTACTATATACCTGAGGAGCTACCAGAGTCTTCAGGTATTTAGCCATTTCTCCATTAGCTATAGAAGGCACTTTCTGGCCAGGCACATCAACCAAACAACGAACCTCAGTGCTGCTGATTGGATAAAATAGAATGGGCGAAGGATCAGCCAGAACAACGTGCCCATGGTTTGGATATGGGAGCCGACAGTTCTCGAGCACCAAGCCAACAAAACAAGAAGGTACATCCACCTGCATAGTAAAATTCATTGCAATTATTTGCTAGTCTCTAGAAAATAAGAGAATGTACTAAAGACTTTTAACAGATATCATTGTTAGTTGTGTACATGTGGATGAAAATGTGCTTGAGTAACTAGAAGAATGTATCATAATCATAATTCATAAACCAAAATGCAGTCTTTACCTTTGAAGAACAGAGGACGCGCCGTAGATTTGAGAAGCAACCATCACATACAATTGTAAGAGGAGCATATGCCTTGAGTTCTTCACCAGATTTAGACTTATATGTCACCCCTTTAACTGTCCCATTTTCTTCAATCAAAGATGTTACTGTCCCCTGCTCCAACTGGACACTACAAAAGTAGTAACAGATTAAATTTTCGATCAACGATATGTATACATTTCACTATTAAGTGTACAATCAAAGGAAGTAAATTGCATAACAAGTGGCCATAATGTGAGAACATTAATTTAACACTAATAGGATAATAACTTTATCTTTTATGCAGAGTGGCATAAGCAAGTTGAATGTCACTTGGCCTATGCCATGCTACAATCTTTTTGTCCAGCTAGGAATTTGTCAGTTAAGACAAAACTTATTTCTATCCAAAAGACGATCTTTTGGAAGACAATTAACATGTTATATCACAACTGTAGCATCTTTATCTGTATATCATAAAAGTGTCAACAAAAACCTTCATTCTCCAAACTTTTGGAGATAATCAATAATGGATAAATCTATAGAATGTTTCGTGGATCAAGCTTCTTCTACCCTGTTTGGAAGCTTTTTCTCAAGTAACTAGAGGATTTCTCTTCGGAAAAGGCACTACAAAATATACATTACATGGTATATTCTTTAGACTAAAAACTACTAAAAGTAGCTATGATAATCAGATATCATGATAAAACAATTTACTTAGACACAAACATAGCAGGGGAAAAAATGGATTTAGAAGGGCTACTTGGGCAAAGACGCAGCTTTTTCTCGCATTCTTTGAATAAATCGACCATTATGAAAGCTCCTCCCAGCAACATCCGAATGATATTGTTCCAAGGGATAAGACAGTTTAGTGTCTCTTCCATCCTTAAAGAGAGCATACCCAAGTACCCGTTGAGCATCTATTTCGTCCACACAATCTGAAGAGGAAAGATGTACTTAGTGTACAATATTAGTGAGAGTCTGGAGGAATCCAAAAATATAATTATATATGAAATGAAAAACTTATATCCTTACCTTCAAGACCAAGCTCAATAAGTTTTAGGTAGCCTCCAGGTTGTAACAATTCACCAACAATTCTATCAGGTTCTGTCAAATCTCTCTCAATGACATGTACTCGCCGTCCATCCTACAGATAATAAATCAAATTAATTCCTTTGTAACTTGGTTATCAGCCTGAATATTTCTGGTGAAGCAAAAACTTAATCTACATGCTGGTTAGTTGATAAGCCAACCAAGAAACACTCCAGAAAACATGAAATAAAAGACTACAGGATTTGAAGGGGGAAAAAAGAAATCTTGCAGTGCTCCTAAAATAAAATTCTACTTGGAATCAGCACACCTACAAGATACTCGATAAGTTCATAATGAATTCTGTCTACTTTCGCAACTCTACAAAGCAATAAATCTCTATATAAATCAACAACCCTAGGAAGTTTCTCCAACCTTTAGCAGCGTTTAGGAGGGCGGAACAAGTACATGTATATATTAGCAGAACAACCTTAGCAATAACAGATGAGGGTTTTTTTGTTTTTAAATAAATGAATGTCAAAGCATCGAGATTGCTTGATGAGGCACCCCTCCATGTAAACGAGAAAATATTTATATCGGCTAACTAAAGAACTGTAATAGAAGGTTCATTACTTCTTAGGGTACTTACTGGTTTGTCTCTCAAATTTTTATATATTATGATTTAGTTTTCCAAATCTTCATATTTAGGATTTAGTCTCCCAAATCTCCTTCCCTAATTTCTATTAACATTATTTAATTTTTGACCTGATATTATCATTTTACCCCTTCTTATTCATTCTTTTTTTTCCTCTTTTCTTCTCATTTTCTTCTCATTTTCTTCGTTATTCTTCCTCTCTTCTCCTTTATTTTCCTTTTTTCTTCCTCTTCTATTCTTTTCTTTATTGGGAGAAGAGAAGAGAAAAAGAGAAGGAGAAGAGAGAAGGAATAATGAAAAAAAGAAAAGGAGAGGAGGAAGAGGAAGAATAAATAAGGAAGGGTAAAATGGTAATATCAGGTCAAAAATTAAATAGTGTTAATGGAAGTTAGGGAGGGGGACTAAATTGTAGTAAGTTAGAAGATTTGGGGGAATAAATCTTAAATATGGAGATTTGAGGGACTAAATCATAATATATAAATATTTGAGGGACAAACCAGTAAATACCCCTACTTTTTATTAAAAAAAAAAAAATTTGGTTTTAATTTAAAGATTTAAGATCCAGTTCATATGTGCATTCAAATAACAATTCCAAAATTAATTATGAGTAGAGACAACTACTAATAAAAAGCATAAGCTTCTCATTTCCAGATTTATATCTTAATTTAATACAACTTAATGTTTAAAATTCCCTTTTTTTTTTCAAGGGAAAAAAGTGTTAACTTTCCTGCAAATTCAAGTCCCTATGAATATTCTCTAATGCATCAATTACCAAAAAAACAAATTAGAAAATAATACTAAACAACGAAAAAAAAAAATCAAAAGCATTCACATTAACAAACATAATCACATGATTCTTCTATTCCCAAATCTCGTGTCCCGAATCCCTAATTCAAATGAATCCAATCCAGAGATTTTTTTCTTAACCTTTCCGAGAGTGTAGGCTAGCGCGGATCCGGCGACGCCGGCTCCGACGACGATGACGTCCGGTCCCCCGTCGTGGGACCCACATTCCCCGCCCTTCGACGCCGTCGTAACCGCCCCAATCCCCTCCTTCTCCTTGCTGTCCTTCTTCTTCCCTTTCCTCGTGAATTGAGAGAAGAGGAGAACGAGAGCTAGAATCGAAGCGACGATCCCTCCGAAGAGATACTGATTCGAAAGCTCCATCGCCGTCATCAGCATCTTCCCCTTTTTCTGGAAGAACTGAAGCCCCTCTTCTTCCTCCTTCTTCTTCCCTTTTTTCTTTTCTTTTTTCTTTTTTTTTTTTAATGGCGCTGGTTCACTTTGTTCGTTGGGGAATATAACGGGCAACGAATATAACGAGCAGGGTCCGCTCCTCCGCCGGTATTTTTTCGATCGCTTTGTTCGCCTGTCTCGTCCTGCCAGCTGGCACCAAAATCCAACCGATAAGTTTACACACCAGTCGACCGTAAGGGTCTTATAGTCACGGGGCGGTGACGTTAGACAGCTGAGTTTTAGGGAGAGCGTTTGAGGCTAATTTGCGGGCAGTGCCCACACAGTATATCTTTTTTAGGAAGGACGTAATTAATCTGATGCTTTAATTACCAAATTAAATCTTTTTCATCAACATCACTAATAATCGAATCTCTTACAAACAATTTCATTTGTCCATTAAACTAATGGAAAATTAAAATTTACTGTAAAATAAATATCAATATAAGTTAAAGAAAGATTTTAGCACGTTCATTTTTTAACTTGGCTTGCGTTTTCGTTTTTCTATTTTTTTATTTGAATCGAGGAACACGTGAGAAAAAAATTAATGGTTTTGCGACTGAATGAGGGCTTGCCACGTTTACCATGCGGAGGTAGGATGATCGAAGACGTACGGTTGTGTACTCGATGTCGGGATGTAGAATCATTTAAGTTTAAACTAGGGATGGCTCGTGGATTTGATTATGCTTATAAGTTTAATCTCTAATTATTGCACATTATACATTTTTTGCGACTCACACACACACATCGTGACACGCTTAGCTGTGAGAGATTGTTTTTCTCCTTGAGAAAGAGAAATGATTAAGATAGAGGCTGACTTGTATCTGAAAGTTTTGTTGCGGGGAAATTCTAAATGTGACCATGTTTTTCTTAAGTAGCCAATCATCTTAAAAAAAATAATAATAATTACAAATTTGTTATAAATTATTTTGATAAAAAAAATTACCTAACCTGATTTTCTTAGTGAGCACCAATTTCTTAGTAAGCCCCATCTCTCTATCAATAAGAAAACGTCAGTGACGGGACATAAATCCTAATGCCTCGGAGCTCTCTCTCTCGCTCTCGGATTAGAGTTCCAGATCGGATTTAGGAACATGGCAGAGACGCTGTCACTACCACCGCTGCTAGGGGAAGGAGATGGAGGTGAGGTCAATAGATAGCGACGGCAAAGATAAACCGTTAGGATTAGGATTTTGGGAATGATCGAAAGAAGAGAGAAGGGATATGACAATTACGGAGAGGGGATGAGACTCACTAAGAAAAAAATGATCATATTTTAAATTTACGTGAAACTCACTAAGAAAAACATGGGTGCGTTTAGAATTTTCCTTTGTTGAGTGATAGATCAAGGTATACATTCATGTATTCTTTAATAAATAAATAAAAAAACCTTCTATGAAAAAATTAGAAATTTCTCAGTATTTTTTTTTTTTTTTTTTTTTTTTTTTTTTTAATGCACTTTCGTGTTTTGGTATAGCCTACCTGGAGTTTAAATTTGATACTTTCCCTGTCACAAGTCTGTGCTTTGAGACGGGATAGAAGGCTAATTATGCTTAATGGGCATCTAACTTTTGCACATCATTTTCATTTTTTTTCATAACCAAATGTCATAATTCGAGACTTTCCGTAGTCTATACTCCAACTTTTACTGAGGCTCCAGTGGCTGTGTTCATCAGTTAGTCCCTATAATCTGCATGTAGATTATAAGAGCAGATGCTTTACACAGTACCCAGGCGAACTAGTTGGATGTAGCGACTCCCAAGCTAACACGTTGGTCGTAGCGACTTCTGATATTTGATGAGCTTGTATGGCTATTACTCTTTTATCCTTCCCCAAGAGTTTTCTCAGGTTCAGAAGGAGCCAAAAAACAACAAATCCAGCGAAATGGGATCGAATCATATGATCTGTAGCATATCCCCAGAGAAAAAACAATTAAAACTAACAAAAAAAAAACAAAAGCAAAAATAAAAAATCAACAACTCAAGACAGGTTGTTAAATGAAACAACTGCAACCGAATAATTAGCAACCATTGTAACTGTAATTCCCCAATGCAACACTAAAATCATATATTGCCATGCTGCATAGCAAAAACTTTACTGGTACACTGTCCTTCATTCTATCCTCAATTACAAAATTTTTGGTGCTTACCCTATAAATATCCCCTTCTCTCATACTGATACTTTAATACCTGCGCAACCAAGAAAGTTGTTGATGTTTTATTCCTCAATCAGTCTTCCTTGCCTTCTTCCTTTTATTACTACTGGCGGCTTCTCCACTTCTATCTGTTCTTTTCTTCTTTCTCTGCAAAAAAATTCCGGCAACTTAATAAACTTGTGTTCCATCAATTAATGGTGGATTAAAACTATGAATATCAAGGGATTGTCGACGGTGCACAAACATATACACAACGAGACTGTTAGATCATATATTCGGATATAATGCATACGAATACTCTTAGATAATATATGTAGCAACTGAATATATAACAGCATATGATATCAACTGTGAAATTCCTAAACATTCAAAATACTGCCCCAAGAATAACTGATACATGAAAAGGTTCCTCATTTTTTTCTTTCCCTATTCCTATCACTCAGTTATTTCTGTGTGGAACTGTCCTATCCAACAAGCGGTCATAAATTGCTGTAAGAAAATGCTTGACTTGCTAGTTTGGGCATCTACTCATTCCAAAAAACAGGCTAATACATGGTTTTCGAAATTTTCGGTTGTGGGCATGAATATTAGTCTATCTTTGGAAACAAGAAGATTTCCAAACGAGTTGGCAACCATAGCCGGAGCCATATAAAGACCCTGAAATTTTAATCTTATTTGAGCCCACACTATGGGCAAAAATTTAGTGGTCATGTTGGCAACAAGTGTTTGCAGGCTCGATACTTTCACAATTACCCAATCATATAAGGGTTCATTCAGTAGTACTTTAGTAATTTTGCTGTGTTCAATGTAATTGGTTGACAAAATATTGACTCTATAATAAGACAACTTGTAATCTCCTCCACATAAGCTTAGGGGCTTATTTAATGCCTGTGAATTTAAGACCCTGAAGTATTAATAATGGTTTACTCTTGGTTCTAAATATCTGATACCACATCTGTATATAATGAGGGACTTTTTGCGGGCACCAACACCCCAACCCCCCCAACCACCAAAAACAAACACCAACCAGAAAAAAGATATATCAGCTAGATAATATCATTTGTAGCAGTTGATACTTGGAACAGTGGGTTTAATTGTATGCTCTCCCCAAATGAAAATCCTGGATCCACCCCTATTAGCAACAATCTCGGAATGTGTCAATGACGCACAAGAACCAAATTCGTTTAGAAGGTCAAAAGAGGTTGTACCTCAATTGAGAAGGTCTTGAGAGGATCTCTATTCTTTCCAGATTCCCTCCTAAACCCAGGGCGTCGTCTCGGCTTGTTAATACCCATTGCTGCTCTAGAGAGCTTAACCATCTTGCTATTCTCTAGAACTTTCGGATCCGCGAGATATTCTGGGACATCGCGCAAATGAGCAGGAGGAACCTTTTTGCTTAATAGTTTGTCATGCTTCAATAGATCTGTCCATAGTGACACCCAGAATTAATATCACTATGGTTCCTAATATGCCCTGGTAAATCATCATGAGCATTATACAAAATCCATAATCAAAAAGAGGAGTTACCCAAGTCCCTTGGATTGTCTTTAAAATGTGCCTTCAACCTACACCCAAAAAAATGGTGTGATTAATAACGGATGTAAGAGACCAACTGGTTAAAGAATAAACAAAGGTTAATGCAAGCTCCATGTCTAATGTATACTCAAATATCAAGGGGGGAAAAGAGAAGAGTTAAAAGAAACTCATAGTATATAGCCTTGCACACTATCCCGTTGTGAACCCATCAAGGATCCTCTGAGAGAGATTATTTCCAAGAAGACAGGAAGAACTAAAAAAGAGCAGCTCCCCCAAACAAGGAGAACATTCAAAGAATAATTTCCCTGATTTTTTTTTGCTTATTAGTTCACTAAACAAATTTGCAAATAATCACCAAAGGGAAATTCAAACTTACTTTTCGGAATTAAGAATTTCATTCCTTAGATCCTGAGCACGTGATTCTCTCACTGCAAGTTTTGTTATACTTTTAGCAACATCCTGCAAAATCTGCAACTCGTCATACATGCCTTCCTCAAAATAACTTGAAGAGCACAAATAGTTAACTTTTAAAAACATTTAAAATTGAGAGTAAAATGGGATAAAAGAAATCGAAGACTTCAATCAGAAATACTGATAAGTAAAAAATGAGTTGCATGAGCAAATGGAACAAGTTATTGTTAATGTTTTTATCATCCACTTCTGACTTAAAACTGGCATAACAATAATCAGAGAATCCTGAGGCTCACTTTTCAAACTATACATTTCACTAAAACAAAATAAAATATTGGTACTAACAGTAAGTCATCTTAAACTATAATATATTACCATACGGAAAAGAGGTTTTGTATTAGTAGGTGCATGAATATACTATATATATCGTATACTATATGTATGTGTATCTAATGCCCAGACGAAATATTTGGTTATGTATACTTTTGAGTATCAACCACTCTTCACAACATGGACTAATAATGATCTAGCATTACGTAAATGACAGTAACAATAAAATTTGTTGGAGTTGGAGAACATGAATGACAAAGTGGAAAAAATAAAGACACGAGAAAGTAGTGATTCTGTAGTCCATTTGCTCAGGAAAAAGCAAAGAGCTCGTTAACTGAATTTCATTTCACCTATCACAGTTGGGCAGAATTTCAACATTAACAACTAAAACCTGAATACCATTTTGCCACGGTTGTTTAGATAACAGTTTTGCTTACCAAATAACCAGAATACCTGCAACGGCACCTTTTATTGATTAACCATAACCATTGAAACCTGAAAATGCTCTAGTATGTCGAAGCTGCATGATTGCATGACTTAGCGAGAGCAAGGCATTAAGGACTTGATGGTCAATCAAATGCCCAACTAGTCATCGACAGCAGACCATACCACTTGGACTGTGGCTGAACTTGAGCAACAAATGGGATATATCCGCATGCAGTTGACATTGATACAAAGTAGATATAAAGTTGCCTCTTATAAACAGAAAATGAAGACATAGATCAGGTGTAGCAGTCTACATAGAATATCTGTCAAGGCCCAACCACTGTCCCAGCTTAGGCAATATATGAGCAGTTTGGAACAATAGTCACTCCACAAAGGAAATAATAGGTAACAGTAAGGCAACATCACTAATTAATAAACTAATAACAGGTAAAGTAATAGGTAACAGTAAGGCAACATCACTAAGTAATAAACTAATAACAGGCAAAGGTAAGGTAAGATCACTAGATATTAGTGAATGCCACTTAAATAGTCAAGAGTCTACAAATTGAACAAAGCCAATAAATTGCAGAAGGTCACCTCAGCTCTATATCGGAAATTCTCCACAGCAGTTTTAGTCAGTAAGGGGAAAGGTGTAACATATTTTGAAGTATCTTGGTCCTCGTCATTTCCCAATAATAGCTTAATTTCTTCAAAAACTTCTTCTTCCTCAGGAGCAACCTGTCAGTGAAAGTAAATATTAAACTCCTACGGAATTTAAAAAGAATGCTGCAGCAAGAGTTAAAATTTGGTTGATTTTTCCAGTACCTAATACTTTATTTTGATGTCCTCATGGAATGTATGTAACAACAGAAGTGTAATTATTGCTTGAATATTTTATGTGCCCCAAGGTAGCCTTAAACAATACAACTTCAACAACATAAAATTTCAGACATATACACAGTAAATGCAACTTCTACAGGCTGTGAACCCAACACTCGCTCTTTTTCCCTCTCATATACTCTCCACAAACCAAGCAACTGTTGAATAACAATTAATCAACTTTAAATAAGTATGTCTTCATTTTAGTGAAAGAAACATGTCACTCAGCGAGAACCGCTTTATTATAAACAGTGTATTGTATGTATCATACTATCCGTATTTATATTGCTATATACTTACAAGAGAGACAGATGCACCTGTGTTATGAGCCCTCCCTGTGCGTCCAATCCTGTGTATATATCCTGTAGGGTCTTTTGGCATGTCAAGATTAATAACCTGCCATAAAGTAAAATAAGATTTATCAACACATTGACAATGTAACTTAAAATGTATAGGAATTTGAGCAATATCCAGGCCTATTAGGTGGATTAACTTAAAAAATGAGAATTTTGCTATGAAATATTTTGACTTTGAATATAGGCCCTCTATGTACTCAGAAAAAGTAGGATACTTGTACAGGAAACCACCAACTTACTGTAAATACATTCTTGAAGTCTAGTCCTCTATGTATTACGCAAAAAATAGGAGACTTGTATAGAAAAACATTAACTTACTGTAAATACATTCTTGAAGTCGATTCCTCTCACCACCCCGAACTCTGTGTCCAACTTTTGCCTCAGGTGCTTTTTAGAAGTTCTTGGTTGGTTGTTATTTTCCTTAGATGTTTGTTCCTTCTCCTTGATTTGATTGTCATCTGTTGCTATTAAATAGTCAAATAGCCCTGCATTGAATTCCTAGCAAAAGCCGTAATTGAAGATTAATCCTTGTCATGCATTATAACCACAATGCATAAGGAATCTAGGAAGGAATAAAGTATCAAATACATGGAAAATTAAAGTAATAAAGCTTAAACTATATAAAATAAGAGTGATTTAATATTTATCCAAATTCATTGTCAACTCATTCTTGCCATAATACAAATTAGCATTTGCCAACCAAATAACCATTTTCCATCCTTTCTATCTGGGGTAGATATACGAGGCCACCAATATCAAGGATTGATTATTATAAATTCAGTTAATAGATTATAATTTCAATGTGAAAATCTGTTTCCTTCAGTATGTTGTACAAGAATCTAGTACCCAGAAATTTCTACAAGAATGCAACAGTTTATATGTAAAATGAACATAATTTTTGGGCTATTTGGACCAAAACAAGATCATGGACAATTAGCAGATCACCTGCCCGTGATGCAGGCATACAACATATGCAACTTAGAGGAGTTCTCTACCCTATAGCTGGGGACAGATTGGGATTTCCCCACCACATTAATATAGGGAGAAGACATGTATGTTTGTATCATCACAAAACATTGCAGGCTGCAATTGCACAATCTATTGTAAGTTGTTAATTCACAATAAAAAGTTCCTTAAAAAATTCCTAGTGGATATGGACATGACAAGAGGAAAACCGAATAGATGCAGTTTCTAAAACAGAAGTAAAAGTGCTCGTCGACGTGGATAACATTCTTCCCATTTTATTATGAACGTGGAATACTTCTTTCTGATAACGATGTATTTAACATAATTACAAAATCCAAACGCAGAGTTTTGGAGGTGACCAATTACATTGTTGTCTAAAGAAATTAACACAAAGCAGAGTTTGCAATTTATGTAGCCTACTAGTCCAAAATGATTAAATAAGAAATCGAATAAAGATGACCATGTTCTAACAAAGAAAAAATGAAAAAGAAATTTCATCATTCTGTTAATAATAATCCCTTTTCTTATGTACATCTGTAGCATTAGTATTATTATGATGTTAGTTATATGTCTTATAGTACAATCCATTACAAATTGTAAGCACTTTCTTCTAGCATCCGATCTAATGTTACCTCCACAATCTGGGTTGGACAATTGAATTCCACTACATTGCCAACATCAGTCAAATTACGTGTGCCATTAAGAGGCTAAATGGAAGTTGGCAGGTTCCTCAAATCATTTTTGGCATTTTGACTTTCAGCAATTATCATGATTAAACTTTATCACTGATGTACATTGAATCAAGGTTTGCATATTGTTGATGCAAAAATGGCTCATATTCAATTTTCAAAGCAAGCTGTTACAGATTAGTCTAAAACAAAAGGTCAGCAGGAGTTTCTAGAACTCAATGCTGTGAACCTTTCAGTCGTTTCATCTCCAACACAATTAGGCTAAACATGCACAGAAACAGTTATTTTAGTGGTTATGGAGTGTGATATATGGGATATCTGACCACTGAGGATAATCTTATAAGGAAATTCGGTTGATATGACTACATAATGAAGGTTATGTCATGCTTTGGTTTTTATTTATGATCATGCAGCTATTCATCTGGGGTTATTGTGCTAATGGTTCACTAATGATACCATTGCAATATACTTCAGAACAATAAGTTCGTAAATTTAACAGCAACATAAAACAAGGAATTAGAAATTGAATTACCTCAAGAATATGAAGTCGTGAATTCTGGGGCAATTCAGCATTTAAAACAGCAGATTTTACTCCAAACTGTCACAAGCAAAGCATATTATGAAATTAAAAAAAAAACAGTTTGTGATGTAAGTTGACAGGTGTTGAAAGCAGATCATTAAGGAACGACACGAATGATACATGTGATACTTGGAAAAAGAAAAAATGTACAATATTCTCCATCTCCATCAATTTCCACCAACTTCTCATGCCTTAAGAAGTAAATGAATTTTAAATTAGCATTCTATAAAAGAGGAGCCTCTGCCCTTTAATTTATTGGGATTTGGCTCCTCTCTTTGCAATAGTTTTAAGTGGACCGTTCAATGAACAATTTCAGCCATCTAAAACCTATTTATTGAGTTCTTTTTAATTTCTTGAAAGACCTCAAAATTTCTCAGGTTAGCAAGAATCTAACTAGAAAATTCAGGCATTTGAGTTATGGCAGTCTTCATGAGTTAAAATAAATCCCAGGTTTGAAGAAATTTCTTTCTCAAAGAATGGTTTCGCCACTGGTTGCTTAAACAAGTTTTCTTGCACACAGCCCTATTATTAAATAAGAAAGGTTGAAGCCAGGCAAGATTAGTTTTCTGATACTTGAGGATCATAAATAGTTTCTTGCATACTATGCTATGATATCTACGATCAGATCTAGTTTGTCATAGCATAAATCGAAGAGAGGGCTGTGAGCACACCTGTTCAAGAAATAGCTTCGACCGGAAACCCATGTCGATGGAATTGACAAATATTATCACTTTTTTCTGAACAAGCTCGTGCTTCAAGAGAGTAAGGAGGTAAAGTAGCTTATCACGAGCAATGCACGAAATCTGGAATGTAAATATAACAAGAATCAATTATTGTGAAAATACAACTGCTCCTCTAATTTGCTATGAAAAAGACAAGGTGAAAATAATATGAAAATGAAATTTAATAAAATAGTCGTATCCATAAAAATAAGGTAACAACCTTCCATCATTTCCCTTTGACAAGCACTCATATATTTGAAAGTTTGTAGCCAACTCTCAAGTTTAATCCCATTGTTAGCATAATGAATAGAAAGGCTTGCTTATGGCATGCATATGAATCAAAGAATAATATGAGCTTGCATCAAATTTACTTATGGTTTTGTAAGCAATTGGGAGATAATGCTTGCGCTTACCCAAAACTGCTGGACATTTTTTGGGACAATTTCATCCTTGGAGTCTCTCACTTCGGAAAGGGTCAATATCACTGGACTATGCAGCACAAGTTTCTTTAATTTCTCAACATCAGCACTGTTATGGATCACAAGAACTTACATAAGAATATAATAATAATAGGCAAAAACTTATAAAGTCCCAAAAAATTCCTGACCACTGGATGTTAGTAAGAATCATAAACGATCAGAAACGAGGCAACAATAAAAAAACAAGAAGAAATATTTGAATTGCTTATTCGCATTATACTTACGTCAAAACCAGATAACCCAACAAAACTTTATTTGGATAACTAACTCTACTAGTTCCTTGAACAAAAATAATATGAGCGTTACTAGATTCAGTTAATAGCGAAAACCACAAGGTTGTAGCATAATAATACTAAATGTCACAATAAGCAAGGAAAAAAAGTATATCCAAACAAAGTCTACTCAATTATTTCAATCTGACGTTGAATGTTACTTGGCAAGGTGCATGAATCAGGGATTTAGCTGCAATAATTAAACCTGACTGAGTTTCACTTCATGGAGTAAAACATGATCTGACCCTAAGGACATTGAATAGGAGAAGGTTCCAAGAGGCACATAAGAATGACAATTATTGTTCTTGTGGTGTAGTTGTCAGTGGCTCAAAAGAGTACAATAAAGGAATCAGCATTGTGCCCCAGTCGGTGTTTCATTGTAAAGAAGTCAGGAGGTATGCCAATACACGAATCGTGTTTTATTTAACATACAAAGTGTTTTTGCAGTAGACTGTGGACAAAGTAGGGGAAAAAAAGTGTAGATAATAGAGCAGCTGTAGCCATTGAGAATCATGAAGCAAATGGATATTCAAGATCAAGTCAAATATCTTCATCAACAAAACTAGAAAAGGATATAGAATCCACTCTCACTGCAGATCCACATCATGTAGACTTGCATATGTAGTTCTCAAGCAATACTATATAAAGCATGTCCTCCCAACAAATAGTAACATCTTCTTTTACAATCTCTGTCATTTGCCATAAAACTGATTTGATCTCCCCTAGAATAGTATAGAACTATCTAACCTGGTAGATATATACTCGGGAACCAGATCTGTTGCTTCTAAATAGTTATCTATCTAATGGTTTTATTAGTATCATCTGGTGCGGATATTGTTATATTTACTTTCCATTTGGAATATCATTTTTTTAATTATAAATAACATCACTTCACATGTAGCAGATAAAACTCTCTTTAAGAATTAGAAGTAGCAATATTGCTGTCTAGTAAAAGCTAAGCAACCAGTGTGATTATTTTTTGGAGTCATTCTTAATCATTTCCTGCCTTGAATATGAAGCATTCTTTTAAGGTGTGATCGATAAGGTGCAATTAATAGTTCTGTGGTATTTGCACTTACAAACTACTCAGGCAAATAGATCTGAAAAAACTTTTGCAATACACGAACTCTTAGTATATGCAAAAAATAATGAGGTAGAAATGAGATACACCAGAATAAGAAAGCCAAAAAAATGAAAAAACAGACCTTGAGGTGGCAGACATTAGAAGGCACTGACAGCGTCTTGGAACATGGGGAACGAGAGCTTTTAAGTCATCCCCGTAGCCATATGACAGGAGGAGGTCTGCCTGCAAATTGAGGATATATCAGATGCAGTTCTGCAGGGTAAGCCTAATAACCACCATATAGAACCTATTGTCTCTTTTTCTTGGCAAAAATAAAATTTATATTTAAAGCACCAGTTGGAATGTTGTCCAATACATTTTGTCTCTCTTTTTTCCCTATGTGAAATCATGTTAATTAATCTGATAGGAACTCTACAAATGTGACACATACAAGTTCGATTAACTCAGCATATTAAAACTAGATTGTCATCTTCCCCAGCCTCACCTCTACCCCTGCCTACTGTCATAAAATTTTGCATGCTTTATCTTTTTTGTTACAAATATTGATGAGAAGCGTATGCAAATACGATTTTGGTAGTCGTTGTTGCTCAGATAAAGTAGAATAGTCATAAAAATATTTTCACCTTTTGTTATGTATTCCATCCAGCAAGAATTTAATTTCACTTGCCTACCAAGTCACAAATTACAAAAAAGGGCTCCAAAGCCTCTCATCACAGCTTAACACATTTTGATTTTCTAGTAGGCATTGGTAAAAACTTTGAATCCTAAGTTAGACCTTCCTAAACTAGTATGGCTCGTCCTATCAGAACAACATATCATCTCACAATCTCTCTTACCTTGTTTTTTTGCCTCATTTATGAAAATAGAAGTTTAGTTGGTGGAAAAATCAAGTAGGTTCAGCTGAATAACAGGAGACAAATTATCCAGAGCAGTTAAAATTTTTGACATGTAATTAGGTTTATAAATTTATACTGGTTCCAGTCAAACAACAGGAGACTGACATGTATCTATGAGTAGTTAAAATTTCCACGGATAATTAGGCCGCTAAATTTAGTACATAAGTAAATACAAGCAGATAACCGAGGGAAAAAAACCATGGATAATGAAAAACTATGAAAGAGTCCTACACAAATGAATCGATGTTCATTGCCATAATGAAAAGTCAAAGCTAACTTAACAACATATAGATAAAATAACATAATGCAATAATCGAAATTCACACCTCATCAAGAATCAACATGGAGAGTGACCCATTTATAGCCAGCGCCTGAAGGATACCTTTCGTAAGGCATGTCGAAATGCAAGCTGGGGTTGACACCACAACCTCAGGAGGACCTGCTAATGCAGCAGTCTACAATCAAAACAAACAACCCCTCAATAAAATCACTAAGCATCTAATTGATAATACATGAGAACCAAAACTCTAAAAATCTCACCATATCAGGAACTGGCATACTACTCATTAACTGCACAACTTGCAACTGCACTCTGCAAAACTCAAGAAGCGATTGCACCTCGGAATGAACCTAGACATGTGTCCCGCGTCATCAATCAAATTGTATATAAGAAAATTCAAGTTTTGACAAAAATTCTGAACCAAAACCATCGAAGTGAACCTCAAATCACCTGTTGGCAGAGCTCACGGGTGGGCACGAGGATGAATGCCTTTGGAGCGGCATTCCTTGAACCGATATCAGCGAAGAGCTTCTGAAGCAATGGGAGAAGGTAAGCGAACGTCTTCCCAGAGCCCGTCTTGGCTCGAGCAACGACATCTTTGCCCTCCTGCTCGAAATTAACAACAAATCCAGTCCTAAGTCGCCAAAAAATTCACAAATTTTGACCTAAATAGTTGAACTTGAATCGATATTCAAGGGCTAATTCACAAAAAACAACAAATTTTGACCTAAAGAGTTGAAGCTGAATCGAGTTGAGCTAAATTCTTACCAGAATCAAGGGGATGGCCTCACGCTGGATGGGAGTAGGCTTAGTGATAGATTTCTTGGAGAGAGCTCGGATCAATCGGGCATCGAGACCGAGATCTTCGAAGCTCAATTCTTCCTCCTTCTCCTCCCCCTCATCTTCTTCGTTCTTCCTCTTGTTTGGATTTTGGTCGTCGATCGATTTCGCCATCCCTGAGGTTAGGGTTTGGTGTTAGGGTTTAAGGCCGAAGTCGCGGCGTCGGCGAAGATATCTTTCCATGCGGCGGGTTTCGGGTGAGAAACGGATATGGTTCAATCTGAACCCGAAAGTCAAAGCCATTCGAAATAGTTCTTCAAGGGGAGTTTCCAAAGGGGCACACCATTTTTCCTAGTGAGCCACTTTAAAATTTTCCCAATACAATAACTTTGACCTTCAAAATTTTAAACAATTTTGCTGTCTCCTTCAATCTAAGGTCCTCTATCGTTCTCCCGCGCGACAGTTGTGGTTTATTATTTTTATTAGAGCTTAAAATCCAGTATTTTTGACTTGATCTTCTCTTCCAATAGATCATCTGTTGTTTTAAAGTCAAATCATTACTTCATTTTCATATATTATTTCATTAGAAATCCTACAAAAAAGGAATTTTTGAGTTAGGTCGAAGTTGACGAAAATAGAGAATACAAACATATCGTTGGTTCCATTCGACGATCAAAAGCCTCTGGAGGTATGATTTCATCATCCTCGTATAATTTTGTCTAAATATTACTTAGGATTTTGATTTAAATTGCTTAGACTTCTATTAGGATTTTATTTTGGATTTTTGAGTTTGCATTTGTCCGGTGTAGATTCCCGTGGGAGGACATCGCTATTCGAAAGTATAGTCCGGACAAGATAAATCTTGCCCGACCTGGTAGTCCGGAGGATAAACTACACATCCGATCTGAGAGTCGGGACGACTCTACACTGTCCGGACTAGAAGTCCGGACAATGGACTAATCTATCCGGACTGGAAGTAAGGACAGTGAACCATTGTCCAGACTTCCAGTCTGGATAAAATTTTGTTTGTCTGGACTTCTTTGTCCGGACTAGAAGTCCGGACAGCAGTCCACTGTCCGGACTTCTAGTCCAGACAGATGATATTTTGTCTGGAGAGCACAAAGAACAGTAGATTAAAAACCCTGAATGTTGAGTGGTTACTATTATCAAATTATACTAAAACATAATCAGTTATTTAACATATAATAACTGCAATTCTTACTGAAATAACTTCAAGTCTGTTTAGATACTTTCAAATCATAACAATATCCATAAAAACCAAATACAAAAGAAGTTTATCACAAAGTTTACGGTGGTTACAAAACAGCAGTCATTTGCACTCCACTGCACCTAGATTCTAAATATTATTTATTGCCTTTGTGTCTTCCTTGGGGAGTGATGCCTGATTCGAGTCGTTTTGACAGTATCGGGATGGCTTGTTCCTTGGGTTGCACATCAGATTGGTTCTCGTGTTGAGTGCAACTAGTTAGCATGTTTTAATATTCGCAACAGTATTAAATAACACTCCATGCCGCTTCTTAAAGGCCCTTTCACCTTACTTAAGTAATGAATCAATAATAGCAATAGCGTGTGTATGCCTATGTAGAACAATAATAGTAAGCACTGCAGCTATTAACTAAACGTGACTGAAAAGGAAGACATAAAATATAACAACACATATGGAAATTACCTCATTAGGTACTTTTGGATGCACTGGTTGAGTTTGTTCCTATGGACGGGCTTCATCTGCGTTTGCTCATATGAAACACTGTGACACTTTAGCAAACCACGGAATATGATCAGTCGTGCATTCCGATAGGTAGTCAGTCATGGGCCACAATGCTTTTGATGCAAAATGTGATCTAACCAATTAATCCACATCTTCTTGGTATGGCCGTAGATAACCAAGTTGTTGTTGGATGTTAAGACCCTGAGATTCAAGTAATGGGGAGATTGGTGGAGGCGGCACGTACTGCTTGTGACCAAATTGCATGAGCACACACAGAGGGTGGTAAGGCTCGACCACATGCTGTATTTTTAGGGTACCCATATAAAAAAAAAAATTGAAAGGATAAGATTCTCTATAATCTCTGTAGGGATCCCAAATGACCTGCAAGTTTGGTGATTACGCAAAACTAAATAAATTTCCCACATGTAAGTAATATATTAATTAATTACACAAACCACGCAACATGTTGCCTGATTGACTGTGAGTTGATCAAGTCTGGACCGAATTGTGCATACATATGAACGAGAAACATTGATGTCCCATCTGCTCAATCACCGGTAAGCAAGTGAATCACCCCAGATTTAAAGAATCGATTCGAGACAGCCATGAATGTTGAAAATGACTAAATATCTAAACCTGCAGCAATATTAGATACCTAGACATATGCGCCACGTTTGCTCGAGAAGCAAGTCCAAACTGCCTATACAGCCAAGCAAGAGCTCCAGCACCCCATGCGAACGTGTGAACATTTTCGAGATCGTGAAGCAATGTTAGATACTCAATCGGCACTCTCTCTCGTCCCCGAAGAGCGTGCATCTAAGAAGATGCAGCAAATATGTCATTGCAGCACACCAAATCCTATGTTCTGAGTCGGCGTCAACCACACCACTAAAATTCTCTCTTAGCCAATCTAGTCTAACTGATGCACCACTTTTCATGTTTATCTCATTCCATGCTTCCGAGTAACTCACGCCCAATGAGTGAGTAATTGTGTTAGCAACTTGTATGCTCGAAAATTGCATCTTTGATTCCATTGCAAAAATTATTTGAATTACAACGAATTAAGATTACAAAATAATCTGAGAAATTACAAGAACGGGAATATTAATTTATTCCCTTTTTTATGTGGGTTCGGATGGCGATGGAGTCTTGTTAATGCCTCCGTTGACCGTCTGACCAGGAGAAGATGGCTCTGCTCATTTCCTTGATCTCACGAGCTCCCGTAATCGTCTCAAAGTCTTCCAATCCAAAAGTCCTATTTTCAGTTAAATTTCTATGTTTTATAGGCTGAAGAAGCTCTAAATCCGGCTCAATTATTCCTGAAAAACCGGATCACGGAATATTAGCGAAATAAAATAGGAAATAAATAATCGGAAAAGAACGAAAAACAACCCGCGGATTGGCACCTGCGGGATCGCTCCCGCGGGTGGCAACCCGCGGGATCGCCCCCGCGGGTTGGCACCCGCGGGAATCCTCCAGCGGGTGGCAACCCGCTGGGGCTTCCGCGGGTTGCAACCCGTGGGTGCTCCCGCGGGTTGCATCCCGCGGATAGCCCCCGCGGGTTGCAACCTGAGGTGCAACCCGCGGGTGTGCCCACTTAGTAATTTTCAATTATTTTTTTTTTGTATCTACATAACCCTTCCAAAGTTTTCGAAGTTCTGTATATAACCGTACTGAATTTCGAAATACTTTGGATTCTTTAATTTTGGTTATAGACCTTTTAAAAGATTTGGTCGATAGAGATAACTGTTAACATATTCATTTATTCAATAACAAGCAGAGGTATGATTTTAACGTACTCATTAGAGGACAAGCAAATGTATGATGTTAACATGCTTATTTTAGGTCAAGCAGAGGTATAATATTAACGTGCTTATTTTAATCCTAACCGTTCAGTGATATCTAGTATGACGAATCAGGAAAAGACAGAGGTGATATTAAACGTGTCTTGAAGCTCAACCTATTCAGAGGATCTGGTCGTGATAGGGACAAGCTGACTAAACAGAGGTGACGGTTAACGTATTTAGATTTGGAATCGGACTATCAGAGATAACTGTTAACTTGATAGGGAGATGATTTTCGTCAGAGGTGATTTTTTAACTTAACGACATCAAAACACGTTCATCAGAGATTGTAATGTTGGACTTGACGAAGTGTGAATTTTCTTTTCTGTCAGAGGTGATTTTTTTTTTTTTAACGTGACAGGGGATTTAATCGGATCTTATCTCATTTGATTTTGAATTATGATGTCAGAGGTATGATTTTAACTTAACAAATATTTTGGAGCGTCACTTGCTCTGTTGAAGCAAAATGACAAGAAAAGTTTTGCTGTCAGAGATGAAATCTTAACGTGACAAGGGATTTATCTGATTAGGATTTTTAGCAAACCCCCAGCTATCAACGGATTTGATTAGCCTTTACCAACTACCGTTTGAGTCAGGCTAGCCATGCTATTCCCCTCAGCATGGTGAGTTGTCAAGAATTTCGTTTGGGCTTAAATGCCAAACTTTTCCTCTTCCCTTTGCCTTAGCAGCTTAGCGCAGCGATATATACTGTTGTGACAGATTTGTCATGGGATTTTTAGCAAACCCCCAGCTATCAACGGGTTTGATTTGCCTTTACCAACTACCGTTTGAGTTGGGCTAGCCATGCTATTATCCTCAGCATGGTGAGTTGTCGAGGGTTTCGTTTGGGTTTAAATACCAAACTTTTCCTCTTCCCTTTGCCTTAGCGGCGTTGGACAATTCATACTTTTACCTCCAGTATGAATGGGTTGGCGAGAAATCTATTCTCTTCCCGTAGCCTTGTGGCATTGGGTAATTCATACTTTTACCCTCAGTATGATGGGGTTAGCGAGAAATCTATTCTCTTCCCGTAACCTTAGCGGCGTTGGGCGGTTCATACTTATTACCCCCAGTATGGTGGGGTTGGCGAGAAATCTATTCTCTTCCCGTAGCCTTATCGGCGTTGGGTAATTCATACTTTTACCTCCAGTATGATGGGGTTGGCGAGAAATCTATTCTCTTCCCGTGGCCTTAGCGGCGTTGGGCGGTTCATACTTATTACCCCCAGTATGGTGGAATTGGCGAGAAATTTATTCTCTTTCCGTAGCCTTAGCGGCGTTGGGCGGTTCATACTTATTACCCCCAGTATGGTAGGGTTGGCGAGAAATCTATTCTCTTCCCGTAGCCTTGTAGGCGTTGGGTAATTCATGCTTTGACCCCCAGCATGGTGGGGTTGGCGAGAAATTTATTCTCTTCCTGTAGCCTTGTCGTCGTTGGGTAATTCATAAAATAAAAATTTATTATGGGGGTTTAAATTAACCGCCCTGAGCTCGTTTTGGGAATTGTTGTAAGCCCAAGTAGTACCTTTAGACCACACACATTAGATGTGTCGGAGTTAGCTCTAACTCCTTTTTTGTTCAGCTTTTAGGTGAACTGCTCCAGCGTCAATCAACGCTTGAATTTTATCTTTTAAGATAAAATAATTTTTTGTGGGGTGACCTACAATCCGATGGTATAGGCAGTAATTCGGATCGTTAGTCTTCCCAATTTCTTCAAGCCTCTTGCTTTTCGGCAATTTAAGCATTTTGCGTTTGCTGAGCAGATAGAACATAGTAGCAGTATGTTCATCCTTAAACGAATATTGCTTTTGAAGCCTGGGTGACCTTGCTTGAAGCCTAGGTGACTTTATTGTGTTGCTTTCTACCGCCATTGCCATTATGTCTTTCCCTTTAGAATGGGAAAAATGGAATGGAGATTCATTTGTATCGTCTCCGATTGCGGACTGCTGCATTTCGAGACGTCGAAGTATTTCTTCGGCCTGTTCACCCTGCTTAAGCGGATCCTTCAATGACTTGGATTCGACCGAACCCATCTTGTCTAGGATATCGGTCAACAAATTGTGTCTGCAGGTTTCCACAAGCGTGTCCTGCGTCATGCCATGTGGGCATCGAACAGAAAGCTCTCGGAACCGCTCGACATAAGTTTTGACCGTTTCGCCTTCTTCTTACTTCGCTGCTAGCAAAGATAGTATAGAGACTTCAGTATCATCTTCAAAGAATCGGGCTAGGAACTCACGTTCTACATCAGCCCATGATTTAATGGTTCCCTGGGGTAGCTGCATGAACTAGGTAAATGCGGGCCCCATTAAAGTACTCGCAAATATCTTAGTCATGGTCGAATCGTTCCCCATGAGGTGTCTTGTCTGCGACAGGAAGTAGAAGATATGCTGTTGCGGCGAACCTCTACCGTCGAATGACTGAAGATTCAACGGTTTGTATTTTGCAGGATAAGGTACGGTCTCCCATTCTATGGGATAGGGACGGACTACCCCCACTTCTTGCAGTTTCTTTCGATGAAGAAGAGCTTGTAGTTGATTCTCCATCTTCTCTATTTTCTCTGCGTGAAGGTTTACTTCTCTCGAATGAGGAGGAATCTCTTCATTTTCATCCTCGCTGTCCTCATTTATTTGGGCGGGTCGTTTCCCTTTCTGCCGACCAGAAATGGACGACGAGGATTGGTTTCTCCTAGTTTGAGCCAGCAACTCAATTAAAAGTTGCTTCATTTCTTCTATGCTCTCTTCTTGTTGTTCGAGACGTTTTTCTTGTCTCTCAAGTCTTTCAGAGACTTCCTCTAGGCGCACGCCTTCTGGTTCGATAGAAACTCATTTTGACCCTTGAGTGATTTCCTTATCCAAAAGGTTATTTCCAACCACCTTTTTGCCTTTATTAACCATATGCGATGTGGCAGCAGGCAGATCGGTTTCCGAGCACACCCTTTTCACCATTCGCATTCTTTTAGGTTGGTGATCCGCTCAAAAACTGATCGTTTTGAGTTGCACTGGCAGTTTGATAGAACAGTTGAGATCAGCTGTTCGCATTGGCAGTGAGGGATATTTTGTGAGGAGTTCTTCCAATTGAGATAGTCTCTCAAATCTTGAGGTATCTTCTCCTTTCTATCTGCATCTTGACGCCTCTTGCGTCGCAAATTTGGTTCATAATACTGGAGAGTCTGCAATATTTCAGGGCTGAGCTCTTTTCCAGTATCAGATTGTTCTCCAACCCTTCTGCGGATTCTTCTGGAGTGTGTGCTGGCCTGCGCAGTTGCATGGGCCCCGCACGCATCTGACTTGTTCTTCGGGATTTGGAGGATTCTATCATGAATATGTTCATCCGAAGAGAAACTTGGTGAGCGCATGAGCACATCTTTATATTTGTCTGCAGAGGAATGGGATGGTACCCCTGAGAGAGTAACCAAAAAGTTAGGTGTGCGCTGTGTGCTCACTGTGCGTGTGCCCAAATAGACACCAGAACCAACCCTTGATTTTTCCTGCGGAGTGCAACCTGAGGGTTGAAACCCGCGGTGTGCGGCCCGTGTTTGAAATTGCGGGTTTGCACCCGCGGGGTGCAACCCGCGGTTGGAACCGCGGGTTTGCACTCGCGGTTGCAACCGCGGGGTTTCCCCCGCACGGTGCAACCCGCGGTTGCAATCACGGGGTTACCCACGTGCGGTGCAACCCGCAGTTTCACCTGCGGATTTTCATTCTTGGCATGTGCTAGGATTGTTTCCTGGATTGGATTTTCAGACTGTAATTTTCCAGAAGTACTGTTGAGGCAGGCCCGTTGGGCTTTACGCCTTAAGTTTCTCTTTTGGGAGCGGGTCAGGGACTGGTTTGACTTTTGGCTTGACTTTGAAATGGGCGATAACACCGTGTTCTTGACAGACGATGACGTCTTGTCAGTTCGAACGGGCGATGACGCCTCATAAGTTTTCATAGGCGATGACGCCTTTTGATTTCCGGTGGGCGATGACGCCTCACCTTTTTTCATCGTCGCCCGGCGATGACGCCTAGGCTCCGAATCAGAGGAAGAAAGAAATTCCTCATATTTTTGCTGGTCAACTTCTATGACCAGCGTCTCAACCATTGAGCCAATTGGCACCCGGTCGGACTGCTCCACCAGATTCTCTGTCGTAAACAGAGGGGCTCCCACTGTGGTTGCCAGTTCTTTTATGCTCGAAAATTGCATCTTTGATTCCATTGCAAAAATTATTTGAATTACAACGAATTAAGATTACAAAATAATCCGAGAAATTACAAAAACAGGAATATTAATTTATTCCCTTTTTTATGTGGGTTCGGGTGGCGATGAAGTCTTGTTAATGCCTCCGTTGACCGTCCGACCAGGAAAAGATGGCTCTGCTCTTTTCCTTGATCTCACGAGCTCGCCCGTAATCGTCCCAAAGTCTTCCAATCCAAAAGTCCTATCTTCAGTTAAATTTCTGTGTTTTATAGGCCGAATAAGCTCCAAATCCGGCTCAATTATTCCTGAAAAACCGGATCACGGAATATTAGCGAAATAAAATAGGAAATAAATAATCGGAAAAGAACGGAAAACAACCCGCGGGTTGGCACCTGCGGGATCGCTCCCGCGGGTGGCAACCCGCGGGTGTGCCCACTTAGCAATTTTTTTTTTTTTTGGTATCTACACAACTTCACGTGATATTGTTGCTTCTTATTGAGACACAGACTTTCCTGTCACAGGCAAGCCCAGCAAGCAGAAAATATTGTCTAGTGTGATCATCATCTCACCGAACGGCATATGAAACGTGTTTGTTTCAGGATGCCACCTCTCAACAAATGCAGTTACCTCAACAGCGCTAATATATTGATAGGAACAAATAACCAAAGGATATAATGATGACTCACGAATTAATTCCATAAATCGGGTATTGGGCTATGGAGTCCTCAATGACGATGAAGTTATTGTCTTCATATAATCAATACATCGAAGTGATCTCGCTAATGTGTATATAATATAGTCATGACATATGCACACACTATAATTGATTACTAGTTTTTAATGAAAAAAAAAAAGTTAGCTCATCCTTTAAGACAAAGAAAGCAATATGCATCCTGAAACTCTTAAGTAATGACAAATCAACTGGTTCTCGATATATTGACCATTCAACATCGTCTTCAGAGTCTACTGAATCATTACTATTTCCCTCTTGCTTTGCACTTCTATACCTTAATAAATTATGAGTCTCTATATTTATTTCAGAAGGCACGACAACTTCATCTTCTCTCTCCCGTATCGGTCGATGGATCGGTGGCTGAGATACTACTTTCTTCCTCCTCAACGATGCAGTTAGTCGTACACGAGATGATTCTGCCAGATCAATCTATGGAATACATAGATAATAGCATTAATACATATAATTTCATTCATAATTGACACTTATCATAATAATGTCTTCTCTGTATGTAAGTTAGTAGCTGTAGAGTTCTATTTGGTAACAAATATCAGTTACTGTCTAATTATAACACTGCATTAGAATGTAAAATACAGAAATAAATGCACTTAAAGTTTCTTTCACTAATCAACCAAGTTGACAATGGTGGAAAACTCAAGATATATTAAAATTTATCATTAGCATCCAAACATGAAAAATACATGGAATTTTAAATATTTTAGAACTAGCATCAAATAATTTTATTATTTCATTAAAAAATAATCAAAGTATAAATTAAAATTTCAATCTTAAACTTTCAATCTTAAAGAAAATGAAGATCCAAGAACTTACAATGCTTTGCTAAAAAAAAGAGACGAAAATAGAAAAAAAAAAATAACTTACAAAAATAAGGAAGATGATCTGACACAGCTCGACTCAAGCAGTGGTGGCAGTAGGCGACCGGCGTTGACTGCAGCAACGACAGCATCGGCGGTCAACCAAGGTAGCGTTCGGCAATCTAATGTTTGGCCGGTCCTAAAGAGGAGGAGATGAGAGTTTAGAGAGGAGAAGAGGACGGATTAGGGTAGGGTGCAGTTGGGTTTAGTGCAGAGATGAGGAAGAGAATGAAGGGAAGTGAGAGAGAGAAGGAAGAAAAATAGGGAAGAGAAATGAACTGAGGGTAATTTTGGTGTGCTCACTAGGAAAAACTCTTTTTTTTCAAAAGAAATGATAAGCTCACTAGGAAAATTGGATTCACTATGAAAAAATGGTGTGCCCCTTTAGAAACTCCCTTCTTTTAGTTTAGGCCTGAACGTAGCGGGCTGTTAGATAATCCCAATCCTAGTCCAGCATTTTCCCATATTCAAGTTTGGGGCTCTCTCGGCCCGATTCTCTATAAAAGCACATCCCTTCTTAAAATACACTCTTCGAAATTTGAAAACTTTTTTTTTTTTCCCCTAAGGATTTATCTATATTTTTCAAAAATATCCTCGCTTCAGGGAAAAAATAAAAAATAAAAAACCTTCCTCCTCCGAGTCCTTTTATTGGCTCGTAATTCTCCAAAAAAAAAAAAAAAATGTATTCACTGTGATCAGAATAATATTTATTAAAAAGTTACTGGTTTTGGCTGAATCTGTTCGGGCAATTAAAAAAAGTAATGAAAAGGAAAGCTAGACAATGAGAGTTGCAATCCAAAGAGATTATAAACAACAAATATACTAATGACAAACTTTAAAGGTATAACACGTGGAAAATTCAATAATCTATCCTATTAAGTACATGTCATGATCCTATAACAAAGATGCATGATTCTCCTCAAACTTTTTTGCCCTTGGGCCCTCCATCTACGCACGCCTGCTCCCAAATATCCCACTCAACAAAGGGATCTTGACCTTTTTTGATGAGGAGTGAGAGGCATGATGAGTTCCACATCTCTCATGCTAATATATATAATCTTATAATTTATTATTTTTTAAGTTTAAAATGTTTAGTTTAGTTTTTAAAACTCTAATATAGTTAGTTAATAATTTAATATTTTCATTATTGTTTAATTTAAACGGCATATTATTTAATATTTATGCAAATAGAGATGACTAATTATTAATCTGTCTAATTTAAAATTTTGAATTAAAAAAATATTTTAATTCTAATTTATAAATTTGAACATGACGGATTAATATTGACCCTTACATCCATTCTAATCCAGGACAGAGAGTTGAATATTGATAGCACACGCCACATGTTAGGGCTTCAACTTTGTGTTATTTTCACCTTAAACACTTTTTATCTCATCAGTTGTTTCTGAATTAGTGTTAACCATGGCATCTTCTAAAAGCAACTTATTGTTAATTTTAAAAACAAATTATGAAGTTGCACGGGCATTTGGCCATTGGACTATGGGGATCATGATTGGCATCATCCTCATCCATCTACTCTCATCCACATAACCTGCAGAATACAGAAAAAGCCCGCAGCTTTGGATTGAACCCATCCACCCATCCATCATCAGTATGCTGCCATTGTGTCAGAATCTAGGGTACCAGCTTCCCATAATTCTCATTTCTCCCATCAATCTCTCTCTCTCTAGGTGGCCAGAAGAGAAACAAACAACTAATTTTGAGACGTTTTCTTATACCAAACACAAACAAATTTAGCATTACTATGAATATACTTTATATAGAGGTAGTTCCTTAATTAGTTAGGACTCCAGATCCCAAGCACCTATTAATTTTCTAATTAGACACTATTACAAGATCAATTTAAATTGCATCTCAACTATTTATTAAATTAAAATATATTTTTTCGCATTTATACTTGCATACATAATCGAACTTATTATTATTATTATTTTTAACCAAACCTTTTAATTCTAGATTCCTATCATCCATACCTAACTTTTTTTAAAAAATGAAAAATAGAAATTTGAAATTTTAGTCTAAAATGTCAAGCACAAAACTCAATTAGTCTTCTTCGATTGTGTATACATTTTCATCTATCAATCACAAAACCCTAAAAAAAAAAAAGAAAAAAAAGAAAAGAAAAAAAAAAAAGGTTACAAATTTGTTAAGAAAAATCAAGCCCAAACACCCCCAACCAAGTAGAAGCCATGGATTTTTGCGGCGATCAAGTCAATACTCAGGCATGTAATGCGAGATCTTGCCTTCTTCCCCATTCACGGTGGCGCTCCTCTCCGTCACCCTCAGCCAGATGCACACCGCCGTGAAGCTGATCACCAGGCTGAGCAGCCCGCTGCCGAGGCCGATCCCGACGATCGCCATCACCGACAGGCCCTTCCCCCTCATCGCCGGCAGCGGGTACCCGTACAGCCCTCTATTCCCCACGAACGAGCTGGCATTGAACCTGGGCCCACCGGCACCGCTCCGATTGGCCAGCATCACCGGGATGGGGCCCTCGAGATCGTTGTAGGAAACGTCGAAGGCGGAGAGGCGGACGAGGAAGCCGAGCTGCTCGGGGATCTGGCCGGAGAGGCGGTTGGAGTGGAGGTCGATGACGTTGAGGTAGGCGCAGAGGGCGAGCTGGGTCGGGATCTGGCCGGAGAGGCGGTTGGAGGAGAGGTTGAGGACGGCGAGGTTGAGGAGGGAGGAGAGCTGAGGGGGGATGGGGCCGACTAGGGCGTTGGAGGAGAGGTCGAGCGTCTGGAGGTTGGTGCAGTTGGAGAGGAGGGCGGGGATTTGGCCGGAGAGGGAGAGGTTGGGAAGGGTGAGCTTGTAGATGCGGCCGTTGTTGCAGGTGGCGCCGGCGATGTAGGAGGTGAACCCGTTGCAGGGGGCGGCGAAGTTGGGTTTCGTCCAGTTGAGGAGGCGGTGGCCGGAGTCGGTCAGAGAGGAGTAGAGGCTCGAGAGGCACGACTCGTCCGATGGATCTGAGGCCACGAGAACTGATGAACAGATGCCGACGATGAGTAGGAAGAAGAACAATCTTGATGATGATGACGCCACCGCCATCGAAGGAGGTGATGGTGGGAAGGGAGATGAAGAGAGGAGGAGGTGGAGACACTAGTGGAGAGGTGTCTGTTTGATTTAGGTTTTTTCTTTTTCCTTTTTTACTATTTATTATTATTTTTTTAATTTGGGTTGAGAGGTAGGGCGGGTGAGTTGGGTAGCAGTAGGATTAGCTGCTGCCTGCTGGGGGGAGTTTCTAGATGGGCATAACTGATTTTCTAATTCTAGTGAACCCATTTTAAAAGTCTTCTTTTTTTACCACTTTGCCATTTTATTTTTTTTGTCAAAAATACCCTTCTACATCTCCTTCTTCATCTTCCCATCCTGCTGCCTTTTTTTTCCTCGTGAAACCCGAGAGAGGAGCTGTAGAGGAGAAAATGAAGGGAAAAAAAATTCCATTTCTCAAAATCTCGACTCTATACAGAAATTAAAGTCTAAATTTAGCTTAAATCTCCTCTCTCATTGTCTAACCCTAGAAAATAGAAAACATAATTCTTTTGTGAGTCGACGGAGAAGAAAATAGAGTTGTGCAACTTGGCGATAGTTTCATTCAACGATCAAAAGTCATTGGAGGTATGAATCAATCATCCTTTTTTAATTTCTACAATTTTTAATTTTAAAGGAATAGATTTATTTAAAATAGAGATCGGCTAGGAAGAACGGTTTTGATTTCGCAGCCGTTCAGTGGGGTCAAATTCGCAGAGACTTGGTAACCGAGCTAGACGAAAATGAGCTACCCTACATTAGTCTATTTGGAAGTGTCGATCGGTTTGTTGAGCTCCGAAAGTTACTAAACTATTTTAGAGAATTACTAAGTTCCGACCACTGGATGACTTTGCCCGACATGGATCATTTGATAGCGTCGAGATTTAATTTAGTGTTATTCTTCATTTCCAATGCCCAATGTCTAACTTTCCTACCGCTAAGATCACCGCCTCCGGCCTCAATTCTCCAGATCAAGGAAGTGACTATGGCTTTCGTTGGAGGATGTCATTTTGTCCCGGTAAATTTCGTATCCTATATAGTTTACTATTCCTTCATCTCCAACATTTGAATACAAATACAAATCCGTAATGCAACTTTCAATCATGCAGGTTAAACTAAAGGCAGGACATCCAGTTCCCAACATTGCGCTTAATTGACACTGTCATCGTGACCCGGTGGCAACTGGATGGTAAGATTTTTATATGGAGCGAATTGAACAATTCAAGCAACTTGTGCCACCAACTATAACAACACAAGATATCATTGAATTATAATCAATGATATGATGGATGACCTCATTATGTGCATATCTTTTGTTTGAACCAGTTAACAATTGTACCTATATTAAATGAAAAAAAGTTAAGCGTCATATATATCGCAGTGCCTTGTAAACCCTATTTGTGTCTTGTATATCGCGGTGCCAAAGTTAGGTGTCACTTATTTGTAAACCCTATTTGTGTCTTGTATATCACGGTGCCAAAGTTAGGTGTCACTTATTTGTAAACCCTATTTGTGTTTTGTATATTGCGGTGCCAAACTTTAATTTTGAAGTTATGAATGACTTGTGTATATGTTGGATCAATGATGCCAAGTTGTTGATATGTTTTGATACCAAGATGTTGATATGATGGACCGTTGTACACACGACATGCACGATATACTGAATTAATAACAAACTTACTATATACCTGGTTTTGCACACCGTATCACTTAAATTTCTAAAACTGTATCCGCGATCTGGGTTTACAGAACATGATCAACTTTAGCTGATCCGGGACTATAAATCCGGACAGAGACAACATGTCCGGGTTGGCTAGCCCGGATGAGGAGTTTTCAAATTTCGCCCCCCCCCCCCCCCCCAAATCCGGGCTAACTAGCCCGGACAGATACTCTCAGTCCGGGCTATCCAGTCTGGAAAGAGAAGACTAAATGAATACTTTCTTGTTACTGGCAAACCAAAGAGACATGCTACATCATCAAGAGAGATCGTCATTTCTCCAAAAGGCAAGTGAAAGGTATTCGTTTTTGGATGCCAACGCTCGACAAATGCAATTAGTTCAACGCTACTAATGTACTGATAAGAACATATTGTGAGTAGATACAAAGAGGAATTACGGATGTGCTGCACAAAACAGGTATTTGGCTGTCCAGATTCTAGAGACCATGTGTTTATTTTTCTCATGTGATTTATGCACCGTAATGGATCTCGTTCCTAAAATGATAACAAAGCAAAATATTTTAGATAACTAACTACTAGGATAAAATTGAATTCAAAGTTATTATGTCTGACCTTATTCTTAGATATAAAGAAAGCAACGTGTGTTCTAAAACTCTTCAAAAGAGACAAATCAATCGGTCATCTATTTATTGGCCGCACTTCCTCTTCTTCTGAGTCTGACTCATCGATACCCCTACTTTCTTGCAATACACCTCGAGGAATGTGTAACGTAAGGGTCTCTGTGGCAGCATCAACCTGAGAATCCGGTTCGTCACGGATTTCAGGAATGTTAGAATCGACGGCTGGACGGATCCCGTTTTCTTCCTCCTATTCGAGGCTGTTGGTTGAATCCGAGATGGTTGCGCCGAATCAATCTCTAAATCACCAATGATTTTATTTGCACAATAAAATTTTAAATTATCAAATATCACATATCACAATATGCTAATTATTTTTGCCTATCTAAATCCATTAAATAACATAACATAAACACACAAAATTTATATTTCAATTTATTCCGGATTCGAAAATCAAAAATTAACCATCTAATCCAAGCACAAAAAAAATAACTAATATTCACAATATAAATTTTGCACTTAACTATTATAATTTCCAATTAACATTAATCGATAACAATAATATAATCTAAACTATTTTAACCAATAAAAACTTTAATTTCACCATAACTAAATATAAAGAAATTATTTTTTCCCCAGTCTCTTTGCCCTTCAACTAAATCTACCCTCATCAGCACTCATTTCCAAATTTTTCCCTAAATCAAAATGCAAAAAATAACACAAAAAAATTAGGGTTTTATTTTTACCTTAAAATTTAAAAAAACACTAACTCCTCTCCTTTAAATCCGCCTTTGTGGCGGAGTGCCGATCAGGACACGGGCGGCCGGAGCGGGGGAAGCGGTCGGAAGGGGGAGGAGAAATGGGTGGTCCGGCTAGAGCTCTTAGATAAGAGATTTCGGATTATTGGGAGAAAGAGTGGAAAGGAGATGGGTTTAATGAAGAAAGAGAAAGGGGGAGAGATGGGTTTGGAGAAGGAGGAGTTAATTTTGAGAGGGAAAAGTTGGGTTTGAGAAATCGGCTGGAGTGAAAGAGATGGAGAAGATGATGGTAAATGTGGTATTTAGGTGTGCTCACTAGGAAAAAAACAAGAGATTTTCAAAGAAGCAGTGTGCGCACTAGGAAAAGTGGGCTCACTAGGTAAAATCTGTGCCCATCTAGAAATTCCCCGGCTGGGTGACTGAGTGTAGCTAACGTGCTTTTGTTTCTTTTGTTTCTTTTTTTTTTCTTTTTTATTTTATAACGCTTCTTCCAAAGATTCTAGCCTAGAGTGATTGCTAACATAACAATTTACTATAATTAATTAAGGGATGTTTGGATGCTTTTGATTAGTGTTGTAAGTTACAATTTGTATCATTGCATTGCAAGTGAAACTACTGAAATTGTTGTATTTGTACTTTTTATTACCGTGTTTAGGTTAAGAATAAAGGTGTTAATTATAGTTGTAAAATATTTTAAATTATTATTATTAAGTGTTTATCATATTTATCAATAATATAATTAATATTTGTAAATAAAAATAATAATAAGTTGTTATATATATATATATATATATATATATATATATATATATATATATATATATATATATATATATATATAATTGTTACAACAAGTGCTTATAAATGTTTGATTCTACTTCAACTATATTCAAATAGCAGAAACAATTATAAGTCACCCACTTTCCTAGGTGTACATGGTAACCATTCACCCCCAAAAAATGGGTGAACCGTACTTAAACGTTTTAAAATGATGAAGAAGTCAGCTGAATGGGGATCCGACTCCGATATGAGGTACAAGATGCAGCCACAGAGGGGAGTTTCTAGAGGGGCACACCATTTTTCCCAGTGAGCCCACTTAAAAATTTCATATATATTAAAAGTTTGTCATCAATTTTTTTGGACTAAAATGCCCTTTATTCAATCTCTCTTCTCCTTCTCTTCTAAAACTATAGATCAATTAAATCCAAAAAAAAAAAAAAAAAAAAACCTAAAACCCAAAACTATCTATCAAATCTTCTCCTATATTATATTATCTCACAAATTAAATTTGAAAATTGATTTTATTAAGTTTTTGCTTACTCAAAAATCTTAGAAACTGTGCGGATTGAAAAAAATTGTGAATCTAAAAAAACTCAAAGTCCGGACGGTCCAATATCCATCTGGACTGGAAGTCCGGACAGAACAATTCTGTCCGGATGAAATTAATTCGTCCGGACAGTTATAAATAATTTTTTTTTCGTATAATTATTCATGAAGTTGTAGCATAGTGGTAAGTATTCCTATCTCACATATGAGTGTCTCAGGTTCTCAGGTTCAATTTTTAGCAACAACAAATTTTATTTTATTTTATTTTATTTTCCCAAATGAATATATTTTTTTGTGCAACTATTACAAATGTAACTATTACGAATTTAATTAAATTTCGGACTCAAACAATTTAACAATTTTTTTTCCTTAGTCACTATTTCATTCCAATTCAAAAATAAATTAGATGAAACACATAATGATGCATTTTCTTTTTACTTATTTTATTTTTCCAAATAAATATATTTTCTTGTGCAACTATTACAAATGTAACTACTACGAATCAAATTAAATTTCTGACTCAAACAATTTTTTTCCTTAACCACTATTTCATTCCAATTCAAAGATAAATTAGATGAAACACATAATGATAGGTTAATCATCTAACATTAGCAACCTAATCATCACTGGAGAAACCAATTGGAAACCAAGAAAGTAAAAGGGGACAATAAAGCACAAAAATTCATAATAATATTCATAATAAAGCAAATACAAAAGAAGTCTATCATAAAGTCTATCAAAAAAAGTTTATAACATATCTATAACATGTTATATATATTTATCTTTTCAAGAGTATTAAATAACACCCATGCCGATTCTTGAAAACCCTTTTGTTATAAAAACCTATTAGATGAAGAAATCAAAATATAATTGCATCCAAGAATTGATTATTCAAAAAACACAAAGAATTTATTCATCTCTCAAATTTGTACACAAAATTTATCTCTTTTAAACTAGAGATTTCATCAATAACACATAAATACGAAACTCAAATTCAAACAACAATGTAAATTCATATAATGACAATCATGAACAAATTTGCCCATTATTCGATATATTGACCCTTGAAGATTATCTTCAGAGCCTCCTGAATCATTATTACTTTCCTTTTGCTTTGCACTTTTAATATCTGAGCAAATTAGGAGTTTCTAAATTGAATTCAGGATCCACAGCAACTTCATCTTCTCTCTCGCATCGGGCGACGCATTAGTGGCCGAGATGCTACTTTCTTTCTTCTCAACGAGACAGTTCGTCGTATGCGAGATAATTCTGCTAAATCCATCTATGGAATACAAATATAATAACATTAATACGTATAATTTCATTCATAAATAATAGTTATCATAACAATGACTTCTCTATGTATAAGTAAGTAGTTACAGAATTACATCTGGTACAAATATCAAATTTTGACTTCAAAATTTTGTCTAATTTTGTCTAATTAACCAACAATTACGACAATGCTAGAAATTTCAAGACATATTAAAATTTACCATTACCGTCCACGATTGAAAAATTAATGGAATTTTGCATATTTTACAACTAGCATTACAATATTTAATTTTTCAAATAATAATAATCAAAGTATAAATTTCATCTATGATCAAAAACCCTCCATCTCCAAAAACTCAATGCTCCATCAATTTTATTATGAAAACCCCTCCATCTCCCAAAACCCAATGGAATTTCGCATATTTTACAACTAGCATTACAATACTTTATTTTCTTATTAATTATAATCAAAATATTAGAAAAATTAAAAAAATTGCTACCACCAAATTTGCTACCTTCTCTCCTCTTCCTTCTCTCCAACCCAACAAAATCACTAAACCCAAATATCTCCAATTGTTTTATCCAAAAATAAAAAAAATTAAAATTTTGAAAAAATTACCAGATTAGGAAAACTCACCTACCTCGATCCAAGAAGCGACGGTGTGAGATTGGCGGCGGTAGCGAGAGATCGTCGGCGACGGCGGCGAGAGCTCGGCGGCGCTGGCTTTAGCAACGAGAGAGAGGGAGATTCAGACGGAGGAGGAGGTAGAGAAAGGGAAATTGGATCAGAGGAAATGGGAGGGAAAGGAAGAACTAAGGGATTTTGGGTTTGGGCATAAGAGTTAGGGAGACAAATGGGAGAGAAGAGGGAGAAAGAAGATTAATATGTGAGAGAGGATATTTTGAGTATATTTAGTGTGCTCACTAGGAAAATTCTGACTTTTGTAAATAATATGTGGGCGCACTAGGACATCTGGGCTCGCTAGGAAAAATGGTGTGCTCCTTTGGAAACTCCCGTCACAGAGATCCAAAACCCATTATTGCTACGGCAACACATAGGAGAGGAGAGCGATTGTGGGGTTCATCGGATCTGACGCAATTCACGAGCCACGCCACCCCCACTGTCAGGCCTACTCGCTCCTCTGTCTCTCCCCCTCTGGCAAAGTGCAGTGCGCCACAGGGACAAGACTGCTACACTCCCACCATTGATAGCTACGGCTAGATTCACCTCCACCGTCCGATCAACCGATGCATGAACAAAAATAAAAACTTCCCTTGCACCAATCTTTAGCTTGTCAAATTTAAAATTTTAAATTAATAAAATAAAACTTTTATTTTTAATTAAAATTTTAAATAAAACGGATAAAGGATTAGCTTTTGAACCTCTTATCCTTGTTGCATGGTGGGGGTTCGGCTTAATCAGGCTTGACTTGGACTTTGGTCAGTAGCCCACAAGAGGGCTGAGAGTGCTTGTGTAGGCACCGGCCCACTACTAGTGGGAATGGAATTGAATGCGAGTGCTACCTTTTGAGTGTGAAGGCGATCTCTCCGTCTCTCTCCCTCTCCTGTAGCTTTTGTTGTCCCTGTTTCTTGTGGCTTCTTAAATTAGTTTACGTACTCTACCATAACTACGATCTCATGGCCAAAAACGGGCCATATTTCTGTAGTAAGAATCTTCTCCGAGCAGTTTCCACGTGAGATTGTTTCTGAAATGGTTACGATTCTAAAGACCCTTATCTAACTTCTCCTCTAGAATATATTTCTCTATCTCCGTTGCATAGATTTGGAATCCAAATATCGCTGTGGTAAACGAACCATATCACAACATTGACAATTAACAAGTAGAGAAAGAGATGAGCGAGGAAAACCTTTGAAGTGAACTATCCATAACTAACTAGAAGATGACGGAGTTTTGGTTGGGTGTGAGGGCTCAGAACATGGACTCCATCGGTATGTGGGGCTCATCATCGAAACCAAACAGAGTAGTATTCAATACCAAACCAACATCCCCTGGGCTGGCCCTGTCTCTAGAGACGAATCCATGAGATTTGATTAGACATTGGTGACAGCAGATATTGTCATCGCAAAAATACTATCGAATCCGGTCACATACACAATAGGCTTAATAGGAAAGAACAAGAACATACATTTAGGGAACAACTCCCTACTCTTTGATGCTTTGAATTAATACATGCAACTTGTCTCCTATACTGATTCAACAACCGTATAATATACCCGGTGTTGTACGATTCCCAGATCTTCCCAGTGGGAGGAAAGCTTCCTGCCCGGTTTCATGCTGTGAATGTGGCTCCGTAAATTTTTATTTGATCGTCATCGCCAATTTGAATAATTGGTGAACTCGTATACCCTTGACGTTTCTGTTAAGACATGCAGAAGACATATTAGGTTGCAGGTTGAGCGCCCGGCCATGCATTGTTATTGTCATCCATCCTGTTGATGTAGTGATAATATTGGCGCTCTCTGATGTAGGATATGCCAGACCATACTCCACGGATGAGAAGAATGCTTGTGAACACCATACTCCCCACAGTGCAGACTACCTAAATGCGAAATATAAGGGGAGAAAAGAGAGTTCAATAATAGAGGATGAAGAAGATCAGAATCCAAAGGAAACGTCTATAGGAAGAAATGTGCACTCAATTTGTAGATATATCTTTGTTTCCGTATATCACTTCTGCCCATGATCACAGATTTTCTGCAAGTTCCTCGTGTACTGAGATTGTACTATTGAAATCTAGTTAGAATTAATTCAGGTCAGCTTGCGAGGACCAACACGAAGAGGCAACCAAAACCCGTAATGAATCCCATTCTTCCCATAGGCAAAGGTGCCAACTCTATTTGTTTGTGAGAGGACATAATAATGCCCTCTGTGACTCTATAGAAAATCAAATTGTATACGTACATACATATAGATGTACATGTGTGTGTACATGCACACACCTATATATACACATATGTGCATGCGCACACACATGTGTGTAATTGCATGTGTGTTTGTGGGGGAAGTGGTGATATTGTGGTGAAATAAAGCCTTTGATAAACTGGAGGATATATTTTAGAGGGTGCGGAAGTTTCAAGTTTGTTACTGAACCCCTAGCCTTTAAAGAGGACAACTTTCAATAATAGAATTAAGGGTGTTATTCTGGTGAAATTAGAGCCTTTCGCAAACTGGAGGATATATTTTCAAGGGTGCGAAAGTTTGCTACTGAATGCCTAGCCTTAAAAAAAACCCAGTATCCTACCTTGCTTGAGACAATGATCAAATTCAATGCAAATGTCATGATCTTGTTGTAGTTTGTAAATTACCACTTGCAAAGGATTGTGGATTTTCAATAAGAAAACTAAATGAAAGTTAAAAAACTTTTGATGATTGACTATCTAAACGAGTACAGAACAACCCTAATATATACTGTATCTGTTCTGTTAGTCTATATCTAGCTTGGTTTTGTATCTGAAATCTACTCATACTATAGAGACCATGAACATATGACCTTCCTTTCAATAAAAAAGAGAATAAAATAGATCTGACCATTAGAGAACCTACTATTATAGCATTCACAAAGGTGAGAATTGAGCATGTGAACATTCACAATGTTCTCAATCTGCATTATTATAGCAAGAGGGTAGAAAAACCACTCAGTTATCATTTCAGAGTTAATATAAAATGCTAATTAAGGAGTTTCCTTTGTAACAAGTCCACATGCCATTCAAGTGAGAGAATAGGAAATGACATAACTAACGACAAAAGAATAGCCTCCAAAGTAAAGAGACTTACCTCAAGAAATGCCTTGAGAATCCATAAGAAAGCCAGTATCAAAATTCCATTCACTGAAAACCTTACCTACAACCAAATCATATAAAAATGTCATGAGATGAGCGTTAGTCAAAAACTCTTCTGATTGTGGGTGATAACAAATCCCAACTACCAAAACCCACCTACCCAACTTAATATATTCCAACTACACAATTTTTTTGATGATATTATGAGAATATTCCAAATACACAATTTCTAATTATTATGAGAAAAAGAACATGCTTCACAATCGAGAAAAAAATTATGAATATACCTTTTTTGTTAGGAAAAGGAACATACACAAAACCAAGAATTTTTAAAGGTAATAGCAAACTTGCTCAAAAGCCGAAACACCAAGACGCTTATGTACTTAAATTCATGTAGAATTATGAGGAAAATAATATTTATTTAACAACCACCAGGAAAAAGAAGGCATTTTTTTTTCTGAATGAGACACTGCAGAACCTCAATACCACACCAAACAGTTCACCTACCATGAAAACGTTTTATGCAAATTGGAACCCTCAAATTTCAATTAATTGAACAACTCAGCAGAAAAGGTCCTGCTCCCTTCCTAAGGATGAGAATGGATGGGTCTAAGGGCCAATTTTTGAATTAGAAAAATAAAATTTTCATTTTTAATATAAAGTTTTGAATAGAACGGATCAAAAATCGGCCATTAGACCCGTCCATTCTCATCCCTATGACCCTCCCTTTCTCGTCTAACAGGGTACAGAAAATTCTAAATACTGTGCGCCTTACTAGTTCCAAAAATTGTTGAAACCTTCAGCAAATACACACTGCCAATTTCTGATAATTACATAAACCAAAATTTTCCCTTCCTTGGTAAGGGTGAATTATTTGGAACAAGATAGAAAACCTTAAACTGGAAATCCTAATACAACACAAAAATAAATTAAAGGACAAGGAAAAAAAAACAATCAAAAAGCAATTCAACATCAGGGGCAAACTTAGCAGGAGTCACGTTTTCTTGGCAAAACAAAGGAGTAAATGTAGGACATCCCATAAACAATATCCCTATCACTTTAAATCTTGCACTCAAATTTGAGATGAGATTAAGAGAACGACAATCACTTTAACTCTAACAACCAAGGTTCTTTCCTCTCAAGTATTTATGGAGATTCTACCTATAACACTTTCTAAAATCAAGACATTTTATATGATGATTTATGTCAAGCCAAAATAAATGTGGCTAAATCCACTGAGACAAGATGAATGGATCATGTATTAGTTCGCCGTCGTGATCTATAGACATAGACACGAGTTTCATGTTCAGACAAGAATACAGAGTGTCGGGCATGGCAACCATCAAATATGCAGACATAAGGACAAACTTATATTTGTCTTTATTTATTCAAATTTAATTCATAAAAATATATATGAAGTTGTTCACATATGGAAAAAGCCAAATGGTAAAATAATAAATGAAGCATTTAGTTTTGTCAAAACGGTTGGCACAACATACCTCATACTATACCTATTTCCAAGATGATGAAAGGTATATACATTTATAAATGCTGAATACGCGGGCGGTATCCTCCATGGCCGGACATGCCACTTTTTAGGTCTGGAAAATCCTAGGTATCATATCATAGGCTCAACCTCACCATGCAAATACATAATGGGCAAAGGTTATAGAGATTGTAACATGACACAAGACTTTTATCTCTTTGTGAGAGCTCATAACTAGGATGAATCAAAGGCATTAATCCCCAAAAGTCTTCTTTCAGATTTGGAAAATTGTCATCCTCTATGCATAATGGCACATGTAGGAATGCAGAAGAGTACATCAAACCGCTCTCATAATCAAAATTCCTTACCCTTTGAATTTCTGGACTTACAGGAACTCAACTTTCCAAACATGCTGAACATCAAAACCAATCATGGAGAAGAAGAATGACTGGTTGAAAGAAAGAAAGCCTCTTCAGAAATTTCTTATTAAAAAAAAGAGAATCTTAAAGTTTGTCCTTTCGACAGCCGATGCCTTATCTTCGTCTCTGAACTCGATGACTACCCTTTACCTAGGAATTGACCAGCCTATAGTTAAATTCACTAATCATTTTGAAGCATCGTGACATTAATTTGATTTGCTGGGTTTTAAAAATGAGTCGAAACTTAATCAATCTAATAACAATTCCATTTCGACTGGGACTTGAGCAGCTTCTTAGTAATTTAACATATAGAAAGCGTAATTTTCATTAGTATTAGAGTAAGTTGTAATATCTAAATCATCAAAAAGAAATTGAAGTCAAATCAAACTCACAGATGAAGTAATTTTCGACAGATTTTAAGTTTGATTATTACCAATCTGGTAGAGATTGCAGGTGGGAGAACCGATCGAACCGCCTTTCGAGCTCGACGAGAAATCTTTTTAAATAGATTCTCAACGAACCTTGCAAGTAGATCCAAGCTTCGATCATCTTCCTCTTCTTCGTCCTCATCGTCGTCACCTTCGTCGTTCTCGCCGTCGACGTCGCCGATCCAAGCGCGAGGATCGGGGACCACCACTACCGCATCCTATGCCATTAAAAAAGAGGGGATTGAATTGGAACTGATTAGAGAGAGAGAGAGAGAGAGAGAGAGAGAGGAAGGGAGGGGGGGGGGATTAGATGAGTACCGGCGGGTAGTTTGGGGATTTCCTGTAGGCTCGGAGCGGTGACCGGACACGAAGGGGGGCGGTGACGATAGCGAGGTGGCGGACGCGGCGAGGAGATCGGAGACGGAGAGGGGAGGGGAGAGAGAGTTGAGAAACGATGGATGAAAAGGAAGAAGAAGCCATGAGAAGAAGAAAAAGACAGGGGCTTTGGTGAAAATGTAAGTCACGAGCCTCAGCTGACTTTTACAATGGAAAGGGGAATTTCTAAACGAACACTGGACTGGTCCTAGTGAGCACACTGTGATGACTAGATACATGAGCACTCTAACTAGTTAGCACACTAAGGCCAGTGGAGTGCCCATTTAGAACTTCCAACGGAAGGTTTATTTGCAGGCTAACCCCTGTAAATTCATTACTTTCATAATCTGCTCTTGTGATTTTCTTCTTTTTTTCTTTTTTGGCTTTTACCTGATCAAGCACTTGATTAATAATTACATCAACGTTCAGTAGTGTGGAAAAGGTTATACACAAAAATTATATTCTTTATAAAGTTTGCGTCAATAAGGAGATATTTTTAGGAAGAAACAATCATAATTTATTATATCATACGCATGATATATATATTGATAATTAAAAATGGTCACAACAAGTATTTTAGTACAGAATTTCAAAAAAATTGAATTAAATAAAAGTAATAATTATTAATTAAAATTGAATAGTTATTGAGTAATATAACCTTTCATCTATTTTACTAATATTTCAACAAATCAAAATAAATTAATGCTTAAAATTTTATATAACCTTTTTATTTTAGTCACGGCATTTGCACGTACCAAAAATCTTACCGCGAATTCTCCCTTTTAGCAGTAATTCCTAGCTAACAGTACTAAGAACTCATACAAATAACAATGATTAAAACATTTTAGCAGAGGAAGAGGTAAGGACTTAAACAAGAGTCCATATTGTTATCCCATGCAACAAAGCAGTGATGCTGCTGTAGTGCAAGTTGCACATCTCATGATACAGCTGAGAGATGACAGGAACCAAATCAAGCAAAAAAAAAAAAAAAAAGGAAAGAAAATAGAATTCCATCCGAAGGATCAGATGATCCAATCATTACACTGATTCGCTATAGAACAATACGACTAATGCAACAAACAAAATAAAAAAGAAGAAGCAACACTTGCATTCAGTTTCAAGAGTTCCAGGTATGGAACCTGCAGTTTCAGCAAATACGTGCTAAACCAATCCATGCCTGCTGTGGTGCTTTAAGGCACACAGCACCCAGCAATTGGTTGCATGCGCTGTTTGCCTCCGTGTATAGAGAATCCAGCAAATGGCAAAGATATAGAAAAAGGGAACAAAGCTTTGCTGGATCAGGGATTTATATGATCTATTGATAAGTTTGAAGTAATTCTGAACTGCTCTATAAAATGCAATAATATCAACCACATAATAATTCGCAGATAGTAAACTGACACAATAAAATACATCAAATATACAAAACATACTGCAACTGAGCAACCAAAGATATTTCATCCCAATCACTTGACTTCGCAAGAAAATCAATAAGATGAAACCAGGCATAGAAGCCAGCAAGTACATCCATTGCCAAAATCTTGACGAAGCAAGATTTAAGTTTTGTCCTACATTTCCTTCCCTTTATAAAATCTATTCAAGAGCATTATAAGAACTATATGATCAACAAGTGAGAGCAACAGAAAAACATAAAAGAGAAATATCTACTCTACTTGGATGCATGGCAGTGAAGCACAATAAACTCAATCCAAATTCGACCTGGATTTCGAATTTGGAGACTTGAATCATGGCCAATAAATTAATGGCCAAGTATGGAGCCTAAAAAATGAACTGATTCCTTATGGATCTAGAAATAGATGCCTAAGTGGTCTTATATTTCATTCCTCATAAGCTCTTTATAGAGTAGATTTCTGACTGAGAATAAAATAAATACGCCTTTCACATAACTCCAGCCAACCCTAAACATGTTTCACATAAACTCTAAACTTATTAAAATCATAAATCACCAGAAACTCTGACTTGCAGTGGTCATATCCTAAGCACCACAGGGGCAAATTCTTATATTACTTATTTTTCATAACTACTTTTACCACCATAGCTCCTATTCTTAAAAAGTTGTAACTCTAACTCCTCCTCAAAAAAGGACACTTACTCTGGAGCCACTTTTTCCAACGACCTTATTCACTTACATATAAGCCTTTACTATCCACAATACAGATATAAAGGCATACTTTCATACAATGAAAAAAGATCTATTGGAAAAGCATCCGATTTTTGTTGCTCTTCTAAGAAAATATAACTCGTAAACACCTACCAGTTCGAATGCTTGAAGTAGAAACCAGATGGATTCATTTTTCTATTTTCTTTTTCTTCATTATTATTATTTTTTAAAAGTATAGCAATCCAAACTCAATTCCCAGCCCAATTTTCCCAATAACTACAATCCCTGTAATAGAAATAAAAAGATTTTAGCTTAGCAAATGAGGAGCCCAACCATTTTGATCCAAAATCAAAATCGTAATTTTCTTCCAACTGTTTTACGGAAGGAGGAAGGCAGTTACTGAAGGCAGGTCAATTTCTACATCCAGTCGCATGAAAAAGGAAAATTTCTATCTGATTCTGGGTGTCATAAGGAAGTTGTTAAATCCATGCAACACTGCCACCACGAAATGGCCATCGCTTAATTGAATGCAAGCCGGAGTCAAGCAAGGTGACTTAGCCAAAATGGTTGCATAAGAATGTAACAAGGAAAAACCAGTTAATATAATAGCATGAAAAGTTTAGCATTTTCAGGAAGACTGTTTTGGAAAAAGAATCGTAAGATAATGAATGAAATAGCTTCAATGATCACAAATGGCTAGCGGGGAAATTCAACATATAATAAATACAGTAAGATCTAACAAGTCATTTCTTGTGGAGCTAAATTTGATGGGAATATGTTCCGGGTGAAGTTTCGAGACAGACAAGTTTAATGTTGAAATCCTAAATTTGGTATAAACATGCAATAATACTACAATACCCAAGGGACCATCGCAATATATATGCAGTAAGTAGTAAATGCAGAATTGACTAGAATAACTACTCAGACTATGCTGAGAAGAGATATTGAAATTAAAATTGTAATCGAATTTTAGTACATGCACTACATTCGATGTCGCAAAATATATTGCAACGAGCAATCTGAGCACCTAGATATATCTCTCCAGTGATAGCTTATATGAAGCACAAAAATATAAAAGATGGAACTAGTAACAAAGAAGCAAGGCAGCACAACTATTCCCAAAAACCAAGCATGACTATAAATTATGCTCTATATTATTTCATGCTAAAATGTTCTTCAAGACTAATACATTTTCTTCAACTATACACAGGAAAATTGAAAGCTGATAGAAAATAACATAAAAGCTACTTCCCCAGGGGCAACCTACAAGACAAACATGCATTCGACCATCCATGCCTATATGCATACAAAAGCAACATTATGGTACCTCTGCCTGTGAACAATTTCACTCATTGAAGTTGTCACTACGGCCACCAAGATTACACTGTCGTGGGAAAACCTGCCTTGCTGGGAAACGAGGAAACCCCAATCCTGGCCCCATTGGATTCATATCACCAATAACAGGAAACCTGTCGTAGTCTCCACCAACAAATGGAAATCTTTGTGGAGCAAATGGAGGATAACGCTGCCGGAATGCACTCGGATAACGAAGTCTATTCTCCCTGGGACCCCTCATAGCCTTCTCCGCATCCCTTCTCCTGATCCAACAACGCTTGAACTTCTCTTTCCAAGAGCTCACCATTGCAACTTCACTCTCACGTGCATGCCCAAACTCCTCCATGAATTTCTGCTTCCACAGCTCATCATTCGAAGCGAGATACTTCATCTCAGAACCAGTGCATCCAAACCTAGCAACATCGCAACCAGGCAGAAGCTCCAAAACCTTCAGTTTAATATCAGTAGGCAGACGGGCAAAGCAAGGTGGCGGAGGCAACCCATTCTTCTCACAAATACCAATTAGAAGAGGCAAACAGAGCTGATCCTTTACCGTCTTCCAAAACCTGAACGCCTCCTCCTCTTCTTCCCTTCTCACTGTATCAGACAAGAACACCAACAAAGGCACCACCTTTGCCAAATCCAAATGCAGCCGGTAAATGTCGTGCCCTCCGCTCAAATGACCGTAGACTGAAACATGGTTCCCTATAGGTGAAAACTTCAAGCTCGCAACTTTAAAGTTGATTTCTTCAAATTCACCACCACCCAATAACTCAGGAACCGTGTACTGGATCGAAACGGCGGCACTATTCGCCAAGTTCCAATCCTTCGGCAAGCGAGTGGCATCTCCATCTCCAACACAAGCCACAAACCCCGACTCCAAAAATACAGCATGAACAGCAACAACGAGAAACCCTAGGTTCCCCTTGATCTCATCCTTCTCCACGTCCATAACCCTCTTGAGAAAACAGGGCACAGAAGGCGATTTCGATACTGGTTCAGATTCGGACACCTCCATCGGTGGAGTCTCTACTTCCATGTCGGAAACTAGGGTTTCACTCGAATTAGGGACTCCAGCAGGCGGTTTATCCGCCAAAGGCGCCTCCTTTTTAGTTTCTACATCCATCGCCTGATGAATTGGGTTTGAAATTGGGACAGAACACGATTCACTCCCTACAGCAAAATTGGGGGTTTTCGGGGGCGTGGCTAGGGTTAAGGCTTGGGTGTAGAATACGAGGTCGCCGGACGTGAGGCCGAGGGATTTGAGGGTGTCGGCGGAGGAGGAGGAGAAAAGCTCATCCTTTCGATTGAGGGAGAGCGCGATCGATTCAGGAGATACTAAAGAGGAAGGAGAAGAGAGCTTACCTGCGATTAGGGTTTTGAGATCGAAGAAGGAGGACGAGTCGGCGATCTCGACTCGGATCGTCTCCTTGGTCTCGAGAGATCGAACTCGGAGCTTCATCTTCGGAGCTTCTCTCAATTTGTTTCTGCGTTGCTGATAATAATAACAGAAGAAATCTTTATCCGATTATAACAGGCCTTTTTTTTTTTTTTTTTTTTCCCTTTTGTACAAATATTTAGAGAAAGAGAGAGAGGACAAGTGGGCTTCATAATGCTCCCCACGACTAGGCTTTTGTTGGGCTGTAAAGTTTAAGCCCATCGAAACAAACTAAAATTTGGCATGTCTGAATAGTACAAGAACAAATTTCACTTTAGTTCGATTAAAAAAAAAATCTAAATATTTTTGAGTATTTATGCCATTTTTTCACCTATTGAATATCTACCAAAATGCACGTGGCTTATGTTGACATGCTCTTTCTAGGGATTGCCTCTTTCCTTGATGATGAAGTCTATCTCCTATAGAGTCTTCCTAATCCCTCACATGTGTAATATTCATCCTAATCATATAATAATTTAAATAATAAGTGCTTTTATGATATCTTATACAGATGGTAAGCATAGAATCTGAAATCATTTTTATGAACATGTTTTAGTCTCTCCAAATTTTGTCTGGGGGCTCCTCCTGGTCATTTAAAAAATAAAAATAAAAATAAAAAATACATGCTTGAAGTAGAAGTCTATGTTAATGTCCTTTGAGAAACATAATCCAAATAACAAAATAAAATACACCTAACAAGACGCATTGAGCTTGCATTATTCAGCACGTAAGTGGCGGGGGCAGAGCTGTGATTAATCAGAAGTAGGGAGGATAGAAAAGAGAAAGAAGTGGAGATAGGACGAGACACTGCTTGACGGCTACTGGCCATTGTCAGAGTCAGAGTCGGAGAGTCAGACTATACGGCGGTCAACGATCAGGGACCGCGAGGCCGGATCTGCTGACGCGGCCTCAATTTTGAAAACAACTACTAGATACGGGATTAGATCCGATGCCGACGACGTGTCCTCTCCGTCAGTCAGTCTTCACTGCGTGACGTCTCGTGTCCCTCCGCCGTCAGTACAAACGGAAATCAAGAACGGCGACGTATCGCCAATTACTCTTCCGTTTATTCTTTAAGAGCCTTTTGCTCGTAAAAATTAGTCGATGATTAATTGATAATCTTTGTATAGTTGATACTAAACCCCAACAACTTTTACTTTTAGAGACGAGTATTACGTACGTAGTGTAGTGGATGAATGCACCAAAGCAAAATTCTTATTATTTCTGGTACTTTTTTAAGATAAAGAGAACTAATTAAGTATTATTTATCTTTTTTTATGAATAACGAAACAGTACAGAGCCCAGCTAGCAGAACTTTGTAATAACAAATCTAAAAGGGAACCCCTAAATTTGTCAGGATCAGTTCAAACCAATGCAGTCGCAAAATTTCTAGATTTAGTACTGTAACGTTCCCATGAGACATGCCTTCGACTTTTTGACCACCATATTCTCCAACCAAAACTATAGGATTTGCTCTTATGGTACGTGAAAGTTGATCATTGACCGACTCCAAATTCTTGGCATTGGAACTACTACTCGGTACTTTCCTACATTTATGACAATTTTCTATTTGAATTCCTAAAAATTCATATTCGGATAATAGTTTTAGTACCAAGAGCTTGAATCTTAAACATGGATAAGATTACTTATCAAGCCTTTATGCTGATCTTTAATTGATTGATGCTTCCATTTTAATAATGCAATCACAGTATGGTTAATTTTTCAAGTTAAATCTTTGAGTCTTTATTGATAGAAACCAAATTAGAAACCACACATGTGAGAGAGGGATAGTAATGGTCACATCAACTGGCCAAATTTTAATCTGATATATATAAAATTTTAAATTAAAAATATTTTTTTTTTATTTTTCTAATTCAAAAATTTATGTATGAAGAGCTGAAAATTAGTCCATAAATATGTCCATTACCATTCCTGAGCATAGAGCGTTACCGATTTGGCTGATTTACTTTTACCATTTGATTTATGTTGGTTGGTTGGTGTCGTAGGCCTCGAGTTCAAACTCAAAATGATTGAAGATGGGCGGGTTGGGATGTGCTGGAGGGGGGCACGAGCATTATTGAACATGCATATGGAATTGGTGTTGAAGAGGATGGAGATGGATGATGGATAAAGAAAGAGATGTCATATTATATATATATATATATATATATATATATATATATATATATATATATATATATAATAAACGAAAAATTCTGGTATTCACCAGAAGGGAGTTAATTCATTGTCGTTTAGATAGTCTAATAAAATTATTACACGTAGTGCAAGTCAAATGACAGTTAAGAAAATTATTTTATTTGTTATGTTAAGTGACGTGACGTGTAATAATTTTATTTGACCATCTAAGCAATAGTGATGAAATTCTTTTCACCGCAAGTAAATTACCTATTTTCTCATATATATATATATATATATATATATATATATATATATATATATAAAATAAAATATCCAGTTGTTTAGTGGTGATCCTTTTGCTCATGGTGCTCCCCATTGAGAGGCACAGTCTGCTTGTTTACTTGGCAAGAAGAAGAAGGCTCATTATCGTTGTTTAACGCAATATAACAACAATAGGTCAAAAGATCGAAAAACAAGAAAACGCATAAAAAAACTAAAAAGGAAGCCAGAAACAAAAAGCTACAAGTCATGGCATACTTTTAATCATAGATAAGAATTAAATTCATATCCAGTCCCAAGGCAATTATTATTATTGTTATTGTTATTTTTTATTTTTATTTTTATTTTTATTTTTGACAACTTGATATCTATAAGCTCCTCCAGCAACGAAAGACAAGATGGTGGACTCTGCACGCAGCAAGGGATCGCTGCTAAACTGTTTTTCTGACAGATTGACATGAAAACTCTCCTACAGGCCAGGCGAGCTCCTCTCCTCTCCATTGCTCTCTTGAGGATCAGATCACCTCGATAACATCAGTCCATGTGATCTTGTAGTTCAACCAGCACCTCCATCAGTCACGTGCTTGAACGTGCATTGTGGCCCCTCGTTACAGAAATTAAGCTTTTACTCATTTTTATTTTTTTAATTTACGAAATATATATATGAGCCCCAGTTCACTGTCTGTTTAACTTATTTTAATATCATTCGCGATGCATCGCAAGTGATGTTTAGTTTGCGACTTGTGATGTGTTGAATAAATGTCTTAAATCTATATAAATTTGAACATTTTAATAGACTGATCTCGATGCCCTTGTAATTTAAAAAAAAAATTATCACAGTTTTGAGAGAGAGGGAAGAGTTTTATGAAATCACTAGAAGCTCTGCAAATATCCGATTCAGTATTGGAAATTAATCCTTTAGATCTTTGTTAGACACATTTAAGTAGTCAAATTTTAAGTTTCTCTTCACTAACTCTAACTTGCATTTGGTGCAAAATAAAATCAATTATTTTGTGGGATAACAAGAGGATTGAATGGGAATGAAGAAGAGAGTAGATTTTATTTCTGCAAAGAATCCTAAGATACTCCAAAATAAGTCCCATCACCATCGTCATCGTCATCAACATCAGCCATAGCTGATGGAATGTTGGAAGCCAAGTGGGCAATGATCAATGTTAATGATGGTAATTGAGAACTTTGCCAATGAAAAGGGGTAAAAAAAATTAAAAAAAAATGGTAAATTAAATGGTCAAGGGCTTAAATTTAATGCATGATGAGGATGTGGTGGCTTTTGAGCACTTCTTTTAAAATACTTTTAAAGACCAAAAGCATAGACTTGCATGGACTTTGAGGAAGTCCATCCCTTGTACAACTTTTAGGCTTTATTTTTCTGCAATTAGAGATGTGAGTCAGCGAATGCCAATATTTGACTAGACTTGTTCAAAAATCTGTACTATAAAATAAATTAATTTTCATTCAAATTTTTTTTGGAGAACGAGCAAAAAAAAATGATCTCTCATGGTTAAGGTCGTGTTGTTAAGGGTTCCTTTTTTGTCATTTATTAAATGAATGATAAAATTCGTTAATCTTTTGCATTGTGCATTTGTAATGGATGGGGGGGAGATTATCTTTTATAAGAAAAGAGGAAAGGGCATGCAATTGTATAATTTTAGAGTTATCTTAAATCGTTTGATTCATGAAGATAATAATTGCTTTAAGAAAAGATTGTGTAAGCAAGCTAAAGATAGGGTTTTGATTTTAGCTGACAAATACAACTTTGTAGCTATTGACACAAGAAGCATAACCAGAAATACATACTAAAATTCGATAACATAGTGAGCAATCTAATACTAGCTAGGCCCAAAAGCTCAACCAACTACTCTCGGAAAAAAAAAAAAAAAAAAAAACCAATATCAGCAACGGAACAGTTACAACAGGATGTATTTTCTCCATCATCTCCTGCTCCATGAGAGCTCAAGCATCACTCCATGCAGCAAACATCGGCATATGAGCCATGGAGATTGCTGGCCTGAGCTGAGTTGCAGGTATCCAAGACTCTATCGGACTCGAGCTGATATTGAACTTGGGCTCAGCCTTGGAGTAAACCATCGACAAACCAGTCCGGTCAGGGCTCACTTCTCTCGAGCTATTCAGGCTTGTCACAAGAGAGGACGGGTTTGAAAGTTGGGTGCTAGCCATCTTTCCCGACTCGTCGATCACCTGACCATAGTTCCTGTTCCTGTTCATCGTCTCCATGCCAAACAGGCCATGGAAGGCTACAGACACTGGCTGCTGGTTATGATCAAGTAAAGATTCAGAGGTTTGTGGTGTTTGATTTGGAGACTCATAGAGGACCATCTTCCAGTCCGAGCCTGCGCTACTGTCATCTTCGGTTAGGTTGATCTCTCTGTTGGTGTTCTGAACCGAGCCAGTGCCAGTACCAGCTTCTGTTGCCTTGGTTCTGCGAGCATTTTCACCTGAAAGCAGAGTATTGCTTGCCATGATCTTCTCTACGTCGTATCTTGTAATGTCGAAGTTGGTGACTGCACCTGCCCCTCGGAATTTGATGGCAGCAACGTCGTAGGCTTCAGCTGCCTCCTCTTGAGTACCTGAAAGTGATCATATCAGTTGTGAGATCATAGTAATTTATGCAAGGACTCTAGCCACATCAATTAATGGAGATAATCAGTAAAAGTTATCAGATTGAAAAAAAAAAAAAAAAAAATTCCCCTTTCCCTCCTATCTTTATTTGAAATGTAAAAAGGCAAGCATTACAAAACGTATGACTATAAAGTTGAAAGGAAAAGGAGGGGAGTAGCTTGAAAAAAGCGAGCATTGAAGGAAATTTCAGAATTTTGAATTAATGACATCGAGTGCAAAACTCCAGAAGAATGTCTAATAACAACTTTAAAAAAACCCCATTAACACCGATAGGAATCAATCTTATTGTTGTGAACATCCCCTTCCTCAGAATGCATCCTCTACCTAAAATGAGCATAACCTCATTATTATTATTTTTTTCTTTATCGCAGACAAAAGTAAAAAGGACCTTATTTAAGAAAAGAGGTATGTTTTAAAACGGTCTTTTTCTGTCTTTAGAGAACATTCTAAGGTTCCTAAGGAATGTTTTCTCAAGTAACATCTCATAATATCTGGATGGATAGGAGATGATCTCTTATTTCTTAGGATTTATTATCTCAACATAAGTAAATTGTTGGCCGATAGTTAAAGAAATACTATCTAACTAACAACAAACTAAGAGCATTAAGAAAATTACTGAAGGTTCCAAGGTAGAGATCTTTGTTTCCAGCAACCCTCCCTATTCGAGCTTGCCATCTCCCATGCTGATGATGCCTGAAAAAGGAAAATACAAGATGCAACTCGGTGAACTAATTTCTAGAGATAAATATGTATAGCTAAGTATCTCTAAAAGGAAAAAAAACCTTGTTACTCCTCGATACATCGAAGCCCCTCGAGAAAACCCACTGCTTTTCCTACAATGGTGACCAAGATCGATTAGCCCATCATTACAAAATCAATCAATGTGCACAAAAATATGTGAGAGAGACTCGTAACAATTACCTGCGCAAATGAGCAACGTATTCCTGCCTGCTCATGTTCTTCATTTCTTCGAGCTCTTCATGGTAACTCTCGAGCTAGAATACAACGCCTATTTCAGTCGAATGTTTCGAAAATCATAAGCAAAAAGTTAAATGTTGAGCTCTAGAGGGCTCAATGATGGATCATACAGGGAAGTTGATATGAGTTGCAGGTCCCCAATACTTGAGTGCAGCCAAGTCATAAGCTCTTGCAGCTTTCTCTTCCACATCATAACCCCCTAAACTCCCAAGTAAATAGAATTAAAAAAAAAAAAACAATGCTAAGACTATCACAAAAGATCTCAACAAGTAAAGAATTCGATCGGTATATTGAGTAAAATGCAATGAGAGACCTACCAAGATAAACTGCAGCATTTCATTTGATCCCCACAAATTTAAACATAGGGCAAAAAAAAAAAACGACAATCACATAGCTGTTAGCATTAGTTGAAAGATGCAATCTTGAAATTTGAAAAATGAGAGATTATTTCTTTATCCTGACCTTGCCTCCCCTTTCTTGTCTGGCCTTCCTTCTTGCAGCTATTGTCCCAGAGATGAGCTTCATATCTCCCAGTCCACCTATGCCTAAAAATGACTAATGCAGTAAATAAACAAACCCAACTAACAAAATTTTTTCCAAAAAGAAAGGAATTTTGAAGAGATTTACCTGGTAACACCTCGATACTGAGAAGTTCTCTGTCCAAATGTGTCGATGGACTTCCGATGAACAGGCTGCTTTTGCCCTCCTTTCCCACTCCCTCTCTTCCTTGCCGCAGAAACCACATCCAATGCCACGCAATCAGCGGCGGCAGCGGTCGCAACAGCAGACGACACATTGTGCTGCTGCTGAGGAGCAGTGATGCAGCTGGACTGAGACCCCGGGCTCATCGACAGGCTCAGAGACTGAAGGTCCCCGTAGCCCATTGCCCAGTTTTTGAGCGAGGAAGAGAACCCATCGTCGTCGTGATGATGATACATCTCGTGGATCGTCGGCTGCTGCTGCTGCTGCTGGAAGTATGACCGGTGCTGATGCTGGTGCTGGAGGAGATCCAAATATGCAACATTTGTAGTTGTGGTTGTTGTGGATGATGGTTCTCTGTCATCTCCCCCATAATGAGGATGATGGGCCTCCATGTTTGGACCATCACAACCCAAGAAATCTTCGAGCTTGGGAGATGGAGATGGCACCATACCTGCAATCAAAGACCCAACACATTTGAACTGAAAATGGACAACAAGTTTGAATCTTTTTTTTAACAGAGAGCAAAAACCTTGGTTTTGCGATCTGGAGAGCGCTTCCAAGATGCAAAGAGAGCCATCAGACTTGACCGGCATCGCCGATAGCTGGGAGTAGAGCCCTGCAGCTGCTGCAGCAGCAGCAGCATTGTTTGCATCATAACCGCAGAGCCCAGTTGGAGAGAGGAAGATGCTGCTACAGTTTTGGACAGAGGAGGGAGAAACAGGGGATGCCTGCTGATGATCATCCTCCATGTTGACCTGAGGGGAAAGAGAGAAACCCAACCAGTTGTTGTTGTTGTTGTTCATTGATTTTATTCTCTAACAAGAACCAATCTTTAACCAACTTCTTTTTTATTTTGACTAGTTTCTCAGTTGTCACAGAGCGCCATTGCAAAAGAGAGGAGCTCTCTCTTTAAACTGCAAGCAAAAAGAATGAGCTCCACCACAAGCAAATACTAGCTCTCTCTCCTCAGCATTCTTCCATAGGGATCTGTGCTCCGAGAAAGACCATGGCTTTAGCTTTCTCACTCTCTCTTTTTTCTCTCCGCTCTCCCTTTTTCTTAGGACTCACCTTAAATCAACGTGTTAGTAATAAATAGACATCCTTAATTTGTTAACAAAGAAAAGATCAGAGCTTTATCCATAAGTAGGAGAAGAGAAGCTGAGAGAGAGAGAGAGAGAGAGGAGGCAGCCATGTTGTCGTTCTAGCCAGCTGACCACTAGCTAGCAGTAGGAAGAAGGAAGGAAAGACCACCCCCATTACTCCTCTCTCTCTCTCTCTCTCCCTCCCTCTCTCTCTCTCTAATGGTCATGAGAAATGAGAGAGAGGACAACTGTCTCAGTACTAGTCACTTCACAAAAACAGTACCATAGCTCTGTACTATGGCTAAGCCCTGCAGTGTAAACCCCCAAAGGATCTTAATAATTCTTAATTAAATCCATATATACATTCAACTAGTGCTAATCATTCAAAATCAATGATTTTAATTTCAGTTGATACTAATATATTATCAAACCAAGTTAGGAAGCAGGAGATGAGGAAGCTGCAGGGTTTGCTAAAGACTTACATGTCCATATGTAAACTTCATGCTCTTTCAGGCTAGTCAAAGCAAACAGCTGCCAGACAAAAAAAAACAAAAAACAAAAAACAAAAAAAAGGTGAGAGAGAGACGTGGGTCTCCAATCTCCGTATAAGCTTGATACATTCCCAGAATGATGAAGCCCATGGCCCCAAACCCCTAAAAAAGATATTGTCTATAATAACTTGCATGGGATGATAAAAGCCACTGTTCCTAAAGTTTGATTGAGAATCAAATTATTATTATTTGAAACTATAGCAAAATTATTTACTTGGCATGAGATTCCATGGGACCCACATGCATCTATCTATGCAACTTAATCACCAGATTAAGTTCATAATTAGTTAATTAATTAAGAAAGTGTGTAATGATCAATGTGCTTAGCTTCTTCCTTTCTAAGCCTGATTGGGCCCCAAGAAAAGGGTTTTGGTTAGGGTTTTTGTGCTGCATCTGCATGCAGTGATGTGTGCATGGACCTCACAAGACAGATTCTCTTGGGGGAATGATTTGGTATCAAGAAAAGGTTGGTTTGAAGAGGGAATGGAAGTGTACAACAACAACATAAACATTTACAACTGTTATTTGGTCCTCTTCATAGCTTTCTTTGATTATTGTAATGATGAGGGAGGCAATATACTACTACACAGCTGCACAATCTCTCTTTATTTCTTAGTCTATTTCATTAACATCTGATTAATGAAATAAAAAGTTATTATACACTGTCTATGCTATAAAAAAAAAAAAAATCTCTTCTTTTGATTTGGGAATTGGAATCACCATCAAAGAAACCCTTTCTGGTGTGGGGAGAAGGAATTGTGAGGTTAGGTGGTGTCATCATCCCTTTTCCTTTCCACTCATTTTGCCTTGTTTGGTGGGTGTTCCTCATACATCCATTAGCAAGCAACAAAGTTTAACTAAAATCACCCTGTCAAGGCTTGGAAATATTTTTTTTTTTTTTAGAGCTTGTCATTCTCACCAAACCCTTTTGAGCATGGCTTTTTATATGGTAAGGGTTGTTGATTGCATCTCCTTTTTCCACTCTCAGTGCTTTCTCTACTCTAAGTTTTTCTCCCCAATTAGCAACTTAGTTTAGCTAAATCAATCATTCCAAAACTAGGTAAACAATGTGACATCTCCTTTTCACTCAGTTTGTTGTTTCTTGTACAAGTTTATTCCCTTCATCGACAATGAAGTTTAAACAAACCATCGGTAGTAATTTGATAAATGTTTAGAAAAGTTAGTAAGATAAAGAGATTTTTTCCTCTGTTAACAGGATCTCCAGGAGTGGGGAAGAACCTACCTATACTTAAAAAAAAATTAAAAAAATAAAATAAAAAAACAGAAAAGGCATGTGTAGTTGAAATATAATATTTATATTAATTTCAATAGAATAAATGAATATATTTTAATTCGCTACAGAGAATTTTAGATAGGATGGACGCTTAGAAAGGCCAAGAATGCTTGCATATTTAAGAAGGCTATTAGAAACATGATCATAATTAATATTCTGATAGAAAGGTTTATTTTGTCCCTAATGTGATTGTGATGTACTCAGAGGACCACTAAGATAAAAACAAGTTCCTAACTTAGCTATTAACCAAAAAAAAAAAAAAAAATACTAGTGATGCCAACTACTGGAAGAAGTCCAGAATCTATAGCAGAAACTTAATAAGAAACATAAATCCTTAATTCCCTTTCTTTTCTTCAAAATTTTTTAAGGGGGACCTCAAGTTTTGCATGCATCGGCTGACAGCAGAAATTATTTGAGCCCTGTTCATGTTCCTATCACACGTGTGTGCGCGCGCGCTCATCACCCACATGCAAGCAATCAATTACGTTGGATCAACCCTGCCTGTAATGATTCCACTTCAAAATGAATCCTGAATCAAGCATAGGACTTATCAAGCTGCTCCTTGTCTCATGTGACCCATACAACTAGAGACATTTTTGTGGCTAACGTTATAAGAATGATAATCGATAAGAGTAATAATCGATGCATCTATAAATTAATTTTTAATCTGTTTTATAAAATTTTTTGAGTTAAAATTGAAAATTTTATTTTTCTAATTTAAAATTTTAATAATAGAAGCGTTCATTACCATTCCTAACTTATGATGAAGTTCTCTTAACTCAAAACACAACTTCTCTTAGTGATGAAAGCATTCATTACCATCCCTAACTTACGATGAAGTCCTCTTAACCCAGAACACAACTTCTCTTAGTGATTTACTTATCCTGCAACAGTTCTTAATCAAAGTTTAAAATATTAAAATCAATGCATATTTATAGGGGTTGATGGATTGATCAAGAAACTCTTAATAATCTATCGATGTTAAGGGGTTCGACTTCACTCGCACGAGGACAGAAAGGCTGGGAAGCAAGTTAATATCGTATATATGGGTATGTCAAAATCCGATACAAAGTTGCTTTCTTAACTAAAGCTGTGTGTTCAAAGAGAGGTGTATTACAAAGAAACCTTAGATATGATAGAGATGCAGAAAAATTCAGCACTACAGGCAGATCCTGAGCAGCAAAAAGAAGACGAAGCTTATTTTGTTCACAGGCGACAAATGCAATACAGGTCCTTAACAAGGGTGAAGAGACACCTCATGATGCATCTTCTTGTATGTTTCTCACTGCTAGATGCCAAACCATTTTGAAACTGACCGCAATATATATATATATATATATATATATATATATATATATATATATATATATATATATATATATATGGAGAGAGAGAGAGAGTCAAGAAAAATATGCCAAAACTGTTATCAGTCAAAGCAGAACAAAGATTCATGAAAATTAAAAGTTTTTTTTTTTTTTTTGAATATGAAATAGGAAAAATGAAGCAAGTCACACATAAGTAGAAGAAAGCGTTAATGATTCTTCAGCCACTTTTGGCCCATCCTCTCTGATCCCCCTACAGTCCAACAGTTGATACAGTGAGGCAACCAAATGCACATCTACTCTTGCAGGGCTTTTGATAGCCAGCTACCTATTACTTCTTATTCTTCTTTCATTTTTCTTGAAATTGGATTTAATTAGATTTGAGGACTTCTTTTCCAAATCAAAGTAAGAAGAACTAGGGAGAGAGAGAGAGGGGTGGCTCATATCATTTGATGCGAGCTGCAGCTGCTGCTGGTTCTCTGATCACAATTGTAAGCAAGTAGTAGTACTTCAATTAATAAATAGGGAGGGGCTTGTCATTCACGTGGGAAGCAAGAAATCTAAACCAAATCTATGGCAAGATCCCAAACAAAGGGCTCAGAGGCTAAAAGGAAAAGTGAGGAGTGTGGCTATTTGGACTGGATAGGATAGCAACCGAATGAGAGCGACAATAGCTCTGCTATGGGTTAATAAACAGCAGAACATAATAAAAACTAAAGTCAATACACACACAAGAGATCTAGAGAGAGAGAGAGAGAGAGAGCTCACATGACATTCTACTTTCCTCCAATTCATTCTACCCATTAAAGTATGCATTAAAGCGCTCTCTCTCTCTCTCTCTCTCTCTCTCTCTCTAGCTCTCTTTGAAACTTCTGCCAATCCCCATGTTTCATGTGCTTTTGCTTTACTACATCTCTCTCTCTCTCTCTCTCTCTCTCTCTCTGCATGTGTTGGGGTCTCTCTGCATGAGATGTCAACATCTTATAGCTATATTATGTGTGTCCTAAACAAGACCTTAGGTGCACTTCCATTCCATCCCCATTGTCTTAAAGGCCACTTAAGAAGATACTAGGACAACCCCATTATCTTACCTTGGCTGGGCCTTAGTTTCCTCTTGGAGATGACTTCTCTTTTCCATATGCAGACCCTTTGACTTGAGACGTCTCTATTGCCATTTCAACAACCCCTTGCAGGCTATAGTAGCTCTGCTTTTGTATAAACATTGCCCTTCCAAGCTTTTGTAATCTGGCATTTGTTAACATGAATTCACCATCCGCCATGTGAATGAGCTTCAAAGAAATCTCACAAGCAGCTTCATCTCCTGCAAAACTAAAAAAGCCAAAACAGTTAACATCCCCATGTAGCAAGATTTACAAGGCAAAAAGAGGAAAAATGCACTTGGAGGCATGTTAATTTAAAAAAGGGGTATTTACTGGTTTGTCCCTCAAATCTTTATATATTATGATTTTACCCCCCAAATCTTCATATTTAGTATTTTGCCCCCCAAATCTCATAAGTTACAACAATTTAGTCCCCTCTCTAACACAGTTAAATATTTGACCATTTTACCCCTTTTTTCCTCTTCTATTTTCCTCCTCTCTTCTTCTTCTCTCTTCCTCCTCTCTTCTCATTTTCTTCATTATTTCTCCTCTCTTTTTTCTCCAGTATTTAACTGTGTTAGGGAAGAGAGGAGAAAAGAGGAGGAAGAGAGGAGAAGAGAAGAGAGGAGAAATAATGAAGAAAAGGAGAAGAGATGAGGAAGAGAGAAGAAGAAGAGAGGAGGAAAATAGAAGAGGAAGAGGGGTAAAATGGTCAAATATTTAACTGTGTTAGAGAGGAGGACTAAATTGTTGTAACTTATGAGATTTGGGGGGCAAAATCCTAAATATGAAGATTTGGGGGGCAAAATCATAATATATAAAGATTTGAGGGACAAACCAGTAAATACCCCTTTAAAAAAAGGCCTCCATGGTATTTAATTTACCATTGATATATATAACATTATATGATGAAAAAATGGGTAGCAAGGTTGGGTTCCAAGAAGAAGACCAATCACTGACGGGTTTCTTCCCCACATACACAGTGGAAAGTGGTTGTATATACAAGGAAAAGAGTAAAGGATAATTAAAGCCTGTGCACAGAAACAGAAAGAAGAGAATAAACACAAATGCAGAAATAATCTTTATCTGATTCCCTGAGGATTCAGATGGGTAAGCTAAGTAGTAGTAAGTCAGTCCAAGGTGGTGGTGGTGGTGGAGGAGGTGGTGGTGGGGTTTGTGGATAAAGTTTGACTGAGAGATGTGAGCATGCTTTGCCTCCCACATTCCCCTCCTAGTTCTTTTTTTTCCCCTGTGATTAAAGAAGCCCTGGTAGAGGACAAGCCCCTTCAATGCAAAAGTAGGCTTTAGTCTCCTCCTCCTGCTGCTGCAGCAGCAACATTTGCATGGCATGCTGCAATGCACAAGGCTGAAAAAGATGATCATAGTTATCTTTGCTTTCCTCTTTTGCTTTTGGCTTACATTTGTGTGTTTATTGAGATACTATTTTGCTAATGTAACTAATGATAAGTACACGAGAATTATCAAGTGCCTTTTGCTGTGGAGACTTAATCATGCCTAAAAAGTTTCATGCCCTGTTTAGGGGAAGAATATGTACTTGCTTTATGGGGTCACTAGCAAGGAAGGGTATGCATTAGTCCAGATCCCAAACATGTCAAATATATCTCGTCTAAATACAACTATGCGATACGCTTGTACACATGTTGAACTAAATAAATAACATATGATTCTCAAGTAGTTAGAAAAGAGATGATACTTGAGGAAGAACCAAATGACAGAAATGATACTAAGCAGATTGAACAGTTGGCCTTGAGTTCAAATCTTATTTGCATGGTTGCAAATAGTTTAACTAGCAATGATGTGCACTGCCAGTCTTAGACCTGTGATCTTTTCTTGATACAAGCACTCTGTCCAGACTCCAAATTCCTCTTCATTTGCCTAGTTTGCTTTCAAATAAATTCTGCTCCACAACAAATATCTTTGCATGCTAAAGCAATGAAATTCAGGGCAGCAGAATCTGAAACATCATGCAAACCTTTTCCTTTTTATTCCTTTGAACAGAAAAGAAGCAATCCACACTGTTAAAGTGCTCCCATCAACATGATGATCAGATGTGAAAACATGGTCCATCAACTGGTTTTGCATCTCAACCTAAAAGACCAAGCTTTGTAGATGGTCGTGATGGACCTGCACAGATTCCTGTTAGTTCTGAAAATGAGAACAAAGCCAGCTGCCACAAAAGAAAAGGAAATGTATCACAATAGAACTATATCATAGAACCAAACCCATCCTAGAATTGGTACAAACGATCAAGTTCGATGATCAATACGATTCCACAAAACACCCACAACAAAGTCCAAACCCAACTCGAACTGATCTGTCACCCCTAACCGGAATTAACTTAAAACTGGAATCAAACCGATCACTCCATTAATTCTCACAGCTTAACAAACTCTGGTTAACACAGATGTATGTCTGTACACTAGAAGAATAAGTTTAGATAATTACAGTTCTCTTTAGATAATTACAGTTCTCTAAACTCTTTAAGGCCTAGTTTGCAAAACAGTTTACTGTACCTTGTTTGCCAACCATTTTGGAGTACCCAAGAATCCCATTATCATGCATAAATTTCTCCCTGACAGGATTTTTATGTAACACCACTCTTACCAGGTTTTTAGAAACTCCAAAGTGAATGAATCCACAATTTGCAAACCCCAATCTTAAAATAACTCAAATGAAAGATCATGTTAAAAAAACAAGGTTGCAAAAGTTGTCCCACAAGAGAAGCCAAACCGATTTCAGCTATCTAAATTTAACTCTAATACCAAATATGCTGTGGTAGTTTTCTAGGGCAAAATTGAACTATGCCGAGACAATTTTCTTAATAAAAAGTAAATAGGATGGATCAGGGATGAGAATTGGCGGGTCCAAGAGCCAATTTTTGTTGGCTCACCCTATTCAAAATTTTGAATTAAAAAAAATAAAATATTCATTTTCAATTCAAAATTTTGAATAGCCTGGATTAAAAATTAGTTCTTGAACCTGTCCATTCTCACCCCTTGATGGATGGCACCATTAAGCAAACTATGCAAAGTTATTACACAAGGACTGAACAATAGGAACATTTGCTAGAGGACCCACCTTGAGCACTGGCCTATTAGATGGCTAGGGACCACAAAGTATAGCAAGTAGTTTAATAACTTGTCATTGCCTTAAGTGGAAGGGAATATTATGTGACCAATAACTGAGAGGTACCAAGCACAAGCCTCTTTAGACGATGCACTAGTAGTCATAAATGTTCGAACCACTTCCCTTTATGTAGGAATGAGACGAGATCAGTTTGAGGCAGAGATGACAAGGAGGGTCAATCCCTCATAACATTGAGACTTGAGAGGTCTTTGAGAGATGAGATGTTTTATGGGCCCCTAGGTTGGAGTGGAATGTTACAGAGAAGAAGAAGAAGACTATACACTTTGAAATGGAATAAGAACAACAAGATGAAGGGAGTTTGATTTGATGGAAAGAATTTGAGGTTGGATCCCAAAGAAGAACCTTTTTTTGGCTAGACATCAAGGAAGGATAGTATATGATTTGTCTTCTGTGTTGTTCTATTATGAGGCTCAAAGCCAACAGAATGCTTACTACTGTGTTTGCCTGAAATTTGACATGCAAGAAACTATCAAGTGCAATAAAAAAAAAATGCAATTCTATTCATAACATATCACTTTTCTGCTCATCATATTTGTTTGTTAATATAAATTTCAGCTTAAACAGTAGCATCATGACCCACACAAGTTCCTTTATTTCCTTGCTCGTGACAAGGGGATGAAGTGGAGAATCCTAAGCAGGGAAAGAGGGAGAACAAATGCACCGACGTGCACTTACGATAAAAGACAACAGAAAATTTCCTTCAAGTCTACAAAAAGATGCACTCCCTATCTGCATATCTAAGAGGACCCATAACATTTGTCCTCATCTTAGAAAGAAAAAGGTCGCAAGATTGTAGCTCTCAATTTTCACAAGTAACGTAGTTTATAGTGAAACCCAAGGTTTTGAATATCAGTCAATACCGATATGCATCATGAATATCGTATCAGAAGGTAACTGATATGCCTATAAATCGGTATAGATGATGTCAAATTGCCGATATACTATCAATATTTCCAATTTGCCGCTATGATGAGCCAGATATTGTCGGATACCAAAAACCATATGATCGATACCAATAATACCAACTTCGAGTTATAAAGCCTTAAGACCATCTTGTACTTTTTAAGTGAAGTGACTCTCATGATGACTCTAAAATACAATCACGGCCTGACTTTAGAATCAGGCAACTTGAGCTTCTATGCTTTTCTTTATTACGGTATAATTCTTTATATCAAGTTTTTAAATAACAGTTGCTATCAATACGTAACAGAAATATCTAATTGGAATTTGAGGTATCCAATGCAATAGACCCTATGGCATTGGTATTGATATTGCCAAATATTGCTGATATTTTGCCGATATTTCTGATCATACCAATATGACGTGTCCTTCGATACCATAAATATCAACAAATACCAATTTCGTGATTTTAAAGCTTGCTTTATATTTAATTTTATACACCATATTTTTCATTCATCAAATACTAGTTAATGATAAATTTTATATTACTCATTCATTCAATAATTATTTTTTTAAAATCACTATTATTATTTTATGTTGTAAATATAATATATTTGATTATTGTTTTAGTTTATTTATGGTCTTTATTTAATTGCTGATTTCAATTTTTCCTAAAAGATAACTTCATAAATAAGTAGAGATCTCATAATAAAAAGAATTAATTTGGTGGTGAGAAAGGAAAATGAAGAGAATAAATCAGGTGAGATTTCAAAAACAAAGGGGCCCTAGCTGATCTGTTAAGAGTGATTTGGGGCTTATACTATATGGCTTCGTTCTTGAGTGAGAGTTTGGCCAAACCTCATGTTCAAACTTCTTTCCCACTAACAAGTAATTTTCAAACTGCAGCACAAAATCCTTCCACACCAACTCCAAATTCGAAATATTCAAAATTTCCACCCAGCGTCTTCAAGATCTTCCCCACTAACACCCCCTTAAATTACAAAGTAGAAACAATTAGAACAAACAGAGTTTGAAAAGGACACTTACATGCCAGCTGAAAGTTTTTTTTTCCTTTTTCACCTTCCTCGAAAACATTGCACCATGATGCATAGGCAGGGACATGGGATTAGGTTTGATGGTCATTCACAAATGTTGCATAATGCAAAATACAGAAAGTAAATGATATTGGATATTTTACTTCCCAGCAGAAGTAAAATGATCAACAGATCAAATATTACATAAATTACCTTAATGTAATTGTCTTGAAAATTTTGACTCCAGTAGATTCACAGCTAATATGATGTATAACCCTGATGTACTATCTTCTACTATAGCATTATTTATTTTCTTGTGCTAATTAGTTTCAGAAACACACCCACAAATCTACAAGTTTCCTTATCCTGATTATTCATTTAAAATCTTTTTCATTCTTCAAGAAAAAAAATACAGAAATAAAATACTTATCCACCTATTCACCCACAAAAACCACCCACCTAAAGCAAATAGAAATTAGAAATAAGTTACAGTGGTGCTTACGGATGGAAATCGCTGAGAATTTTCCACAATTAAGGAAGGCTATCTTTAGTTACCCATGCAAAAAAGTGATAGCATAACAAATAAAAGTTAACGTACATTGAATTCACACACACAAACTTCAGCAACAAGTCCACCAAACAATGAAGGAAAAGCTACTTAATTACTGAGACTTGTAACCAAGAAGATGGGTGTTCCATGATCATTTTAGTTGGTATTATGAGCCATTATTCCAAAAATCAACTAACATGACGATGTATATTGGCCAAAGTAACATTTTGGATGATCTGATGCAACAAAAATGAATGTGGCATCCAAAATCTGAAACACATCAGCAGTGCTGCTCAAAACACTCAAAAACACAAAACAAGCAACCTGCTATTTGATAAACCGACTCATCATATTTAATTTCCTGGAAACAATTGCAAGGCGTGAAAATGGGAGGTTGAAGTCAAGGAAGTCAAGGCTTCAACATTAATTTATTTTTGCGAGAATCAAATTGGCAAAAGTTTTGAAAAACAAGCAATGCAAAAAACAAATGCTTATAGCATCCAATACCAAGTGTCATAGCATGAACTAGTTTGCTGAATGCTGGCACATAGATATCTCTACCCTACTAACCAGGGTAACGATAAACGAGCCAATGATAACCTAAGAATTTGAAGAATGATAAGTTCTTGTATGAAGACAGACACAAGACTTGTGCAGAAATTAAAGATAAGAGGGGAAATAAGTCAACACAACTCGTACTCATGGTAGTGGAAATAACTAGACACAAATCATGAAATCAACTAATGATGGAACGAAAATATCTCAAATACAAATGCTGGCAATAAGACAAAGGACACTATAAAGCAACTGGAAATGAGATGCACAGGGATGTCATAGATTGTATGGGATCAAAAGACCTAGGTCTTTTGTTTTATCTGACCTGGATAAAAAACCGTACAAGGGCTATCATTTTCAAAGTATACCATCAATGCAAAACGTTCTTTGAGCTAAAAGCCACAATAAAGTACTACATGCCAGACAGATAAGTGTATTTACTTTCCTGTAAATTTCCTCATATCCATTCAAAATGGTACATTTCTTCAGATGATCAGCCACCATCACATACTAAGTTCCCGAAGAAGTGCCTCACTGTTGAGACTCTACTAGAGACTGATTACAAGGAGAGTGCTTGCAAGATATATATATATACACAAATTTAATCCTTAAAACATCAGACAGAAGGTTAGTTGTTGGTAGCATAATGACTAATGAGGAAGGAAAAACCCAATGACAGCCCCTAGTGAGAAAAAGAAAATAGAGGTGCAGCAAGAAACAGAGCTCTTTTTCTTTCCTAAAGATAGAAAGGAAGAATTTCCCCCAAAACTTTCTCCTATGCCAAGTCATGTCAGAGAAAGAGAATCCAAGGAAATAAACCATTTGAGGCTATGCACTATGAACGATGGTACCAGATAACCAGAACAAAGAAAATTAAAAGTAATGAGGGCTTGTTCTAATCATATTTTCTTGCTAATTATTAGAAAGGAAAATCGAGGTCCAAGAGAAAGGACCAAAACCAAGTTTATCAATTTATAAGGCGCTAATACAGAAAGAGAGTTGGGGTAGGTGATAAGAAAGGCATACAGAGTTTATACACAAAAATGTTCAAGAAATGGATGTTACAGGCAAGGACAATAAGACTAAGTGAACATACAACTAACCACCTCGGTTAATGTAAGCTTAGCATAAAAATGGAACTTAAATAGATATAATAGTCGCATGTAAGGAAGAAAAAAAAAAAAAAACTATATTTTGATGAAAACATGCATGATCAATTTTCATAGAAAAACCTTTAATATATTGCGTTCCTTGTATGACATATCCATGTCCCATGTGAATGTTCATGCCTCCTAGGCCGATCTAATTTCTGTCTTATACTCCGAAACACTTAAGGGCACCCTAAGATTTGATGCACCTCTATAAAATTTCCAGCTGTCTCCGCATGTATTGTAACATGACATGCATGTCACTTCATCTTAGTGACAGCAACTGAAATAGAAAAAACTTAAAGTGATGAAAGAGAAAGCATAGGAAATAGGACAGAGAAGGGAAACAACAGTGAAGAGGACAGAGTGCCAACCATTTATTAATTTGTTACTGTAATCTTGAAGATGTCCTTAAAAAAGAAAGTAAGCCACGAATCAACGATTATCTTGAATTATTTTATTAAAACCCACCTATTACGTTATATAGGATAAAATCTCAACAAAAATGAGTGAGATAAGTATTTTCTTGATTTAGGAAGATATACAAAACTAGACAGAATCTACAAGGGATACCTTTGGTTTTTAAACTACTGTATCATTAATGTGAACCAGTACAAGTACATTGGCTAAAACTACAGCAGGAATGCAGGAGATTTGTATCTGAGATAGTTACTTAGATGTCATCATAACTATTCTACAAATAGAGTATGATGTTGGATGGAGTATAAAATACTAGTCAAGAAATGCAAAGTTTACCATAAACCAGTAACATGAGAATCAAATACATTATAAATAGCTCAAGATCATATACAAGTCCCAGAAGAGAGTTGCAATCCTAAACCAACTTTACGCAGCCTTGCTAGATGCATTAGGATTACAAAGGTTTCCTGGAGAAAACAAGCAATCAAAGATTACGAGGAAATTAAATGACAATCATTGTTGTCAATTTTACTAATTCGTAAAAAACTCACATTACAAATAAACTTCCAGTCTTTTGTAGATTTGCTGATTTGACTCCAAACCCTAGACCAACTTGCTACCCAAGTTTAAAATAATATTTCCGCTTATACCTAAAGAAAAGAAATGAAATGAAAGAAAAAAAATTATAAGAAAACCTATGCAGCTATGCTTAAGCCTAAACCCAAAATGAAACCTCCTTTGCTTGTCTACTAGGTCAAAGAGTTGGATAAAAAATATCAAAGGCCCCTAGTTTTCTATAATTATTTTATGGCCCAAATAAATTACCATGAAGCCCAATCTTCAACAGTTCCTCTTGTAATCAATCCCAGCTTTTATATCTTCCTCTTCTACTTTCCTGTACACGCTTGGGCTGCACTTCTGTACAACATATCCATTGCAAGAAGGAAAAAGTAACCAGCAAGCAATTTTTCTAACTTTGTTATATCTTTTGATTACAAAATCTATACATATTTCTATATAGATTATCTATTCTGGTCATTCCAATTCACTTTCAATTTTTCTTGTTTAGGTTTGCACCTAATTCCTACTCCTTCAGCTTCCCTTTTAATAAAACCTCTGGATCTTTGTTGCAACGTCCATAGGTTACTTGGTTTTCTATAATTATGAATCGATCAAAAACTGATGTAAAACCTCTTACTTCTGCTAAGACACAAAACTCTGATTACTCCAGCATTTATAATGCGGATACCTAAATACCTCAATTATGCAATACTCATTAGTCATAACGCGCATAAAGCATCTGCATGGAACTGTAATATTTCTGTTGTCTACTGGCACTCAACTCTCAATTCATTTCTATGCACAAAACTCTTGCTGTCCAGACTCTTGCTGCAATACTCATAAGCCATCTTACCACAAGACAGATGCCTATATTAGGAGAAAAGGAACTACAAGAACAACAATATTATAGGAAAGCTCATATTAGCAGAGAAACGTGCAAAAAAGAGATTTAAATTTTAAATTTTTTTATGTTAGATAAGCCGACATTTTGGCAATATTGCAAAGTACCTCAAATAGTTCAAATGCACTCCCACGCCTGTATACATCATTTTTCTTGCTTTACCTACTTCGATGGAATTTGGATGCCCAGGCTCTCCATCCAATCAACAAGGCACCTGTGCTTCCCATGGTTACAAGCATAACTGCTGTCGATGGAATATAACCTGATGTTGCAACCCTAATAATAATGCCCAACTACAAAAGCAAAAATAAAGAACACGGATAATGTCTCCGCATATATATCAAGCAATTGCTGTAAAAACAAAAAGCAAACTTAGAGAATAATTGACACAATACTGATAATGGTTGTAACTTCACTGATTTTCTGGCATTAAAACAACTTGCTTGAAGAATTTTCACAGTTAACTAGCGTACCGCGACTTGGTGGACGAAGGACAAAGAATGGCATTTGGAAGGCTACTATGGAAGACTAAATGTCCATCAAAGGTGCACATTTTCCTATGGTTGGTGGCAAAAAACGCAATTCTTACTTGGAAGTAGCGGCAAAAAATACAATTCTTACTTGGAATAACCTGCAAAGAAGAGGTTGGGAGGGACCGAATCGTTGTGCTCTATGCAAATGTAATTCAGAGGACGGACACCACCTACTACTCACCTATCCGTATTTCATCTTAGGGTGGGGCAAGTGCGCCACGTCATTTGGGCTGCACACAGATATGTCAGAGGAACGTAATGTTTGGGCTCGAATTCGGGGGAAACAGGGTACTCGCACCCTACGAAACATAGTCGTGGCGGCAATCTATTGGGACCTTTGGAAAGAAAGGAACAACAGAATATTCAACGACAAATCACACATTATTGACAGTTGTGCATTCATGATGTATCTTGACATCTCATTTTGAACAGGTAAGCTCTCAAATAGGAAACGAGTGTGCTTATCAGACGATGAGGACGACTACCTTCAGGAGAGCAGTCCCAGTGATGGAGGAAAGGGAGGGGGCGCCACAGTGCAGGAGGAATAATAATTACAGAGCACTTCTCTTGTGCCATCTCTTGTTACTTTGCTTTTAGTATGGATTTTGTTGTACTGCCATGAGCCATCGTTACTTTGTTTTGCATTATGATACTTCATAGGACCTAATGGCTTTGTAGTAGTTCTATTAACCATCGCTAATGGAACGCGAAGGACCCTTTAGTCCATCGTTTTACCTTCAAAAACAAACCAAAAAAAAAATCTGCATGAACTATGGATTTACTTCCCCATATTTATGACATTATTGCCTATAGCTAACAGAAACTCAACTTTAAAGGTTTATTATAATTTCAAACAAGAAGAATCCCTTAATTTCTGTAACGAATATAAGAAACTAGAATAAAACTAAAACGAGAAAAATCATCACCAATTATTGAAAGGAGAGGCTGCCATAACCCCAAGTAGAGTTTTAATTTTATTTTTTGGAGGTCCGTTTGCTCATTTGCATACCTACCATATGACCATCTCCACATTCCCCCCTCCCTCCTCTCTGTCTCTCTCAAAACCCATAAAAAGGAAAAAAAAATTTGTTATGCATGAGGTATTAATTTGTCGTTTCAATTGTAAACAATAATATTTTTGGGAAGACAGGAAGCTAGCCATGCATATCAACCACATACAGATGTAAGAATAAACCCCCATATTTATATGTCTCAATGTAGAAAATGCCCAAAATAAAATCCCCCTAGTTCATGAAATAAACTAAGAGCACATGTGGCTTCACTCAAACACATGTAACTTGAGTTTGGAGCAAATAACTCTTATTCCTAGCGTAAACTCGATTTCAGAGTATCTTAATAGTGAGAATCAAGAGAGGATGTTTGATTTACAAGTGTTGCCTGTTATTGTGCTGTCCAGGTTTCCATATCTGAAGTATGTGAAATTAAATGATGCACCATTCCACCCTCCATCTTAACATATCCAGAACAAGGGGCTGCACAACTTAAATACATTCTACAAGCATGCTTAACTTAAAAAAAAGGAAATTAATAATATTGCACAACTTAAAAGTTATCTGATAATGCTAATTGCTAATGCACATGACAAGCCATTTATATTCTTAACAATGAATGATATAGTAATACCCTTTTCACCTTGACATCTTCTAATATGGCAATACCTCATTGTACAAACAATAACAATCAAGAATAATATTAACAATTATAAATAGATAAAAGAAAAAGAGAGTCTACAAAAGAATAAATAAAATGCACGCTAATTCAATTCCTTCAATTTTAGGATCAATGCCAAAATTAGCATCTTCATCTAAAGAAACAACATTTTTAATAACTTGATTATAAGTACACCATCAATCATTCAATTTCTTGTTCATAGTTATCATTTACAATCCAATGTGAGGCAACCTCTTGACCAGCACCACTAAAACATATGAATAATGGATTAAATATAACAAACAATAACAATATAGAAATGTCCTACACATATAGAATCATACCCAAATAAGCCCAAAAGTTTTATGAAGAACTAGATCAACAAATGATAAAGTGCATACTCCAAAGTCCCCATGATAAGCTACTACATACCAACGAACACTACAAGCTTGAAAAGAAAATGAAATTAAAATTGACTGGTATTTTGACCTCACGTTACTCTTCATGAATAAAAATAAATTTAAAAGCTATAAACCATATCATTTACAAATGTAACACATGAAACCTAAGACAAAGTTTAACAGAATTGCAAGCGCTTTGTACTGAGCGCATCATCTTTAGCCAAAAAACGAAAATATTACCGGTATTCCCACCGCCCAGGACTTGCTGCGGCAGCGATAGCATTACTAGTCCCATTTACTCCTTTCCCATCATCCCCATAAACTCCGAGTAAATAAGCACCCAAGAACCATCCGGCCTCATAATACCACAACAAAAGCCCATCAAACTACAATCATATCAAGTCCCTCATTACACCAAAATCCACCAAAAACAAACCAGCAATGAGAGGGTCAGCCGTGCGAAACATCTTGAAATCGAGAACGGGGAATCCATGGCTCAACCTCCCCATTGCTGAGAACATAAGCAAGCACAAAACTTCTCCTCCCGCTAGAAGAAGACCCATCTGCCTGAATCATTTCAAGAAGAAATTAGTCCGAAGAGAATTTCAACGAGAAAAAAAAAAAAAAAGGACCCAAATTGAAGTTTTCGGAGAGGGTTTATATAAATTACGCCCAGGACATCAATTTCGAGGGTTCCGCATCGTGCTTCTCGAACCGGATGACGCCTTCGAGCGGGACCCCGTCGTCGCCGACGAAGACCGTGCTGTTCTCCGCTTCCTTGGTCCAAGGAGGAGGAGGGGCTGGGGTGGCCGTAGGGCCCGCTTCGCCGCCGCCGCCGGTGAGGCTGATGGGACGTCTTCGTCTAGGGATAGGATTGGGGAGGGATTTGGAGAAGAGAGAAGTATTTAGGTTTCGGACTGGGGAAGGGGAGTAGGGACGAGGAGAGAGAGCTCCAGTAGGAGCTGCTTGGGTTACTGGCATCCTCACGAGCGAAGGAAAGGAAACGAGAGGGCGTCCGATTGCCGGGCACACACCCTGGGATACTTGGAGTGTGCGTTTACAAATTCGTGCAAGCCCATTAGACAACACTTCATGGGCTTGGCTTGCAGGCTGAATCGGATACACGAACTTATGGGCTAGGCCGGCTAGTTCACTTAAAATGGGCTTGCCATAGCAATTTGGCTTTTCGTTTGATTGTTGTCATGCGCCGAATTAAGTGGGGGACAAAAGAGCAATGTTGATTAACAGCGAGATGGAGTCAAAGATGAGGGGAACACAGCAAAAGAAAAAAGAACAAATGTATGATTAGTCATTCTTAATGCAAGGGTTGGCTAATGGAGAAGAAAACTAGGATTTACTATACTCCTGTGTTACTCTGATATTATATTGAAATTTTCGTCACTATACCAAAACTTCGAACTTATGATGAAGATGGAGGGAAATTTTTTAAAATTTTAATACACTTGCGCAGGTTAAAAGTTTATTTTGGACTGAAATCTGGGATTTACGCAATGAAAATAATTGATTTTGTATTTTTAACACGAATTTAATAGCAGATTTTTAAAAAATAAATACTGCTATGTGAAGCAGGTTTCAGCCCAAAATAGGTCATTAACCTGAGGGCATGTGTTGCAAAATACAAAATAATTCTCCTAAATTCTTACCGTGATTTTGAAATTTTGGTAAAGAGGAAAGAGAATAGCATAACTAATTAATTTGCTAATTAATCATCCATACATGCTTATTAATTTACTTCAAATCCAGTTAGAATGAACATGTGTCGTTTCATGCAGACATGAAGATCGCTAGCTTGATTCATTTCATATGTATTTTACTTGCTTTTCTTTTGCCAATGCCGTACTTTTCTCCTCAACTTGCAATTTAACTAATTAAATCTCAATGCAATTTTAAATTCTAATAGATCTGAGACGTTAGCTTTCACAACATTCATGTAGTCTGTATAATATTAATCCTTATATATATGACGGTTTTTTAATACATACACTTTTTAGATGCGTTAACACGCTCAAATCCCAACATTAAGAATATGTAACTATCTTAATTGTTAATCAAGCTCTTACCATCCGTCATTAAACTAATCAAGATTATTGACCCTCTACATGTGCGCCAACGCATGCGTAACACATGGATTAACGAGAAACGAACTTCCCAATATAATAAAAATGGGAATGGTAATTTGTAACTGATTGGTTTATGAAAAATAAAGGAGAGAGAGTATTTTTTTTTTTTTTTTTTTTGAAGTTTTTTATGTTGAGTTTGGTTGAAAGAAGATAAATAGAGTATTATTTGCAGGCTGATCGGTTTATGGTTCTCTAAATTTTTCATGAATCGTTTTTCATAAATCACTTTCTATAAAATAATCAATTAAAAATTAACTTTTCATGTGAAACAATCTAAATAAATAAAAGAAATAAACAGATATTGGGCATGAATATGGTGAAGATTATCCTCTTTTGATTTATTAGGGCACAATTAATGTGTGGGAGCTAGGCATCTCGATGTCGTCCTAGCTAGCCAGGAATGTGTAAACTAAAAAAATAAAAAAAAACCCTAGCTAGGGTTCCCTCCAATATTCACACTGGCCAGACTTCTCTTTTGTTTTTTTTCTCATCTCATATCATGTCACAACAACATCCCGCATACAAACAGTCGACAAACTCGTTTATAGGTAGAAGAATCAGACACTTTGCTCGTATGCAGAGTCTTGATTACGACCTACTAGCTAGCAAGCGTGCCGAGTGATGCAATTTTTTTGTGAATAGTTTAATAAAATGATTCCAACAATATATATATATATATATATATATATATATATATAGAGAGAGAGAGAACGGGAAATATACCGGCGGTGAAGGAAGTTTCCTTCACCGCCGCTTAGGTGGTCCAATAAAATTATTATACGTGGTGTCATTTAAGAGAATTCATTTATTTGTTACCTTGAATGACGCCCCGTATTATAATTTTATTGGGCCACCTAAGCGGCGGTGAAGGGAGTTTCTTCACCGCCGCTTAGGTGGCCCAATAAAATTATTACACGTGGCGCCACTTAAACTAACAAATAAAAGAACTCTTTTAAATATCCCTTGAGTGGCGCCACATGTAATAATTTTATTGAGCCACCTAAGCGGCGATGAAGGAACTCCCTTCACCGCCGGTGTTTTTCCCGATTACTCTATATATATATATATATATATATATATATATATATATATATATATATATATATATATATATATATATATATATATATATATATATATATATATATATATTAGTTAGTTAGTTAGTATCCCAATACTCAAGTTTGGATTAATTAATTATTAAGGTGTAATAAAACACCTACGGCCTAAATGGCTAAGGTGTTGGGACTAATAACCTAGTAAGTTGAAGACATATAACAAGTTACAAGAACATAATATAATTATAAGCTTGAGGAAATGGACAAGAACCTAGCATTGGAGTGGATGCCTTGAAATCTTCAAGCTACTACGTACCGCCGTCTCATTAACAAGGTAGCTAGAAACCCAAGGGGGATTAAGAAGAAGCTAGTTAGGTTAATTAGACCTAGTCGAGTTACTAACTAATTACTGGCATGTCTCCTGCCTAAAGAGAATCAAGACTACTACATACGACTCTGCGTCTCTAGTGTTGATGTTGGGAGAAGAACGAGGCAGCTGGGAGCAACTGAGCAAACAGCAAGTTTGTCTTCTCCCCAAATGTCTTGTGAGCTAATCGACAAGCATCAAGTATATATATTATGCTTACAAGATAAGAAGCGCGCACTATATAAGTACTACACATTTTCATGTTTGTTTCTCCTTTTTAATGCTATCTGTTATATATGCTCAAAGTATTCGCTATATAGGCTACTTGCTTACTCTCATCTGCTAGCTAGTGTGAAAGGATGATGAAGAATAGTTCAGTTGCCAAAAAGATTAATTCAAGATGACATAAATGAGTAGAAGGATTACTTTATATTAGTTTCTGTGTGTCGGTGAGCAATAAATGATAAAGCAGTGCCGTTGATTTAGCCATAACTTATAAGTCATTTTATAGAACAGTCAATTTTTTTGGATATCTAGTGCCTTTTCCATACAACAAATACGAGCGTCTATCAATAAACTTTATGAAACATTTGGGACATAACATGTACATTCATGTCAAATATAAACATTTATTTTCTTGGTAAAATATAAAATCATCACAGTTAAATTCAACAATTGCAAGAATATCTATTTTTTTTTTAATCTTGGCACCTGAAACTTTTGTTAGATTATTTTCTTTTAATTGTATATAATAAAATTATTTACGTCGAGTTTTAATTGGGAGTAGAATTTGTAACCTTCCAAAAAATAAAAAAATAAAAAAAAGGTGAAGAAGGGACGAGTCAATTCGGGCCCAAAGCCAGCTTCGATGCCTTAAATTTGTTAGGTGCCCCCCTCGAGTGTGGGCTGGCGAGGGGGCCTACCATTCTGTCTGCCGCGACGAAGCCGAGAAAATCTCCGGGCCCACCAAACTCTACACTCCAGTACTCTTCTGTTTTGATGTTCATTTTAAGCATGGCCCCCCTTCACCAATAAATTGTTACCATCTAGGTCTTAGGATTATTAATTTTTTTTTTTACAATATTTATTATTTTGCAGCTATTTCAGAAGTCACAGAAAGAAAAGCTAAGATTCGCAGTGGGAGAGTCGGTGTCGAAAAGAGAATTCCTCACTATTTTTCTCTCTTTCAAAAACGTGCATGAGATTCTCATTTCCGACGGCTCTTAAGTGATAAAAGAAGGAATAACTATAAATTAAATAAAATCCACATGCATAACACCATGTAGTTTATAATCATTTCCATGAACATGCTTAAAGTAATCGTTGCGTGTCTTTGTGACGTATAGTTTATCATGATTTCGGTGAATATATAAACTAATTGTTACTGGTTTTTTTAAGAGAAGAATCTATAGTTAATTATAAATTATCTTTTTACGATTGGTATTATACTGAAAACTTTGCATGTTCTTACGAGAATATGTTGCTAGCATTTCGCCATCTTGACTCTGAGCATAGGACATTACATATTCAAGTGTCATATCTCTCTCTCTCTCAAATTGTCTCCAACAGATTGAATAAGAAGAGTGGGGAGTATATCCAACATTCTCGAACACCAAATCAGAACACCAATTCAAACTGTTTACATTAATGACCCCTCCCCCACTCATATACCCCCTCTATTGAATTTGAATGCAACTTAGTTTCTTTCTATTTCTCTTGTTAGTCTTTTACTGCAAATCTAGCTTACTCCAGTATCATTCTCTTGACTCTATTTGAATACATCTCTTTTACATTGTATTAGATATCTAAGAGGTCAATCTATGGCTTGCGGTCTTTTAGTGTCCATGAAATAAAATATAAATAGCATGAATCAATTTTTCTTTTTATAGAAAGAATATTGATAATACGATAGATGCTAAAGATTCAAATGAAAACATATTACTCGATAGGAACAAGTGACTCTCTTTTGGTTGCATGCAGTCTACCATAAGCATTTGGAATAAAAAGATCAGTTGTTGTTATTATTTGTTGATGGAGGTGATCTTATAACCAAACCGATGATTCATTCATAATCTCAATGATAATTAATAGAGGGTAATACTGACACAATTCACGTTGACAGGAAAAAATTGATGAAGAGGGTTCCAACATTTGCCAATATTTCAAAGAATCTAACAAAATCCGTGGATGGAGATGTCAGATCTAATCAAGTCCAAATTAAATCTAATCTAATTAAACTAGAAATCTCAGAGATTCCGATAAATTTTCAAGATCAAATCAAGACTAGATACATTGAACCAAATCAGACTGGATTAAATCAAATATTTGATTGGATTACAGTATAATTCCATCATTATCTATATGACAGACATTTCATGCCTATAAATAGGGCATCATAAGGCATTGTAGAAGGCAACTCTTGGAGAGACCTAAGGTCACATATTCTTGAGCGCATACTTGACGAGTTCTTGAGTGCGTATAAGCCGGTCAGTCCAGTCAATTTAACGTGTCTAGGCACATTCCAAAAATCCAGCAGGCAGGATGGGCCCACATCTTCTGTAAAATAGAGAGACGTTATATAAATCCTCTCATTTGTTGTCTTTTGATTCTTCCACTGTAATCTTTGTAATTTCGAAAATCTATAGCAATGGAAGATAGAGAACAACTCACAAATAGAGAAAACAATTTGGGGTATTTACTGGTTTGTCCCTCAAATCTTTATATATTATGATTTTGTCCCCCAAATCTTCATATTTAGGATTTTGTCCCCCAAATCTCATAAGTTACAACAATTTAGTACCCCTCTCTAACTTTTCCTAACACAGTTAAATATTTGACCATTTTACCTCTCTTTTCCTCTTCTATTTTCCTCCTCTCTTCTTCTTCTCTCTTCCTCCTCTCTTCTCCTTTTCTTCATTATTTCTCCTATCTTCCTCCTCTTTTCTCCTTCTCTTTTCCTCCTCTCTTCTCCTTCTCCTATTTTGAAGTTAATTCACATTTTAAATTCATATAGAAAGATAGGAGAAGAAAAGGAGAAAAGAGGAGGAAGAGAGAAAGAGAAGAGAGGAGAAAAATAGGAGAAATAATGAAGAAAAGGATAAGAGAGGAGGAAGAGAGAAGAAGAAGAGAGGAGGAAAAAAGAAGAGGAAAAGAGGGGTAAAATGGTTAAATATTTAACTGTGTTAGGAAAAGTTAGAGAGGGGGACTAAATTGTTGTAACTTATGAGATTTGGGGGACAAAATCTTAAATATGAAGATTTGGGGGACAAAATCATAATATATAAAGATTTGAGGGACAAACCAGTAAATACCCCAAACAATTTATCTCTTCAAGTTTGTATAAGTTTGTATGTTTCCGACCGAAGAAACATAAATTGTAGATGGGCGTGAAAATTGATATTGAGAGTTATTTACGTTGAATGGCAATATGCACTTGTGAGGCATTTTGTGCGGAGAATTTTTGTTTCGAGCCGTGATGTGGGCTTATGGGGACCAAGAGTGCTGCTAAATTCTATTTACAAGCTGTCTGCTTTTATGAGCAGCACTCTACTTGTTCTCTTCTTCAATTATTTGAGAAAGAGGATAATATATATATATATATATATATATATATATATATATATATATATATATATATATATATATATATATTACTGTAGGTAAGCCACCAGCTCAGGAAAAGTTACGTGAGCTAGCGGCAAAATTATAATGATCCAATGATTTTTCTTCAATTCTTTTTACAATTACAATCTCTACCTTCTTAACTTCTTTCGGATTAAATTTCATAAGTTTTAAAGTTCATTTACCCTTTCATCAAGTGCATACAAAATATTTTATTCATTGAAAACCGTTAATTTTGTTTTAATTTGATAGAGGTTCAAATCAAAACTAAAACCCAAGAAATTGGGTATGGGTGAACCCTAGGAGGTCAAGATCATAATCCAAAAGAAATTTTTTAAAAAAAATTATTGGAGATAGTAGAAATGAACTGCAACTCAGCTAATTTGCGTGAGCTGTCAGCTCATTTCTATTTTTCTGATATATATATATACACACACATAATTATAACCTAATTTTGCAGCCATATTTCAAGTGAGACGAATCGATCGTAAAAGCTTACGTATTCTAACAGAAGACTCTGCGCATGCATGAACGATACAAAACATATCGCAGTCTCGTATTTCTTACCATGAGAGTTTCATTTTTTTTTTTTTTTCCCTCCCACATGCATGTATATATATGCTATGTTGTTTAGAAATGAGAATTTTAGAGTAGCGAAAGATTCTAGGACTGACTTAGGATTACGTGTCCGTTGGTAGCTAGCTAGGGTGGAGAAAGAGAAATGATTAATTTGTTAATGGGCAAGAGGGGGGACGAGACAAAGGGTAAGGGCCATAAGGTGCGCACAAAGGCAATGAAAGTGGCAATTAGGTAGAAAGATATATTGTTGATAGATAGTTTATCTAATGGAAGTATATATATAATTGAATATGGGGAGGTATGATGAGGCCAGACACTTTTAAAATGGAAAAAGATAGTTAATTAGGTCACCTTCAAAGTTCAAACCTTAATTTCTCCTCTGATCATGATCTCCTCTCATTGGAGGGGGGAAAATTCTCCTTTAATATCTTGGTATTATTATTAGTTTGACCAAGACCTAACTCAAGAAGGACCTTAGAGACAAATCTCAAACCATAAAACATAATAACTGATAGAAAGACAACTGATCACATGCCTAGCTAGGATTAAACAAATAATCTGAGAATTTTGGGTATATATGTGTGCCTAGAGAAAAGAAAAGAAAAGAAAAGAAAAAGCATCCTAAGTTATATACTAACTCTTATTTAATATCCAATATTTTTTGAGCTATTTGAGTTAGGGTTGTTAGGGACAAGTAAGTGATCTATACTTCTACGTACTCCAATGCCTGTTGGTCAAAGAATGAAGTTGAGAACAAGGTTAGCTTGTTAATTTGATCACTACAGTAAAGTGAATATAGCAAATTAACTAACTGTGATCTAAGTTATCCATGATCTATACTGCAATATCATGTGCATGGGATGTGGGCAGGTATTGCTATCAATTGACTATTCTAGCTGATTATTTATGAATTCTTAACCTTTTCCTCCTTTTGGTTTTCTTGGCTCCCATCTAATTATATTTCTTTCCTTCGAACTTGATGGATTAATGGGGTCTCCTCCAGCCCCAGAGAGAGAGAGAGAGGGGGTGAGAGTTTTTACGGGAGTTTCTAGATGGGCACGGCATATTTCCTAGTGAGCCCACTTAAAAAGAACGTTTTATTTACCACTTTGCCATTATTTTTTTCGGTCAAAAATACCCTTCCTTCTTGATCAGAAATCTAAAAGTCTGATCCGGGCTAACCAGCCCGGATGAAGCCTCACTATCCGGGCTATCAGCCCCGGACAGGGAGCATAAGTCCGGGCTGGTTAGCCCGGATGAGGGATGAGAGATAAAAAAAAATTAGATTTTCATAATATGTGCAACTGGTGTAGTGGTATCATACTTCCCTCCCATGGAATTGACCAAAGTTTGATTCTCTGGTTGCACAATTTTCATTTCTTCTCTTTTTTATCATCTTGTTATGTTGAATTACTCCCCCTGCTTTGTATATTTAATTTTTGCCATGAAAATAAATATGAAGATGAAGATAAAAAGAATAAGAAGAAGAAGAAGAAGAAGACGGAGATGAAGAGGAAGAAGAAGAAGAAGAAGAAGAAGAAGAAGCAGCAGAATAAGAAGAAGAAGAAGAAGAAGAAGAAGAAGCAGCAGCAGCAGAAATGAGGGAGGGATGGGTAGATTAGGAATTTTGGTGTGCTCACTAGGAAAACCCTCTTTTTTTAAAAGAGAGGGTGTGCTCACTAGGAAAAAGTGGGCTCACTAGGAAAAATACCGTGCCCATCTAGAAATTCCCGTTTTTACTAGGGTTCAAGGTTTGATGTGGCATCACGTGCCAATGCACGTGACGAGAGAGAGAGGGGGAGGGGGAGAGAGAGAGAGAGAGAGAGAGAGGTCGAAAAATACAAGCTTACCAACTTTGCAAGGGGAAGAAGCATGATAACAAGTGGGCCAACACAAGTATTATGTCCAATAACAATACAAACAAAAAGGAGAAGCTACCAAAGGAGAGATGGGTTTCTATGAGGCAAAATTAACCAAGTAAATGCTTGTTTGCCAACTCTCTCTCTCTCTCTCGCTCTCTCTCTCGTGACAATGCACATAACGAGACAAAAAAGCCCCAACGACTAGTGATGTCATGGACCCAACCGCAACGTAGACAATTGCACATAATCTTTAGATCTAATCTCTCTCTCTCCCACAAGCTCACTCGAGGAACAAAGATGGGGAGGGAGTGGCATTATTCATCCAAAAAGAACGCAACAATATTGCGAAGAATGTTCTCAAAATTGTACCACCAAATTTGTTTTTATAGATTTTTGTTTTTCTTGCTGGCCTGCAAGGATATTTTTAATTTGTTAGGTATAAAGGTTGAAATTTCCTTACCAAGTAGAATTAAAATTATGGTTTTAGTAAGGCTTAGTTAGATTCCTGATATTTGGTCAATATTCCGAAAAACAATCTAGTAAGTGAGTCACTAGCACTTGAAATGCTTGTTATGAATGTAATTTCGTGCCATGTAAACCAATCAGTAGGTTTTTCTTTTGTTGTATTTGTCTTCATTCCTTATTTTTTCTAGTTTCTATTAAATTTTCATAGATAGAATGGATGATATTTTTACCTATTTAACCTAAAAAAGTTATTCAAATTAGAATTTACCAGAACTAAATAATTGAAATTACATTGAAAAAAGACAAATACAATACTAAAGTTCTTAAAACTAATGATTTTCTATAGTTTTATAATTACAGAGAATTTAATGTTGAAACTAAACTTAAATTAAGCTCTTATGATCGAAATTGTCGAATATATTTAAAAAACGTTCAATAGCTCCATCTCCACAGACCGAACACATTCAAAAACACAAGAGAATGTATATTCCCATCATCTACAAAGAACTTTTTTTTTTTTTTTTAACATCAAAATTTATCTAGAAACTAATTTCTTTTCCTTTAGAAACTTTTTTTCCCCAGCAAAAACTGCCTAAAAGCTTCCAACACATCCAAAACAGATTACCAAATTTTTTTGTTGGCATTCCAAAGCTAAAAAGTGCTCAACTGCGCTTGTATTATATATACCAACTCAAATACACACACGCACACACACACACGCTCCCAATTGTTTATTTTCCCCAACACTAACAGCCTCCTAAAAAAGACAGCCAGTCTTCTTCCTCTTCTCTCTTCGTCTTCACTTGCTTGCTTACAAAATGGCCGTCTTTCTCCTCTCCTCTTCTCCTTTCCACCCCTCAATCTCATGAACTCCTCACCCCTCCCTCTCCCTCTCTCTCACTAGCTAAAGCTCAGTGCTTGGGGATCAATGGAGTTTGGCGGTGGGGTCCTGGGCATGGATGGTCTGGTAGGTTCCTCCTCCAGTGAGAATCGCACTACCTGTCTCTTCCCTTCTTCTTCCGTGTCTTGTGCCCCCCTTGGCCTTGCCTCCATAGAAACACAGCAACCCATCTCCCAAAAAGGCCTCTTCTTGAAGCATGGGAGGCCCAATGAAGAGCATCAAGGGGGGGACAATGAGGACGATGAGTGGTCAAGGAGCCAGAAGGTGGGCAGGACTGAGGCAATGCTGCTCCCTGCTGCAGCAAAGGCGGCTCCTTTGCTTCTCAGATCCACCCCTCACCCTCTGTTCCCTGATGCTGGAGAGCAAATGCTCAGCTTCTCCTCTTCTCCTTCATCAAAATCTGATGCTATGGTGATCACCAATGATGGGTCCTTGCCCTTCTTCCAATACAATCCCTATCCCCCCTCTTCAGCTGCTGCTGCCTATTTCTATAAGAATACAGGTAAAAACTCCATAAATGAGTCGACTTTAGCCCTCTTCTGGTATTGATTGGGAGATGAGATCAGATGGGTCTTTTCAATCTTTGGTTTTGGATCTTGTCGGAGAAAAAAGTTGGGTTCTTTAAATCACATTGGATGCTTGCTTGCTTGCTTCTTCTTTTTTTCCCCCCCTTCAGAATATCATTTTTATTAACTTGTGCTCTTCTCTTACTTTAGCTTTATTCTTGTTTTTTTTTTCCTTTGGTTTTGCCCTTTTCAGGAATGGTATCAGGAGGAGGCACAAATGTGAGCATGCATGGGGTGAGGGGGCCCTTCACTCCTTCACAATGGCTGGAGTTGGAGCACCAAGCTCTGATCTACAAATTTATTGATGCAAAGGCTCCCATTCCATCAAACCTCCTCATCCCATTCAGGAGGAGCATCATCAGCCCTTCTGGCCTCTCTGCCTATTTCCCGGGATCACCTTACAGATCTACTACATGTAAACACTCTTCTCTTGCTTGTTTCATCTATTTATTTATTTATTTTTTTGGGAATTTGGTTGATAGTTCCTTTTTATTTCCTCACTATTTTGGATTTGGTTTAAATCTGTCATGTTTTAGTTTGTCATCTCATTGCTCAAGTAGTGATGTTGATTTCAGTTCTCTAAATTAGACTTATTGATCTGATCCCAAATCTAATGTAGTATGCCTATCATCTTGCTCTAGTATTCAATGTTCTTACCTTTTGGTATATTTGTGTATGATTAATTTAGTAGATATCATCTTTTTTATGTGTTTTAAGTTTATTTCCATAAAAAATGAATGTAGTCAATTTTTTTTTTTTTGGGGTCTCTGGCTTTAGTGATTTTAGCCCAAATCTAACATTTACTGGCCATGATCTTCCTTGATATTTATGTTACTGTTCTTTGGCTTTCCCTTTTGCTTATGTATGTCTGATTATTGTAGTGGGATGGGGATCTTTTCATCTGGGTTTCTCTGGAAATGCTGATCCGGAGCCTGGAAGATGCCGTCGAACTGACGGGAAGAAATGGCGGTGCTCAAGGGATGCAGTTGCTGACCAGAAGTACTGTGAGCGACATATGAACAGAGGCCGCCATCGTTCAAGAAAGCTTGTGGAAGGCCGCTTTGGCCAAGCCTCTGAATCTGCGCCTGCCATCATCACCTCACAACCACCTTCAGCTGCTTGCACTGGTGGAGCATCTAATGGCCTCAACATTGCACAACAACAGACCAAGAGCTTGCAGGCAAATGCCACGGATGCATCGCCTTCTCAGTTTAACAGGTGGCAACACATTTCTGATATGATTGAAACTTTCTTTCTAATTATGGTATTTGTTTTGATTTATCTTGGTTGCTATACATGTAGGGTTGCTCTCATTCCTATTATGTCGGGTGAAATGATCAGTGCTTAGTTTCTAAAGTTGCTTATGTGACTGTATCTTTCCAATCGACAATTCATTTTAATAGGCTATTATAGAAGTATAAGTCACTGAAAATTTGCTTATTTTTAAATATTACTTTTAAGAGTACAAATAGAAATTTCTCCGCGCTTGAGTTTTATAAGAATATAAGTCCAAGCTTTTTTTGTTACTTGGACTCTCAATCAGAAAAGATGATGCCCAAATACGAATGAACCAATGCATGCCTTTTGGTTGTTGTTTCCAACGAAAACAATCTGGTCCTTCTACATTTTGCACCTGCAATTATCGTATCCATGGAAAAAACAATCTGCTTGTTGTGCTCGTGCAAGCCTTCATTTCTAATCATGCAAGTTCAACTAGCTTTATCATTACATTGTTTTAATTGCCGTTTTCTAGAAAACGCCGATTTTGTTTCCTGTACCACTAAATACTTTTGATCATTTCACGTCACAAGAACATTGTCTCTGTGTCACTGCATATATGATTGTTGTTTCTAAGGATAATAATTTCACTATGCATTGAATGTCGCTTATAAATGTTTAGAGTCTGATCTTTGTATACTAGTTGTTATAGGATTGTAACTATGCTAAAACAGGTATATATCTTTCATTATAAAAATTTTCCTTAATGATTAGGTGCATCTAGAAGTTGACAAGCTTAAGTTAATTTTGCAACTGATTTTTCGTTAATTTTGTTTTTCTTTTACCTTATTTTATTGTGTAATCTGGAAGACGTTCCTTGTATGGCTATAATGAATAAGATTTTTGTTGAGCATTGAGTGCATGTGTGCTCCTATGCTTGTGAATAGATGTACAGACATTGTAGGTACATCTATGTACGTGCATTCATGGTTTGTGCGATTACGTGCAGTGCATTCATGTGTGCCTATGTTTGTATTTACCTATTCTAGCTGATGATATCAAGCTTTCCAATGATGGCATTCAGTGTGTCCATGTCTATCGTATTGCAGAAAATTCATGATCATGTATCACAAATTGAAATATTAGTTTATAAACACAAATTCATGTATTATTTTCGTGACTCGTGTGCTAAGGTTTGAGTTATTTTGACTTCAGATGCTTGCTCTGCATGATAATTTTGGAAATACCTTTTATAAGTGCAGTTTTACATCCATTGGAATACTTAAAATAGGTGTGTCTGCTAAGTCGATTATTTAGAGGAATGCCTGTTTGCATGTTTCATTGACTTTAATTTGTAGGAAGCATTTTTGGTGCACTACAAACTTAAAAGATGAAAATTTTGAGGATGTCCAATATCTTGGTCTAATTGATATCTCAAGTTACACACGTTGAAGATTCAAATGATCTCGATTCAAATGAGGCTTGTCATTGATAGTTTTTAACACAGTGTGTTGTATTTCCCTGCAGGATTCTTATGAGCAAAACGAATGTAAATAATCCCATTCGGGATTCCCAATGCCTTTCTGCCGTAACTGGTTCAAGTCAAGAGCCCGCCAGCAGCTTGTTCCCGCTGTCAAAACATCACAACCTCTTCGAGGGGACCTCATCTGGACCTGACTTTGGGCTGGCTTCTGCTGATTCCCTCCTGAATCCTTCAAGAAACTCCTACTCTGAGAATATCAGCTTCGACTCCAGTTTGCAACTGGATGACCGACAGTCCCAGACTCGTCCCCTTCGACATTTCATTGACGATTGGCCCAAAACCCAGTCTGATCGTCCCCCCATGGCATGGCCTGAAGTAGAGGACATGAAGTCAGACAGGACCCAGCTCTCAATCTCAATCCTTACTGACTTCTCATCCTCCCCTAACTCTCCCAACCAAGAGCAGCTGGCTCCTTCTCCTCTTAGATTGTCTCGGGAGTTTGATGCCATAAATGAAGGGAATCAACGACAGAAAAGCTGGGTACCAATCTCTTGGGAGCCTTCTGTTGGTGGACCACTAGGGGAGGTTCTAAACAACACCAGTAACGCTCCGAATGGCCTTTGCAAGAACTTCTCTTCTTCGTCCCTAAACCTCTTAACCGACGGTTGGGACTCGAGCCCAAGACTAGAAGCATCCCCAACTGGCGTGCTACAGAAGACTACCTTTGGCTCTCTGTCAAGCAGCACCGGAAGTAGCCCAAGGACAGATAACCACATGTCTCGTGATAGCACTAGCAACCTGCGTGATGACCTCCTTGGCTCTACACTTGTAAATCCGTCAACAATACCCTCACATCCTAAGACTGTGGCTGTGGCTGAAAGAGCAGCGGGAGATGACGAAGGATGGTCTGTGGCTGAGTTTTAGAGGTCCACACATCGTAAGACTTGGAACTGTTTTCATTCTATCGGTTTCTTATATCTAATATGTTATATATGTTATTTGACTCGAACAGAAAGATTGTTTGCCAAGAATCGAATGTATTCGTATTGTATTAGTTGTTGTTGCTTGCCATTTCGGCTTTGTGCTTTGCTTGCAGCTTCTGTGTGTATGAGCTTTTTGTTGATGTTTACGTGAAGAAATTTTTGTTCAGGTGCTATTGATATTGTCCCAGTGATTTGTTTGTGCATGCATATCATTGTATCTTTGTTATCCCAAGCAATAGATGTACAGTATGTTGTGTTCTACAGTGTTAGGCTATCGGCCGGGTACCTTTGATAAGATGACTAAAGATTCTATGGATGCCCTGAGTGCCGTTGATAATGGGAGAACTTGCATTGGATTCTGATTTCTGAGAAAAGATCCTGCAACTTGATGATGGTCTGTATCACTGCAGTACTATTATTTACATAGAGGGTGGTGACAATAGCACAGCTTGTTTCCTGAACCTAGCTAGCAATGGTGGAGGTCAATCCAACTTCTCCTTTTTCAGTTGATATCCATTGCCTGCCAACTTTAACCCCCATGATTGTTGGGTTAGCAAAAGGCATGAAGTGAGCAGTACATTGCTGACAGTAGAGAGGTGGTTTTTGAGCTGCAGAGGGGCCAAGCATGGCTAAAGATGAACTCCCCTTTGTCAATCTCTACTTTTAGAATGAGTTTCGTAATGATTCTATATGAGAGAGAGAGAGAGAGAGAGAGAGAGAGATAGAGTTGGTGAGACAAACTTTGTCAGCATTTGGTTATCTTCTCTCTTTTCTGGCCTGTAGGGTTTCAGATTGATGATTATTTTCAAGCTTTCATTGATCTAGTACACAATTTTAGGTTAACATTCCCACTCTGAGTTATTAACAAGTGTTTATTCAACAACTACAACTAAGACTTTTCTCCCATGTACTTAGGGCAGCGATATGGATGATCTTTCTTCACTCATTCATATTCCATGCCATTTCGTATTACCTCTATTCATATTTTTTTTTTCCTATCTTCCCTTCGCTAATTTAACTTATTCTGCATTGATAAGTTTTACAAGTAAAACTGATGCATTTGTAAGCGTATGATTTTCAAGTATTAATCATAACGGAAATATGTTGGATTGAAGAAGAGTAAGCTTTGAATGAATGATAAAAGTATGAGTTTGATTTAAGTTAGAATTCTAAGAACCAAGGACTAAAGGACAAAAGAGGAACCTTAGGTTAACTTGTGTTAACAAAAGATAGAAAGATGAAATTCTACCTTGAATTGAACCTTAGCGCCAACATGTTTAGACCAAGCTCAACTTGAATTGTTTTGAAATTTTGAGGCTTACTCTATGTATAAACTTTTCACATCTATGATTTTTTTAAAAAAAAAAATAGATATATTAGACGGTTAGAATTTTTTTTCTATCCTACTTCGAGCCTAGAAGCCATCAAACCAATTCAAATTGCATTCTAATTTCATAGTTTTGCTGTATAAACTTTTCATATTTCAGAAAAAAAAATACGATATATTAGATGGTTAGATTTTTTTTATAGCAAAATCGACGATTGAGATGCTCTCCAGATGCACCAAAAAAAGAAGAGAAACCCCATAACCCTCACCTTGCCCTCTCCAATTTGGCGGTATAGATTAATAAAGACTCATGTCCCTTGCCATTTTAGCAATATAACTCCATACATACGTACTTACTTGTTATTTTTATCTTTCTATCTTTTCAATCGTTAGTTTGGTTCAACTGCATATATACAGGCAGCTAAAATCTAAATTAGCGCTCAAAATCTTTAAGTTTTGGAACAAATTAGCATTCAGAAATTATAAAAACAGAACAAATATGCATGAGATAAAAGACTTTTGATTACGTTTCCAACAATCTTTGGATGACTCAAATTATATCATTTGACTATTAATTAAATAATATCATTCTTCATGCATGCCATCTTCATGACTTGTAATAGTACATGCCGTGTCAATTTATTGATCTAGTCAGTTAGTTGTTATATAATGATGCAGGTCTTTTAGTTTGTAGAAATTTTATTCCAAACAAAAAATAGCCTTGAAAGATATTTCTATCAATGAATTGTTAAAAATTGTTTTCTTTTTTATTAAACATTTTGAGTTTTCCCTTGAAAGCAATTATAAATAGTTTGTGAGTAAGTCATGAAATTGAATTGTAAACTCTTTATTATAACAAGGTAAGTTATATGGAAAGACATGCGTACGATAATGTGAAAGAGGGAAAATTCAAGATGCATAATTAATTAATTAATTAATTAATTAATCATGTGACATTAATAATATAAATGGATCATGAACAAATTAAGTTACACATCAAATTTGAAAAAATAATTATCACACGCATATATATTTTGAGGAACATGATTTAAATGTGAACGGTACATGACTTAATTAGCAATAGCAGTCATTTGAAGTTGAATAATACTCTACGGAAGAATAATCTATAACAAGTGACCAAAACCATCTCTATCTCTCACCATAGAAGTCATTCTTAGTACTGCAGCACCAAGAGACTACCGATCGAAGCCAAACAAGCCTGCCTCACAATTTTTTTCCACATTTTGCTTCCCTAAATTTCCATACAATGATACTTCCATTATTCGTTAAAGACAAAAATTACTTGTATTTTATTTCTTTTGATTTGTCCATCGCTCTAAATTTCCAAAGGAAATTCTATATATTGCCCATGACTTCCATAAGAAACATCACATGGAGTGCGTGAGTTGATCTTTGGTATATAAATAACCAACCTTCTATCTTCTCTTCTTGCATAAAGTTTTGAAACCAAGTAGAGATGGGCCTATTGTCGTCATCGTCGTCGTCGTCGTCGTCACCTTCACCTTCATTGTCGTTGTTGAAAAGTATTCCCTTCTCATGGGAGGAGGAGCCCGGGATTTCCAAGTCAGGGAGTCCGGATACACCTAAAGGGAACGAGGAGTTCACGGGCCTTGGATTGCCCCTACCTCCGTTTTGGGCCGACAGAGTGAGGAGGCCACCAGCCCATGGGCTTTACATTCCGTTGCCACCGTGCCTGTTCCGGCCGTCGGCAAAGGTTGGGAGCGAGCACCGTGGGAAGAGAGGGAAGAGGAGGGTCCAAGACCCTTTTCTTGCTGCATATATGGAGTGCACAAAGAGTGAGAAGGAATCGAAGGGGAGGACGAGAGGAGTTTTGTCATGCAAGTATGCTGGCGGAGTGAGGGAGGATGCTATTGTGAGGTTGTCACATGTTAGTGGCCTCCCACCAAGAAGAGACTTCTAATACTTGTACCAATATTAGCTGATGTTGTAAAAAAAAAAAAAAAAAAAATTGTATTGTCGTTTGTTTTATATTTCAATTGGGCTCCCATTAATTGAAGGGCATGATCAGTTCCAAATGTACAACATGACCAAACTATCATTTTGCCATAGGCTCGTACGTGGTGGAATCATTCTATACATAATCTCGCTCTCTCATGTAGTTATCGCAGTTACCATATATGTTTTAGCTAGCTCTGCCTCTATAAAGTCGGTTGCTGACTTGAGCGTCGGAGGAATTTTGGACAGGGTGGGTTCATATTCGAAGCCTAAAATTTCTCATTTCTCGATGTAGGCTACGCTCGGGTCGGGGAGTGTGCCCGCCCTTGAGGATCAGAGGAACACCATATATCGACCCATCTCTTTAATGTATGTCCTTTATTCTCCTATCTTCTTCAATCTTCTGCAATTTAATCAGCACACATGGCCTGCCTGAGACAAAATCAGATAGATGTAGGCTGCTTCAAAAAATAAAAAAATGAAAATAAAATGCAAGTTAGAGTGTAATTCATTAGGTATGACCATCAGCAAGCACAACAAAGTTCGATAGCAGAAAACTGATCAATACAACTAGCTAGCTAGAGACTATTTAAGATTTGATTCAGTGAAGCTGAATTCTTAAGATCATGGGTTTTTTTTTTTTTTTTTTTTTTTCATGTACAATAAAAATATATATCCAAGGCAACTTCATCTTCTGCGGTCTCTTCTAGAATGGCTGATTCTATCTCAAAGCCCAACTCCCTCACCTCATTCCAGAGCCACTCGTGTCATGTCTCCTTGAAGATTCTGCCGCCATGAGAAGACCACCACCCTCTCGTGGATGAGCTTTGCTCTAAATATATAGAGAATGAGAGAACTTACTGTTGTTGGCAAATTGCAGGACTGGTACCGGGCTGAGCTGCTTGGAGTCATCCATCTCATATCAATGCAACCCCGGCCCACTGATGATCTCCACCAATTTCTCTTGAACTGAGCCCAGAAAAGCAACTGAATACATTGTCACTCAGCTGGCTTGCCAGTGGCATCCCAGTTCAGAGACTTAATAATTTGTGAAGAGCTTCCCATGGGCAAGCTTGGTCAGTATGGACCTCAGAAAACCAACAGCACAGCTCTTGTTCCCTTAAACCACCGACTGCTCGTCCTCCGCAGTCTCTTTCTTGAACACCACCCATTCTCTAACAAGAAAGACTCCTGTTTCTCATCTAGCAACTCGAACAGCTGCCTTCCACTCTGATTCCAAAATTCAAATTGAAGAGAGTAGATGATAGCTTGCAATTGAGGAACATAGAACTAAAGGAGGTGCTTTAAATAAAATGCAGAGGGGAGGAGGAGGAGGAGGAGGAATTTAATAAGGGGGCCTAGAGGCACAGTTGAAATGCAACAAAATTTGTAGGTATCCTATCCTTCTAATGTTACAACTAATTCTGCAACAATATGGCCCAAATTCACCTGAGATGATGCACTTACCATCATTGTTCTAAATATCAGCCTTGACCAGCGATATGTTGTTTGATATATCGTTTTGAAGAGTCTATCAATACGATAAGTGTCTGATATTGGCTCATATACCCGATACATGTCCAATATTTTGCTATCTGATATGAAAACTGCCCATTCAATATGAATCTGATATTTAGAATCTTACAAGTGAAAATCAATCCAAAATATACCATAACCTTGCTATTTTTGTATCTTTCTCCTAAAAAGAGTAGTTTGTCTTGCTCTAAAAAATGAGGTACATGGTTGATTACTGAAATGGGCCACAAGGATCAGGTAGTTGAGTCGCCCATGTGTGCATGAAAGCAGAGAGGAGGGCAGTGTACCACATAGGACTAATACTATTTTGTTAAGATTTGGAGGTTGGTGGTGATGTGGATTCCCCCTCTCTCGGGGGGTTCAGAATCCAAAGCATGTTTTCATTGGACTCGGAACAACCTTGTGCTCCTCTAACAACAGACAGCAACCGCTTCCCTCTCATACTCTACTTCTTCCTTCTTCTATATACTGTAAAGACAGCAAGATATTGAACAAATATGTTCTTCCATGTTCTTGCATAAATGGACCGAAATATGTATTTCTTTAAGTATTGGTTTTGGAGGATGAGCAGAGTTCAGTTAAAATCGAAAACACCAATAGAAATCGATCCAAATAAACAAAATCCAAACAAAACAAAATAATTCGATAGGTTTTCAGTTTCGAGCAACCAACTGAATTATTTAGAAATTATTTATATATATATATATATTATAACAAACATGTGTAAATATACTATTGATAATATACTGTGAAGAAATATGCTTACTAAAATAATTAAAATTATAATTCTGAAACAAGTTTTGTTAAAAAAAAGTTGGATAGAGTGAAGCTTGTTTAAGGGGAAATTCTAAATGCGCATCATATTTTACTAGTGAGCACCATTTTCTACCTATGTTGTAAATCGCTTGATTATATAGTATGTGGTACTCACAGTAAAATGTGGTGCGCATTTAGAACTTCCCTTGTTTACGGCTTAGAGATGGGCTGAAAAGTTTGGCCCAAAGGCATGTCCAACATCGTTATTGGGCCTACGAGTGTCAAATTCTATCTGTCAATTATCTGAGATTTAATTCGGGTGTATATTGGTGCAAAAGGAAGAAAAAAATCGATGTAAACCCTTTTTTTTTTTTTGGTTTTGCAAGGACCTAACAAAAGATATTGTAAAATGAATTGAGAGTGATGTTTGAGTGTAAATGAATTAGTTTATTTGTATCACTAAACATATATATTAGTTAGTTGACGATTATTAGGAAACAAAATGTCATTAGCAACAGGGAACATGTGGGTCCTTCAATCATAAAGCTCTAATGTCAAGTTCTCTAACCTAATCATTCCAATGACTAGCAAATTGAGGGTTTATGTCAAGATTAGAGCAGTAAATGCCAAATGTCCATTGTTAAACCACTCTAATTATTTAATGTATTATCCTATTGTCCATGGGATTAATATCCAATTAGACCCTAAAAGGTAGTGCTCACCATTATATATATATATATATATATATATAGCCTTCTACATATAGTATTTAAAATTTAAAGAGGGAAAGAAAAAGGAGAGGAGGTGACAGCACCTCATAAAACAAAATTGTGGAGATCCAAAGCAACTTCCATTAGCATTGGATGCACCAATCACCGCCTTGATTATTTCTAATAAAGTTGTTTTATGTATACCAAGAATATCCATTTATCCCTCATTTGCATCCAAGACTTTAATCAGCATTGATTATTAAATTAACTACTCAAAGGGAATTTCATTATGCACACACTTTTTTTCTTTTTATGTGTGGTTTCATAGGATAAAAAGAGGAATATAAATTTCTAAAATCACTCATTATGTGTTTTGAGAGGTTATTGGGATTATCTAATTTATATTATTATGGAAAACCTCCTACATTAGTCATCAGGTGAGTATTTGTCCATATCCATAATTGATAAGTTTTAATATATAATCGATCCAAATTCACTAAGCACTAGATATATTAAAACCATATCCATGTTATAATTGTTGGCAACGAAAATTTCTGAATAAAAAGAGTTTTCCACAACAGAACGCGGAGCTAACTCAGTAGCCCCGCGTTTGGCTATTTTTAGCCTCACGTTTGAGTAAACGCGGAGATGTTCAATAGCTCCGCGCACTGGTTATCTAGCGCCGCGTTTTGATGCGATTAAAGCTCCGCGTGAGCAGATAACCAGAATCTCAAATCGATTAAGATTATGATTTGGGTTTATCCAAATACCAAATCAAGTCCAATCAGAATTCTAAATCAAGAGATTTAAATCAATATTAAATATTTGATTGGAATCCTTGATGAGAGTAAAATTCTATTTAGATAGAAACTCTCAAATTATCCTGGGGATATAAATAACTTCTCGGTGAAACCCTAGGGGCACTCTCTTTTCTCTTCGGCTGGTTTAACTCTCTTTTCGGCAAGAGTCTTCTTTTTGGCATCCGAAATCTTCTTTGTGATCCTTTGGTAATTCAAGTACGCGAGAGAGCCTTGAAGCCTTTTTGTGTTCATCTTCCTCTTAGAGAATTCAAGTTACGCATAGAGTCTTGGATTCGTAAAGAGCAAAGACCAAGAAAATCGTCTACAGTCGGCCGATATCTTCAAAAGAGAAGATTTCAACGTACCGATCGTCCAAAGGAACTACTATAGATCCCATCGCCACTGATCCCACGTTTACACATATTGTAAAAGAGAGAGATTGAACTATAAAATCCTCTCGTTTGTTCTTCTTTATATATCTTGTTCACTTCTATTGTAATTTAAGTTAATTCGATGGAAGAAAGTAAAGAAACTTTTGCAGCGAACAATAACAAGTTGATGGGTTAGAGTGCGTCCATTGTAGTAGATATATAAATTAAATGTGTTATATTTCACACTTGTAAGTTGACAAGAGGAATGATCACCTTCGATTGTTCCTGAAACTTAAAAAAGCTGAAGTGATGACAGTATAAAAACTATAAAGCTAGACAGCAAATAATTAGAGACTCGATCTCTAGAGAGTTGGCGGAAGTGTGTAGGAATTGTTGTGAAGAAAATGAAGAATGAGATATTTATAGAATCCCAGGGGGCAATTTTGCCCTGGCGATAACTTATTTGGCTGATGGTAGCCTAACCTGTACCTGTTTAATTAAGACGTACGACACGCCGCCACGACTGTGGAAGGTCTGATTGATCCAAGTCCAAGAGTACTGGCTCGGGCGATGCCACGGGACCCAACCGTGCTTGGCTTAAACACCGACCACCCCGACCCATGCACTTGCCAGTTCTAACTGCGCCCTCCACCTTTTATCTGTTTCTATCGCAATAAGCAAACACAAAGCATAAAATAAAGATTGAAAACGCAAAATGTACCTAACTCAGAGCTAATGGATGTCAATAGCAACACTAGTTGATCTCTATGGTGTGAAATATATATATATATATATATATATATATATATATATATATATATATATATATATATATATATATATATATATATATATATATATATATACACATGCGCGTAGCTTCAAGTGGGATGTCAATTAATAGTTAACTCATGATATCTAATCAGCATGGTAACAACCAAATTTACATCACTTTTGTTCGTGCTCGATCGCTGGGTACAAAATTCTTACGTGTGTTTGATTTAGGTTGGCTAACTCACTCTTAAAAAAAAAATTTGATTTGTGTCTGACCTGATGCGAGCACTACGATCTGGTTAATTGCAAATTTTATTATGTTTACTAATTACTAGCTTAGCTAAAAACAATTTACGTGATGTTACCAATGTTAAATTGGCAACATATGATCATTTACTCACACATCTTCCAATCTAATTGCAGTTAATAATAATTGGATAATAAAATTGTGATTGGAATTATTCTTATTTATTTTCAGATGTAACCATCGATGCTCTCATCCTGCATTAATTCTTGCATGCTTAGGTGTTGTTTGATAGCTTGAAAATTATAATTTGTTTTGCTAAAAAAAAAAAAACCTATAAAAGTTGGAAGTTGTTGTAACTTGTATTATTGTGCTTGGTTTGAGAGTTGTAAATGGTAACTAGCATTACAAAAGAAATTCATAATATATATATATATATATATATATATATATATATATATATATATATATATATATATATATATATTTTGAGTTTCTGAGTAGGACATTTACAATTGACAAGAAAGAAGAAAGTAAATGTGTTATGCTTTGTGACGGGAGCAAGTGTTTAGTGACATCTAGTGGTTGAAGATCTAGAAAATAGAGTGAAAGTGTCATTGGGCTAGTTGTATTTCTATTTATATATTTTCTTGGCAATAATGTAAATAAGGACACTATTAGCAATATATAGTTTATCTGCAAGACCCATAAAAAATACTATATAAGAAATGTTACTTATTGATTATATGCAATATTTGCATTGTCGAGATGAGATGAGTAGGCTAAACCATAAATAGAAGCGAAAAAACTAGAATAGAATTAAACAGATTAATTATGAATGTGGATAGTTTTCTTTTAATAGAGTAGCATGCATGCGACTGATTTATTAACGGGATTAGCTTCTTCAACAAACTATGCAATTATATAGCAGCTTAATTAGGATATTTAGAGTGGCTACTAATTTTAACCTCTTAAGTTTGAATGGAGGGGAACAAATATATTTCTTTTTTTTTTTTTTCGTTTTCTTCTAAAATAATACTACAAAATAATTTACAATTAATTATTAGCAAGTAGCAAGAAAGATATTTTAACAGTTTGCCAAAAAGACTAATCGTCACGGTGGTGTCTTTTTATTAAGCCCCAACTGCTACTGCAGTACAGACACGAAATCATGAATCGCTTCGAAAGCAACGACCCCGTTCCGATTGGTGGGTCCCACCTTGAATCCGGTCGGCGGACTTAATCTGATCGAGCTTGATCTGAGGTTCATATGCATCCACGTCACATCCCGTTCTTGTCCTCAGGCCTTTAAAGTCGAGTCCGCCATCTTAATTTGATACTTAATTAATTAATTCCTAATTCACCGCAGAAAAAGCCTTTTGAAAAACTTACTAAAACCACCCTATCAAAACTCCCCCTTTACAAAAAAAAAAAAAAACTTTCCCTCCAAAAACTTCCACTGATTTATTTATTATTATACGATTAATGATGACGTGGGAACGTTCTGTCCGTTGACAAACCCGCCGCCCCCGCACGCTGACGCCATCCGCTGCAGCTGCCTGTACATCATCAGGCGCCGGATCTCGTGCAGCCGGCGGCGGAGGGCGGCGGCCTCAGTCAGGAGCATGTCGTTCTCGATCAGGAACAGGTGGGTGACGTGGCGGACCGAACCGAGCCTGCCGGAGAGATCCAGGTTCTCGGTGCGCAGCCGGTTCACGTTCGACTGGAGGCCCTCGAGGTGTTGCTGCTTCCGCATCCTCGACCGCCGGGCCGACTCCCGGTTCGAGATCATCCGCCGGATCTTCCGCTCATCGATGGACCGATCAGGCTCGAGCGGACAAGATGCTGCAGTCATTTTTGCAGAAGAGGACAAATATTGGTAAAACTGACAAGGGTGTTTTTAGCAAAAGAGGAAACGGAAGAGGAGAGGGGGAGAAAAGGGAAGAATTGAGGAGAAGGGGAGCAGTATTTAAGGGCGAGAGGAGAGGGCGAGGTGGGGTCTGCGATGGTGACGTGTACTCACGCCTGGGGACTTTGGTGGGCCCTAGTGAGTCAGATGGCACTGAGTGGGTTATTATTATCCCATGTGACGCGAACGGGCTACTTAATCGCGAAGGAATACGGTGGGGGCACGTGTCGCGACATGAATCGTTAGGGCGGGGAGCGGGTTGTCGGATTTCAGGTGCGGAGGCGGCGGGTTGTTGGTCCGAAGAGGTGGGGGGGAGAGGGAGAGAGAGAGAGAGAGAGAGAGAGAGTGTCCGGTTGTTCCGGTGCATTGGATTGGTGACCGTTGGATTGAGATCGTGTGGTGGGGATTTGTTGACACTGGAACAAGATTGGGAGGAAGAAACTTGTGCTGTTGTTTAAGCGGACCTAATAGCACCAAAGATATAATTGAACATAAACGTAACTATCAATACTACGTATATATTTTTTTTACTTGGCAGCGCTACTACTAGAATGGATAGTTGATATTACTTGATAGTTTTTTTTTTTTTTTTTTTTCCACTTGCCATTCGATGGTTGATCCCCGAACAACAAATTCTTTGCCAATGTCTCAGGTGTGCCCATAGAATTTCCTGATTATTATTTTTTTTTAATAACTATTAGAATTTCAAATGACAATGGGCCTACTTGCTCCTCCAACAAAAAAAAGTTGGGCCAACTCCATAGTTGTTTCATTAGGCATGGGAACAAAGCCCATAAAAACTTCTGTTGGTCTCATCTTGACTCAATTTTATGACAGATCTTATGGCCTGTTCCTAGACCTACAACTTTAGAACATATTTGAACCCTTCGGTTAGGAAAAAGGACGAACGAGTTTTAAAAAAAAAAAACTAACTAATTTATTTAAATATTTATCGAGTCACCAAATTTGGATCCTTAAAGATTCATATTTAGATCCATTAAGAATTTGAATCTACATGTAGAATTCATATCATATTAATGTTCCAATACTCTATCCAAATTAAGATCGCATTAGGATGCTCTATGACCAACTTTTACATTATTTTTTTTTTATTTTTCCGGCCTTCTTTTGATTATCCCCAAAGTAAGTCAAGTCTCCCAACAACCTCGCAAAGCTAAATGCTGCTCATGGAATTTTCATTTCCTTCTTTAATTTTTTATTTTAGTTTCTTTATGCTATGCTGCTCTACTTTATATAACTATTATTATTAACAACAAACAATAATAGTAATAATAAGAAAATTATGTACCATACTTGTTTTCACAAGGAGTTATATATAGAAACACATTTTAAATCCCAACCTCGAGTATGTGATATATCAGCAATATGTAAAAAAAATAGGGGTATTTACTGGTTTGTCCCTCAAATCTTTATATATTATGATTTTGCCCCTCAAATCTTCATATTTAGTATTTTGCCCCCCAAATCTCATAAGTTACAACAATTTTGTCCCCTCTCTAACACAGTTAAATATTTGACCATTTTACCCTTCTTTTCTACTTTTATTTTCCTCCTCTCTTCTTCTTCTCTCTTCCCCCTCTCTTCTTCTTTTCTTCATTATTTCTCCTCTCTTTTTTCTCCTTAACTTCAATTGGTATTTGTTATGAATTGTGTGTATGATCTCCCTAGGTGATACCAATTGAAGTTAAGGAGAAAGAAGAGAGGAGAAATAACGAAAAAAAAGAGAAGAGAGGAGGAAGAGAGAAGAAGAAGAGAGGAAGAAAATAGATGTGGAAAGAGGGGTAAAATGGTCAAATATTTAATTGTATTAGAGAGGGGGACAAAATTGTTGTAACTTATGAGATTTTGGGGGCAAAATCCTAAATATGAAGATTTGGGGGGCAAAATTATAATATATAAAGATTTGAAGGACAAACCAGTAAATACCCAAAAAAATAATATGATTTGTATATATATTTTTTATTATTTATTAATATATCTTACTTATTTTATTGTTGAAAAATTATTCATCGGGAACTCACCGTATATAATAATCTAGTGGCGTCTCTGTCTGTAATTATCTTGGGAGATACTACAGTTGCACCCTTTCTGAGAGTACTGGTGAGAGTCATGGGCCATGGCTTCCGAGAACGTGAGGTCAAGGTCCAGGTCAAGGTCAAGGTCAAAGGAAGCAGAGGCAACCAAAGTTTGGTGGCAACAATATCAAAAAGTGCTCAACGATCCGAATAATAATAATAATCATGATGCATCGAATTGAAATGGGAGGAAGCTTTTCTGAATTCTGACTCGTCAACCCAAAAATAAAAAACCCCACCCCACCCCACTGCAAGACATGAAGTCCCGTGCCGTGCGAGCCCCCCAAGCCACGAGTCTGCTTCTTTCGCTGCTGATCGATTTGCTTTGTCTGCAGTTTTGTTAAATTACTGATCGATCGAGCCCCGTTACATATGCTTGGTGTAATCATAGCAGAGTTTATTAACACATAGAGTACTCAAATCCCTCTCTTTCTCTCCCTCTCTCTCTCCCCCTCCCCCACCCCCCCCCGCGTTCAAGAAAATAAATAAACTAAAGCTGCAGGTTGTACGTAGTTGAATTTATATGTTTGTAGTAGTTCGAGATATAGACTCGTGAGAGTGCTTTACGCGTTCCCAGTCTGTGCACATCCTTTTGGTCTTGATACGTACGCAGCAACAAAGATGAGAATACATATTAATTAATTAGGTCAAGTATTTCAGCTTAATTTCTATTTCCTACTCTTAAGAAACTATATATATATATATATTTCAACTCTTCAAGTGCTGTCCTAGCTCTCATGGACGTACTTGCTTCTTGCAATGAAACAAAGGCATGCCAATATTCAATGAAAGAAGAAGAAGAGCAAATGAAAATTATTCTCCTCCAAGAGAGTTTCCAAAAATAAAAGAATAGGTATTAGCTTGTTTCATTAAGCACTGATTAATGAAACACGGGAAGATATATCAATTATTAATACTAAAAAACAGAGAGAGTACACATATACAATCTCCTTCGGTCCTTCAATTGAATTGGTTCTCCGTTTTCGTGACTAATTTAAACTTCTTGATCATAAGTACTGAGAATTTAAAGAAACAAATATTATTGATTGGTATGAGGTATTTTTTAATATTGAAAGTCCATTCCACTGTACAAAAACTTTGAAAATATGATGAGGGCTCAGAAAAATTATTTTGTATTTTAACACGCTCCTGCAGCTTGAATGTCCATTTTGGACAGAAACTTAGACTTTACGCGGTAATATTAATTTTTTTTTAAAACTTGCAATTAAATGAATACCCGGCAGAATATACGTACCATGTTGAAGGTCACTTCTACTGTACCAAAACTTTAAAATTATGATGAGAGTTGAGAGAAATTATTTTGTATTTTAACGCGCCCTAATACAACGGTATTATTTCATGTTGAAGTCAAAGTTATGATGAGAATTAAGAAAAATTATTTTGTATTTTTAATATTTAAGCATCAAATCGATATGTATAGTTGAAAATTTTATACCAACTAAAAAATTCAGAGCAAAGAAGATTGAAGAGTAAAGGCTTTGGTTAGTCCACTTGAAAACAGCGACTGGATCCAGATCAAAGTCCATTAACATGGACCATGCTGAGTGCTATACGACCTGTCGGATTGGGCCCACTTGGCAAAATACACTCCCTAAAAAATATATACATGGCACATCTTTTTTTTTTTTCTTTTTTAAATTTTATATATAAGACAGTGAGAGCTAATAATATATTCGAATTTTATGAGTCACATGTTCATACCTTGTATCTCTCTCTCTCTCTCTATGTTTTTTTTTTTTTTTTAAAGAAATCCATCTATGTTTATTTTGTTTGGCAGAAAAAAAAAAAAAAAAAAAGAGTTTGTGTGGGAAAATGAAAAACTTCTTAGCATTTTTCTTTTGAGCGGTCAATTTAACACCAACAATTAAATATTGTAGCATTTTATTACAATTTTACAGCAAGTGCCACATAATAAAATAAACACTGCAACATTAAATAAAAATGCATTCCAATTTTTAATTTTCCAACTTCAAAACTCATGTAAATACATAGTGAATAAGAAAAATGGTCCAGATAATTTAAGATTCGAGATCATCTGTTACCAGATGTTTTGACTAAAAAAAAACACTAAAGTGTAAAAGTTTTTAAGAATATGGAGACAAAGCCTAAGTTTAGCTTGGTTACATGAAATACAATCCAATTCTATGGGTTAAAGATCAATATAAAATAAGACATAACTAGATTTTGTTCCAAATAAGTGAACCATAACGCTGACATTGTGTACATCATCCTACATGAGAATTTATGCGAGCGTAAAAAAAGCCATCATGGGTTAATTCCACACAAGAATAAGTTCTCCATTATTTATGAATGCTTCTATATGCTAAATCTGATATATATTTATCGTTACGTTAGAAAAATTGCAAAATAGTCTCAATCAATATTGTCTCTAGTGATATCATCTCTCTCCAATTTATGAGAATTTGTGATTTATGCCATTCAAAAGGATTTAATTCAAGATGTATCTGTTTGCATGGAAGTAGAATAGAAATAGTAAAAGTAAGATTATTTCCATTATATCAAGTATTTGTTTTGCCGAAAAATTTGTTGGAAGTTGATTTTTATATACTGAGGTGGTGCCTACATATATAACATTACTTTCAAAATTTTCTTCATCGTATTTTTTATTTAAAAGAGCTTAGAAAGTAAATGATAAAGCCAAAAAAATAATATTTTATTTATATGTCATCATCATTCAAAAGTTCGATTTTTTTATACATAAAAACCAAATAAATACTATAAACCTAGTTTTATTTAATGAATAAAATAATCCTCTATAATACACTTTCTTTTTCAAAAAAATTAACGAACAAACTACTTTCATCTTCCTAGTTACTTTTTAATTTATTCTTCACTTTTCGACTTCTAGTGTATTAAACATCAACAACAATAACAACTAAGCATTTTATCCCAAGTACTTGAGGTAGGCTACATGAACAAAAAAAGAATCACGCCAGATCGATCACGTTGATAATCTTTCTCTATTCATTCCTATCAAGTAGTATCTCCTAATTCAAACCTCTAGAATCCATATCTTTTCATATCATTTTCATCCATATTTTTTTCGATCTTCTCTTTACTCTTTTAACTTATCATACATTGATAAGCTTCCTTCATCGAACTGGTGCATTTTGTAGGTCTATGTTATACATGACCAAACCATCGTAAGTGATTTTCTCGCATCTTCTCATCGATGAGGGCTACACCTAGCTTAGCACGAATATTTTCATTTCTCACTTTATCTTTTCTAGTGTTGTCGCATATCCAGCGAAGTATGTGCATCTCTGTCACACTTATCTTCTGTGAATGACATTTCTTTATAGTTTTACATTCTATGTCATATAATAAAACTGGTTTAATAGCAGTCATACAAAAAATTTCCTTCAGCCTTAACGGAATGTTACGGCTGCATAAAACTCCCGTTGTACTTCTCCATTTCAATCAGCCAGCTTGTATCATATGCTTGATATCATTATCGATCTCTCTATCATTATAAATAATAGAACCTAAATACTAAAACGGACTGCTTAGTGTTACAACATTATAGTTTAGGCTTCGTAGTTTACTAAATTTACATTTTATATGCTATGTTTTAGACCTACTTAGTCTAAAACCTTGATATTCTAATGTGCATTTTCATAATTCTAACTTGACATTCACTGCTCCTGCTCTTGTCTCATCAACCAAGACAATATCATTCGTAAAGAGCACACACCAATATATCTCATTCTGAATAGTTCTGATAAGTATATCCATCACTATAACAAATAAAAACGGACTCAATTCAGGTCTTTGATGCAATCCAACTTTAATGGAAAAATCACTTGTGTAATAAACATATATCCTTAGATAATGTGATAAAAAAAATTATATGCTAAGAATAACACTCAATCGACATGGAACCCATTCGACTCTCCGTAACATGATCAATGGGACCCACTCAATTCATTGCTCAGTTGGGCGAGTGTGCGGGTGACGTAGATCTTAGTTTGTCGACTGCCTAAAAAATTAAAAAGAGTTGCTGTTTCAAATTTTGATATCTTCCCAAGTTTTAAATGGCAGCCTGAGTATCAATACGTGTCGTGATATTAGTGGATTGGACGGGTGAGCATGCGAGGGGGAGGATCTCGCCACTCAAAGTAGTCAAACAAAAAAGTGATGGTGGCGGTGAAGTGGGGACAGTCAACGGTCAATTGCTGACCTCGCGCTCTTTCCCATAAAGGAGTCCGTTGGGGTTACATGGGACCCGTTTATTTTTTTCTCTCTTTGGAATTACGATATACTCCCATTGAGTATTTTTGAAGATTCTTCAATTTATTAATTTTAGGATTAATTACAGTCAGACCCCTTGTAGTATTGGGTGTGTGTCACTTAACACTCCTGAAGTTTGAAACTCTCAAAAAACCCCCTGAACTTAGTTATTTTCACTCTCATTTTTTACTAAAGTGCACTCTTGTCTCTCAAATTCCTATTCTACCCTCATCCCTCTTTTTAACCAACAATAGGAATTTGAGAAATGAGGATAGAATAGGAATTTTAATGGACAAGAGTGCACTTTAATAGAAAAGGAGAGTGAAAATAACTAAGTCGAGGGGGTTTTTTAAGAGTTTCAAACTTCAGGGGTGTTAAGTGACACATCCTCAATACTACAGGGGGTCTGACTGTAATTAACCCTTAATTTTAAAATAAAACTTTCAGCCAATGCATACCAGGGAGGGAAAAAAAAAAATTATCAATTCAGAACTCATAATTTTAGAGTCAATTAACCATTGAGATGTGAAAAAAACCGTTTATAATACTTTAAGTCTCCTTAGGATTTATTTTTTTTAACAATTATTTTTCTATGTATACACTTTTATATATATATCAATATATGGTAGCATAATAGATTTAAATCTAACCGATATAATTACTTTATATTAGTGTCAGATTTAAGAGAAAAAAATATAAGGAAAAGAGCAAAATAAACAGTACCTCAAATTTATCCTCTTTCCCTGGTCTCTACGGGACCAATCACTCACTCTTGCTCACCATTGGAAAAAGAAGGTATGTCTCTCAAAAATACCACAAGTTTGAATATTTTCTTTATTAAAAATATAAAGTTAAAAAAAAATGGAAAAAAAAAAAAAGAAAAACACTTGGAGTGCAATATAACAGTTCAACATTGGTAAGTTATGATTTACGTCATGGAAAAAATTGTTAAATAAGACTTAAAATAAGTATTATAACGTTTAAGACTAATTGGCTCGAATATTTGGACTTAGATATAGAAGAGAATTCCTTGGTTATTGTCAGGTTTTCTCAATCTTATATATTAAATTGCTAAATTTATAAAAAAAAAAAAAATTTAAGAAAAAGAATATTCACTAACTAAGGTGACAAGGAATCTTTTCCGCATTCAATTTTAGAGTAGAAAGTACTAAAACCATCCGATACCATTCTCACTATTTTTCATAATTCAAATTCTGATTTTTTTTTTTTAATGAAATAATACAGAAAAAGAAGAAAATGGAAAAAGTAAGATTTCATATTTTTAGAACTCAATAACCCAAAATAAGCGGACAAACAGCTCGTCACTGCACATGCACGTGTGCCCGCCCCGCTCTCCGAGGCCTCTGCCCACCGGCCACAGCCAGTCACCGCTCCCAAAAACTTTTACTTTTTTTTTTTTAGTTTCTTAAAATTTAATTTCTTAATTTTTACTTCTCGAGGCCTTTTAAGCCTCGGTCCTCCCCCTTGTCCTCTATTATTATTGCATAAATGCTACTCTCAACATATTCCCATTATTAATTAAATAAATAAAATAAATTGACAAATACATCATCACCTTCTTCTGCCTCTCTCTCTCTCTAGCTCTCTCTCTCTCTCTCTCGTCCGCCTTGTGTATAGGATTCTATCTCTCTCTCTCTCTCTCCCTCCCTCCCCCTACTGGTGAATCTGTTTCGGTTTCTCTATAATTTGTCATAGATTTCTATTTATGTTGATAAATCTTTTTATCGTCTTCTTGATTTAGATCTAGCTCAACTACGAGACCGATGGCATCTGCATCGAGTCAAAGGAGATACATTTGAGCTCCTAGATCTCTCTATCCTCTCGCACCAAGATCGGATTTTGACGTCATTTCCGTCCAAAATGAAGCTGGACACGGCGACCCAAGTCATCGATGTGGAGACGGCAGTGAAAGACGGGATCTTCGGCGGCGGCGGCGGCGGAGTGCCCAACTGCGGTCCGGTCACCGCGTCCTGCGAGAAGGTGGACCTGAAGAGGATGATTGATGAGCTGGACTCGGCGGAGGACGACATCCCCACGGTGTTCATCTGCCCCATCTCCCTGGATCCCATGCTGGATCCGGTCACCCTCTGCACCGGCCAGACCTACGAGAGATCCAACATCCTCAAGTGGTTCTCCCTCGGCCACCTCACCTGCCCCACCACGATGCAGGAACTCTGGGACGACACGGTCACCCCCAACGCCACCCTCCGCCACTTGATCTCCTCGTGGTTCTCCAACCGCTACCTCCGCTTCAAGAAGCGTGCCGAGGACTTCAATGGCCGGGCCTCCGAGCTCCTCGACTCCCTTAAACGAGTCAAGGGCCAGCTCAGAGTCCAGACCCTCAAGGATCTCAACAAACTGCTTGCTGCTCATCCGTCGGTGAAGAAAACCCTGGGCACCGCCAGCGGCATTGCCGTGATTTCGTCCCTCTTGGGCCCGTTCACTTCGCACGCCGTCGGGTCCGAGGCCGTCGCCATTCTTGTCGCCCTCGACATCGACTCGGACTCGAAAGCCAACCTGATGCAACCCGCCAGGATCTCCCTCGTCACCGACATGTTGAACGAAGGTACCATCGAAACCAAGGTAAATTGCATGAAATTCGTTGAGATTCTGATGGGCGACAAGAATTTCCGTGTGGAGATTGTGTCAAGCTTGAGCCTTTTGGTTGGAATACTGAGGTTGGTGAAGGATAGGAGGCACCCGAATGGGGTTTTTGCGGGATTAAGCCTTTTGAGCAGGATTTGTTCTCACAAGCAGGTGAGGGCTCTTGTGGTGAGCGTTGGCGCGGTGGGGCAAATCGTCGAGCAGTTGGGGCATTTGACTCCGGAGTGCCTTGAGCTGGCTCTCCGGATCCTGGACGAGCTTTCGGGGATCCCCGAAGGACTGTCGGCATTGAAGGATTGCCCGCAGACGATCCCCAATATGGTGAGGCTACTGATGAGGGTGTCCGAGAGCTGCACCCAGTATTCCCTGTCGATTTTGTGGGCAGTGTGCAAGCTAGCACCCGATGAATGTGCGTCGGTGGCGGTCGAGGCTGGTCTTGCTGCGAAGCTGCTGCTTGTGATCCAGAGCGGGTGTGGTCAAGAATTGAAGCAGAGATCAGCTGAGCTACTGAAGCTATGTAGTTCGAATTATACTGCGACGCTGTTCATTTCGAAGTGCAAGCTAACGAGAACGATTCAATGATGACTGAGGTGGACGGTGTGAGTTTGATCTTCCAAATCTTTTGCTTTTTTGCCCGTCAAACTGGGGATCGAAGGAGCGAGCAATTGGGGGAGGAGGAGAGGAGAAGGCCATCAGCTGTATAATGAATGGCAACGTATGCTCTACTCTGCTCTATTGTGCATAAAAAAAAAAAAAAAAAAAAAAAAAAAAAAAATCCCTGTTCCATTGATCCTTGATACAGTGGGAAGAAGCATTGGAGTATAGGAAAAAGAAGAGGGAAAGGGTGGGTTATCGGGGTTTTGGATGAATTTGGCAGAGAATGCAGAGGTTTTCTTCCTTTGAATAAGTTGATGAAGGTTTGCCTGCCTATGGGGTGGCAATTTTTGGCCTGTTTAGAGGTTTTCTCCTCCTTTTTTTTTTTTCTTTTGCTCTCTGATTATCCCTTCCTTAACTGAGCTTGTAAACTCTCTACTCTTCTTTTTTTGTTTGTGATGATGAGCTTAAGAAATCTATATAGCCTAGCTACTCTTTGTTTGAAACATCAACAGATTGTGATTCAATTTTGGTAGCTAGCCCCTCTTCTCTGATGTGCTGTATTGTGCATTGCACTAACTCTCTCTCTCTCTCTGGTGCTGCTGCTGTTGTGTTTGTTGTTTGTATGGGATGTGTTTGTTCCTACTATGTTTTTTGAGCTGGGTGGTGACCAATGCTAGCATTGACCATGGCTGGCGTCACTTACCACCAGTTTGCAATTTTTTCCCATCAAAACATCTATTGATAAGACTTCTTCTCTGTGTGTGTGTGTGTGTACACTATACTGCTTCTACTTACAAGCCATTGATGGGGCATTGGCTTTGAGTGAGGACATCTCATTCTCAGTCTGAAGGGAAAAGAGAGACTGGAGGCCACCATTTATTCAAATGGAGGCCACCATTTCTCTCTTCCTTCTCTCAATCTCTCCTCCTCAATGTTTGTATTCAAATGATTAGTCTTTCTCTCTTCCTTCTCTCAATCTCTCCTCCTCAATGTTTGTATTCAAATGACTACTCTTTCTCTCTTCCTTCTCTCAATCCCTCCTCTTCAATGTTTGTTTGAATGCATTTAGAGATTTTTGTTCAATGCAGTCCCCTCCGGCCAATTCACTGTCATCTCTTCTTTTGTCTAGAATAGCCTAGTGCTTACTAACTGTTGTTTAGTTCATAGTTTTAGATCCTTAATAAGAATTTTGTTCAACTATCCAATTTTTTTAAGGTCATTATGATGAGCATTTCATTAACTAAAGTTTAACGAAACAAGTTGATACAAGAAGACGTTTCCATACCGAAAAATGGCCAACTTGTAACATGAGACACAATAAATCGAATGAGTCGACAATCAATTTTGATGTGAAAAAGTTGCTAATTTCAATGTTGGAGAGGTCTAATGCTCTTTGAAAGCCATGAATTTTTCTGTTGTGAAAGATAGATAGAATGGAACGGTTCAGATTAGGAAAACACCAAGGTTTGAACTTGACATGTCAGTCAATGGTGGCTGTGGAAATGGGAAGGACCACATTCACAGGCTGCAGGGATAATGAGGTGACTAATTGATGTATGTTCAGATTTCAGAAGCCAGTGGAAATAAATTGGATGGAATTGAATTCTTCGTCATTATGACAAACAATAATAATAGGAGAGAGATAAATAAAAGTGAGAAATGAGATAAAAGAAAATGCAAGAAAATCATATATAATAATTTAGTCGTATACAACATAGACATATAGAAATACCAGTTTAACGAGTGGAGTTTATTAATATATGACAAGTTAGTTAAAAAAAGCGAAGGGATGATTAAAAAAAAAAAAAAACATTAATAAAGATAATACTAAATGATATGGATGCTAGATAGAATCTAAAGTCAAGCCACATTGCTCATATGAATTATGAGTGAAGGAGGATCACTCATGTGGTTGATCCAGCTTAATTATTTTTGGTTGTTGTTGTCATTGTTGTTAGCTAATCAAACACATGTAAAGGCAATGTACACAACATTTGAACTCAAAAATGGGCATCTCTAGGTTGAATCCCTGGCATATCAACATCTGTTTCGCAATTATTTCTATGATACTAATGGTGTAGCAGTAGCAGTAGCAGTGGAGTGGATGGTGGGGGCAGTAGCATTGTGCTGCGTCTGGGGCTGTTCCCTCTAACCAGCATCCAGACAAGCTGGTGTGGGACTTCTGTGGGCTTTTAATTTTATGGGATGGTGAAGAATTTAGAATACAACAAATGTGCCAGTTAAGCAATTAGCTTCAACTAGAGCTTGAGCATGATTGAGAGATCAATCAACTCCCTCTCCTCGCTCTCTCACTTAGCCAATCTCAACTCTCAAGCAGGTAACCCTACAGCTGAGCCCCAGATTGAATGAAGAAAGATTGGTCCCCTCCTCTCCACTTTGATAGCCCTTGTGCCTACAGTCAGGTATACTCACATGATCAGTTGTTATCATTAGGCTTATGCAGATAAATCATTTCACCACCACCTTAGCTAGGGAATATATATATACATACATATATATATACATATATATATATATATATATATATATATATATATATATATATATATATATATATATATATATATATATATATATATATATATATGAGTAAACGGGAAATACACCGGTGGTGAAGGGAGTTACTTCACCGCCGCTTAGGTGGCCCAATAAAATTATTACATGTGACACCACTCAAAGGGTGATTAAGGAAATTCATTTATTTGTTATCTTGAATTGCGCCACGTGTAATAATTTTATTGGAGCACCTAAGCGCACCGCCGGTGTATTTCCCGTTTCCTCTATATATATATAGATAAAAATTTATTGCTACTGATATTTCTTCTCCAGTACTGTTTGTTTATAGGAGTTAGTGTCAGATTCAAGACTCTTTTAAGGCCTTTGTTAGGACATATCGGCCGTTTGATCGCATCGAAAAAGAAAAAGGTAAACAACATTAATGGAAGTGAGTCCTAGTGGCCAAGTGAAGGCATTGTAAATTATGTAGAGTGAGGCTCTATAAATTTTGATCACCAATTTGGTGATTAACATGTGGCCAGGTGCTGAGAACCAGCTGGGCTCTAAATTAACTCTTGTCCTTTGGGCTCAGGCCCAGTCATGATAACAGACCGGCCTAGGCTTTATGGATTTACTGAGTGGAAGTCTGGATTTGTGTGAAAGATGCGTTAGAGGCACACTGGAATTGGTTGGGCTGCAGAAACTCTGAATGAAGGCCGAGATTGATAATGGCCGTGTCTTGGGCCACGTTTTATTAAAAATTTTAAATTAAAAATAAAATTTTTGTTTTTCTAATTTAAAATTTTTTAGTCGGACATTACAAAATTTGATTCGTGAAACTGTCCAATCCCAAATCCCATTCCTAGGATTTTTTTGGATATGTTAGGTGAGAGATGGTAGGGTGTTCGGGACCCTCCATTTGGTTTGAGGGAAAATTAAGGGGAAAAAAAATGCTAGTTTCTATTGTTTGGTTTGGAAAAAGAAATTTAGAAAATATTGAAAGAAAGAAACTTTTATAACTTATTTTTTCTTACTTTTTTCAACTTACTTTCTTTTTTCTTTTTTGCTCAAAAAAAAAAAAAAAAAAAAAGCACAATGAAAGAAAGTTGAAAGAAAATAAGAGAAAATAAGTTATAAAATTCTCTCTCTTAATCTAAAGAAAATATTACTTGGTAATTCTATCTCATAAAATCATGGTGCGAGAATGGATGAGTTTAGAGCAATTTTCCCCTTAATTTTAAATTTTATTCATATTTTTCTTAATTTTTTTTCTTAATTTCTTCCATGCAAAAAAAAAAAAAAAAAAAAATTATTTCTTTTCTTTCTCTTTCCATTTCTTTCTTTCTTTCTTTCTTTTTATTTAAAACTAAACACAACCAAAGTGCAAACTTAGCTAGCAACAGGCGAGCTCTTCCTGAGGAGTTCGTTTCTCTTGAAGAGAGAGAGACCGTGGGATTATGATTTATAATAGAGAGAGAGAGAGAAAGAGATAGCGTTGGGATGGACGGTATACTCAGTGAATTTGGAAGGATAACATTGGAATAATAGGACAGATATATTTAGTTAATTAGTTAAAGGAAAATTCTAAATACACCTGTCCATTTTGCAGTAACCAAACAAAAAAGTTTAATTTTATTACAAATTTACCATTACAATTTTTTGACGATATTCAATTTTATTAATCTCTCCCAAATTAATATCCTAATAATTCTTAATAAATAATTCAAATTCCAATGATTCTCAATAATAAAATAAAATAAAATAAGGAATTCAATAATTAAATTAGAAGTAATTAATAAGATTACTTTTTCGTAAGAGGAGGTTAGGATTTTGAAAAGAGGCTAAAGTTTTAAAAAAGGGCTAAATTTTTTAATCTTGGTGCTAGAATTTCAAGAGGAGATAGGTGCGGGTCAATCACTGTGGTGGAAGCGGGCAGTAGGATAGAGAGAAAAATAAAAAAAAATTAAAGATAACTTGAAAATCTAGTAGGCTGTATAAAGAAATATCTCTTATTTTTGAGCTCTATGAAAGTACATTTAGAAAGTGAAATACATAGAAAATTAGTGTATACATTTAGAATTTACTTGGTTAAAATTTGAAAACATAGAAAAAAAAAAAAAAAGAAACGAGTGCAAGTAGCGACTCCTGTATTGGGTATTGGGCTTAGGACCCACACCTCCGACGTCGGCGCTTGCATAATTCCGCCTGATCCCTGCATCCGCATCAATATAAAATGAAGAGTTAATTACATGTAGACATTTTAGTAGTATTGGAAGTGTATAATTTAACCTGAAGTTTGAAATTCTCAAAAAAATTTCTGGACTTAGTTATTTTTACTCACTTTTTTTTTCCACTAAAGTGCACTCTTATTTCTCAAATTTCTATTCTACCCTCATATCTCTTTTAAACTAGCACACACTCTCTCTTTCTCTCCTCTCTATCTTTCTCTCTCTCTCTATCCCTCTCTCTCAGTCACTCTCTCTCTATCCCTCTCTTTCAGTTTGAGAGTTTTAAATTTCAAAAATATTAAATTACACATTTCCAATACTACATATCTCAGTGTAATTAACTCTAAAATAAATACACGCCAATCCGATCAAGAGTTTCCAAAGGAGCACACCATTTTTTGTAGCGAGCCCACTTAATAACTGAGCCCCGAGCCCGAACTAAGAAGTGGGCTCACTAGAAAAATAGTGTGCCCCTTCGGAAACTTCCCTCAACACAATCCAGACAAAACAAAATCACCCAAAGAAACGAGAATCAACGCAAACGAACAAAACAATAACAAAAATGTCGTGGCTGGCGAGGTCTCTTGCCAACTCACTCATCGCCGCCGACGATCAAGCCCCCGGAGATCGTGATGACGAGGGAGGCGGCAGCGGTAGCAGATCCGACGAGGCGGTCGAACTGGGATCGGGCTCCGATCCGAATCAGGGCGTCAAGGACGACCTCTCCGAGCTCACCCAAACCCTAACCCGCCAATTCTGGGGCGTCGCCTCGTTCCTCGCTCCCCCTCCAACGATCTCGTCTGATCTCGATCACCGCCTGGATCCGCCGGCCGCCAGCGGGTCGGTTCGGGAGGAGGTAGTGGATGTCTGGGAGTCGGCCGGGATCGGTGGGATCCGCAGCGATATTGCGGAGATTGGAGGGAGATTTAGGAGCGGGATCTCGAGATTATCGAACAGGGCGTCGTTTAATAGGATCGCGTCTAGTCTCATTCCCCTTGGAGCCGAGGAGGATGAAGAAGAGTATGAGGACGAGGAAGAAGAAGAGACTGCCGTTGGTGTTACCGAGGAGGTGATGGTATTTGCGAGGAACATCGCAATGCATCCGGAGACTTGGCTCGATTTCCCTTTGTTCAACGAATTTGAAGACACCAATGGTTTGCTTTCTTGCTCTCGATCAATCTACTTTAGATATTCTCTAAACTTGCTCGTTAGAGTAAATTAAGCTTAGATTGGTGATAAAAATCATGCATTTGAATTTTGAACTTAGGATTATTGATGGGTGAAATGGTATAAGATGGATAATTCTACCACATGGCCTTATAGATATAATTTTAATATTTTTTCCATTGGAAAGTAAAATCTTGTTTGCAAACTAATCTGTGGTTTAATTATTAGTTAGAAAGTGCCCATAGGGCTTCAAATTTCCATAATATCAAATTGTGATTGATGATTGATAATTTCCATAAACTTGTAAGATGAAAAGCTGCCAAACGGCATTTATCCTAAAGTTAGGCCCTGCTAAGGACATGAAAGATGGAGTTATCTTTTAAAGCGGAGGTGTTGGTTATGCAAACTCCATTTTGCAACTCTAGTTTGCTTGACTTTGGTTTTCTTACCTTCATGTGCTGCTTGGTACATGATAGAGTTACCTCAACTGCATTATAGGAAATCAAGAATTTACTTATTATGCCTTACTCTCGTCGATTTGGTCGTCATCTTTACGTTGAAGGGATTTTTGGGAAGATCGAGGATCACCATTCCTTCCTGAATTTGATGCCATAGATGAAGTTGTGATTATAGAAGAATTATATTTGCTTGGGCTCATATGTGAAAGTTGATGGAGTGATAATGGTTTTTTATTATTTTTGGATCAAGATAAAGGGGATTTTGGAAAAAAATTGGTTAGATGAAGAAGATAAAGGGAAAGCATAGGAGGAGAAGATGTAAACATAGGGGAGATGAAACTTACCAATTTTTGGTTTTGCACTTTTTAAAGTTTTGACGACTCCAGATATCCCAACTTTTGTGCTTGAGATAATTGAAGTTATCTCAACTCTAGATTGGTATCCAAACACCCCTTAGTTGGGCTTGTGGAATTACATTATCTTTCCTCAAAAAATTGGAGGCAAGATAACTGAGTTCCTAAATCGGGCTTGGCTTTCACTTATTTGCTTTTAAAAAAGTAACTTTTGTTATATATCTTGTTAGAAGGCTTATGATCACCTTGTTTCATTGTTTCGATTTATTGTTGTGGAAAGAGTTGATGAACCTTAGTAGACAATGATCAAAATGATTTCAAATTACTCAGGACGGTTAAATGTGACTTTTTCAAGTGTAGATGGTTGTTCACCTCTTATACCTATGCTTAGACATCCAACACTCCAAGCATAATGGGAATTCCCTGCAAATACTTTCAGTTACAATGTTTAGGTTGTTCACAGTCGTTTATTACAGCAATAAAATGTTTAGATTTTATTTGGACATAAAGAAAATCACCTTCTAGAAATGATAGTCACAAGCAGGGAAAGGAAGAAGTTTTCAGGATACATTTCATAGTTACTTTTTTAACTTCTACATATATGCTCCATTGTTTATACTTTGAACTGGAAAGCTTCAGAATTTCTCGGTTTTGCTGAACCAAATTACTACCTTTATGTTTTAAATTACTCTTCTGAAGCTCTGTTTTCTTCCATGCAATGTCTTTGCTCATTAGAATTGGAAACATTTTTTATTAAAATGTGAGAAAACTGTTGGATGCGTGTGTGGTGCTGCATGCCTGCATACATGCCCTCTTCGGTCATATAGTTTTTTCAATCGTTTTATATGTGTAATTTTCATATAAATACCACAACTCATAGCACCCTGGAGCTTCCTCAGAGCATTTTCCTTTTGGCTTATAACTCATTTTGTATTAATGAAATATTAGTTATCAACATCATTATAGCTGGTGGACTTGCTTGTCGGTTCTTTTGCATAATTTATTAGGTTGCATAGGAATAGTTATACATGAATATTATATGAATTAACAATTTCAACCAGCTATTACGTTTTGGCTTAAAAGTTAGCATTACAGTTTGTTCTTCTTGCCTTCTCCTGTTTAGATACTTACAACTGGTGTTTTGCTTTCAGATTTTGAAATGTCTGATGCCCAACAGGAGCATGCCATGGCTGTTATAAGTCTTGTACCGAGACTTGCAGCTCTCAGGATTGAGCTTTGCCCAACCCATATGAGCGAAGGGTGCTTCTGGAAAATCTATTTTATACTGCTACATTCTAGGCTTAATAAACATGATGCGGAACTTCTATCGACACCTCAGGTAAGTTGTAGGTTTCAGTAATTTACTTTGTCTCTCTTCCAGCATGATAGCATTCTAATAATAGAATTTCTATCCATTCGTATGGGCAATGTAACTAGATCTGTTTCACTGCCTCTTTTTTAGCATCCATAGTTATTTTATGTGTTATATAGAATATCAAACTTTAAAGTTCGGAATAGGTTTGACCTTGGTCGAATTGGAATGTTGTGTTTACTGTATGGTGCTGTTTCATCATTAACTACTTTCCATAGGCAAATTTATTGATGACGAACAGTAAAAAGGTTACAGAAAACGAGGAAGATAATTAACTTTGGAGTATAAACAGAACTTTTAGATACAAAATGCTCACCAGATAGCAAGTTACTTGCACAGTTTAGTTGAACTGCACGAAGATAATTATAGATAACATAATGGAGTAGAATGATGAGATATAGTCAGCACACTGATACATCAATAAATCAAATATCATGTGCCAAGGCATGGTTGATTGAATGCGTAGTACCATTTGTTACGTAAGGTTGGTCATTATTTGAGCAAAGAACATTATCAGTACATCTTCAATGTAGGTTGAAGTTTGAAATATTTGTTGTATTTGGTCAAGCCAAATGGAAACCTATATGGAAAATCATTGAGTAAGGTGGTATTCTTATGCTGTAATTGCTTTTGAAGAAGTGCTGCATTTGACTGATGAAAATGTTATATTTCTTAAATTCTGCATGGAGATTTGAGTAGAATAGGAGTAAAAGAAAAACTAGTGGTTTATACCTTAGCTTGTAAATGAAATGACCAAACTGCCCAGACACGTGAGAGAACAAAATTGATGAAGAAAACCTCTAGGAGTTGTAGTTTGTAAAAAGACCAGCAGGATTTTGAATGGTGGCAATACAGAAAGGGCATTAATCAAAGACCCACAAAATGCTTTGCTGATTCAGATTTCTTTGGCATACAGTTGGACCTGCATGAAAATTAAGCTTGGTTTTGAGGTGACATGATTCTGGTACTCCCTGACACAATATGATGCCTTCATATGGTGGATATTACATGATATTTCGTAATGCTGAGGTTTAGATGTGTAATTCTGCCTCTTGAGTAGAGTCTTAGGCGATGCATCAAAATAGAAGATTTTTAATAATTCATCCTTGTTATTAGTTATGTTACTTGGGGATTTAGCCAAATTATCAGAATTCTCTTCACTACACATATGCCACCTTGAGACTGGAATTGGTTTCCTTACAATTGCTACAAAAATATACCATTCCAGTATTCCTTGCAGATGTTAAAAATTCGTAAAAAATAACGGACAATAAAAATAATAAGGATTCTATAGAGGAGATGATCCTTAATTCCTTAGCTTAGTGTAGAAAAAATATTCTTGTAGACAAACCAAAAAATTTTGATCAACGCTGTTTTGTTATTATTGTTGCTACTGCTTGGGATCCAGTGTAATCTCTTACTATTGCCTTAACCCTCGGTTGGTGCAGTGAATTAATTAAATTGGAACAACCCACTCCATGCCCCATATGTGGCATCTCTGCATTGTGACCAATAATGGCATCGTGGGAGGGTGAGTGGCACCCTTCTTACCCCCATTGGTACTTTCTATATTCCTCTTACAATCCTACGCCTAGTCCATCCACCCCAATTCCTATCTGTAGAACCTCTGCATGGTGACCAATAATCCTACTTCTACTCCACCCACCCCATTCTCTATCTGTAGAACCTCTATGTGGTGACTAATAATTGCATGCGAGGAGGGTGGGTAACACCCTTTTTATCCCTTTCCAGACTTTTAAGACGCTCATTAGAGACGTAGGCCATCTTAGTATCTCCTTCTAAGCTCCAAGCAAGTAGGTGAACCTGATGGTCCACACCTTTTCAGCAATCTATACAATTGGGCTTGATACCGGTAAGGCTAAGCAGAGTGCCACTATGGAGCTGGGGGTTGCCATGCCCAAGATCAGTGAAGGAGCCACCATTTGCCAAGATCTGGCCAGCAGGATGCTCGACCTAACTTATCATTGCTGATAGCATTCAGTCTACTGATTTCTGCACTCATTGCTCATCCCTCCTTTTATGAACACCCTTAATCATTGGATCTGGCGTGTGGAGGAATAACGTAGAGACTGGAAGCAGGGCTGGCTAATCGATGAGAAGAGTTTGCCAAGCTCCTCCTCCCATGGATGAGTTGCCTTTCTATTTTGCCTAGTTGGTGTCAGCATTGAGATTATATCGAGTTCAAATGGCAATTTATTCTTTCAACTAAGAGGCATATGCAACTCCTAGAAGAAAGGCCTCACCTTTCATAGCACAGTAATATACTTTCTTTTTTTCCTTTTTTGGTTTTTAGTGAGTCTAACACAAGTATCCGGGCCTCTGAAATAGCATGGTATTCATATTGGCAACATGTGTGAGCTGGATTAGGGGGTAGAAAACTATCCTGGTGGGGTCTGATTGTAGGTTTCCCCAAGCCAAGATTAACCTTGGATAGAGATATCGTATCTCCAGCCCGAACTTAAGATTATAAGCAATTAAATTTTTTGTAATTGTGTAGGTTTTTTTTTTTTTTTTTATAGAAGGGGAGTCTTGGCATAACGGTAAAAGTTGTCGCCATGTGACCTGGAGGTCACGGATTCGAGTCGTGGAAACAATCTCTTGCAGTAAAAAAGTAAGATAAGGCTGCGTACAAAAGACCTAAGTGGTCCGACCCTTTCCCGGACCCCGCGCATAGCGGGAGTTTTGTAGCACCGGGCTGCCCTTTTTGTAGGTTTTTTTTATAGCATATATGTCATACTTAGCAATCTTAGATTTCTAGATTGAAATCTATTTCCTAGTATTATTGTGTACAACACTACATTTTAATATATACAACAGATTTAAACTGGTTGTAAGCCAGTAGCTCTTCTCGATGACAATAGTACCTTAAACATTGTTGTTTACTCTTTTTTTTAAAAGATTGCTGAAGCAAGGGCAATGTTGTTACAAAAGCTGCAGACCGGAACAAAACCAGATTATGAGCCATCCCCTAGAGGTCTGCCCAATAGAAACGTTGTTACCAGTGCAGTTTCACCTTGTGGACAAATTGTATCGTCCTCTGGCATGCAGTCTGAGAATAATCCCAGTAATTTGTATCCGTTGAAAGGTTTGACTGCAATGCCAGGATCATATTTGGAAACTGATGAGCGTGCAGTCCAAACCACTGAGGATGAAATCATCGATAAATCCGTAATCAAAGAAGAGCCAGCATCACAACCTAAGAATAATGATTTGTTGGGTAATTTCTCGGAGATCACCATTCAGGATTATGTTGATGACGAGGATGAGTGGCCCGAGGAGGAATCAGTTGGGATCTCAAGGTGTACAGCTATCCCTTATGGAAACGAGGAAGACATATCCTTTAGCGATCTTGAGGAAGAAGATGAGCCAAGAGCACCTTCAAGTTCGAAAACAGCTGCGGTAGTGGCTCCCAACAATAGCAATCCAGAGGAATTGGTGCTTAAGCCAAATGTGAATGATTAAGATGTGTAATATGATATGATTATTCTTTGTCAATTCTTTCGTTCTTCTGTTAATGTTTGGTCAATTAATTATATTTGTAGTTTCGATCAATGTTGTTGACTTTGGTAGATGCCCTGCATTGTCATGTAAAACAACAAATGTGTAGGTTAGGTTCAATTTTCAAGTACAACCACAGGGTAAGATCGCTAGTTCAAACTGCTTTAAAGTCACCTGATTAAAAAAATTTGCATAGCCCTTCTGTCTACTTGTTTCCTCAGGTCCACAAGTTTGATTCTCGATGCTTTTGCTCTCTCTGAATATAATACGGGGTAAAAGAATGTAAAATAGAAAATTTCCAATGTCTTGGTATTAAATGGATATTCACAGATATTTTTCTCTCAACACAAAAGCTTTAGCTTTTTTCGAGACATAGGACTAGATATCTGTACAGCCTGTTCAAATGATACAAACAGGTTGACACATCTCAAGATCTGATGGATCCAAAATTACTAGAAAATCTCCCGATATGAGACCAGAAGAGGCTGCCCAACGAGACTTTGGGCCGTTCTTCCTCCATCCTGCTGCTGCTTGTGCTTCTTCCTGTTGTGGTTGCTGCCATCTGACTTGTATTGCTACTGCTATCATTCCCGGCACTCTTCTTGACTGGCGGCCAGCCAGGGCGGCTGCTGCTCACCTCCAGCGTGACCCCCTCACCTAGCTCCTTCCTCACCAGCTCGATTCTCTTAAGATCTGCATCGCCTCCTCCAGAGCCTGATGCGTCCGTCACATAGAATGTCCCCACTGCCCTCTCCCCTCTCGCCGTGCACTCTGCCCTTGTCAGAGTCAGTCCGCACTCTCTCAACACCCGCGTAATGTCCGACAGCAGCCCCTTCCTGTTCCTTGTCGACACCTCCACCCTCAATCCCTGCCAGAACCACATCAATGTCAGCCAAACATTCAAACTTTTACTCTATATTTACCAGTACTGAAAGCGTATACTCACATGAGATGCTCTCCGCTCAACAGCTGCAACCAAGCACCGAGTTACCCTCCGTCGCTCGTTCTCGGTGTCCAGAAATGTGCGGCCGTCCATGTGCCGGATGTAGTACTCCTGGATGGCGAGGGGGCCGTGAGCGCTTACTGCAGCATGGAACACCAGATACTGCATGTCAGTAAGCGTGCACACAGTGTCGAACAGAAGCCTGGGCCGGTCCCTGCTCCGCACGTTCACTATCGAGTACTCCCTCTCCTTCCAGCTGTCGATCGACACCTGAGTCTCCATCAACGGTGATGACGATCCTCTCTTCCTTGCTTCGATTACGGCCGTCCTGGTGCTGAACTGATCCCCTTCCACAGGCCTCGGCGATGGCCCGCCCTCATAGTCCCGATCCTCATGCATCAGCTGGTGCAGCCGTCGCTCCGTGTGGATCCTCCCGGGCGCCGGGCCGGACAACCCCACCTTCCACAGCAGACCCCCTTCCCCAAGGTGCGCCCCCACGACTGCCCCCACCTGCTCCCTGATGTGCGCCAGCCTGTCGGGGTCTGCTACCGGCTCCCCGGTGCTCTCGTCGACAACGTACATGATGACAGCGCTCCGGCTGTTGTGGGTCCAGGCCTGGCAGGAAACCACAAAGCAGTCGTGCTCGGCGAGCACAGCTGATATCTCCGAGAGGAGCCCCGGCTGGTCAGTCGCCGTGACCTCCAACTCCGTGTACTCTGAGGCCAGGTGACCAGGCCCCAAAAGCTTGCCGAGGCACGTCATCACCTGCGGCGGCCTTCCTGCTCCTTTCCGCTCCGCAACGAGAGACTGTTCAGTTCAGCTCTAATTGATGTAATAAGGATACAGAGTTGCTGTAAATTTCGAAATAATAAACGGCGGGAGAGAGAAGGGAAGAGGGTACTACGGACCTGCTGGATGTAGCGGAAGAGGGCGGGGTCGGTTAGTTTGTTACCGAGCTGGTCCGTCACGTGAAACACTGCAGCAATTTGCAAATGAAATTAGTGAGCAGTGAGAGTGTAATTAAATGGCCAAACGAAAATAAAAGCAAACTGCATTGAAATTGGGTTAAGTGACTAACTAACCATCCATTAGCCAGCCGCCATCAGACGAGATGTAGGATTTGGAGATGACGAGGTCGAGGTCGGTGAGGACCTGCACCATCTCCAGCAGTATCCCGTGCCTATTAGCGCTGTCCACCTTCATTCAACATAATTTCCAAGGGGGGTTAAACCAAATAAAATTACTTACCATTATATATATATATATATATATATATATATATATATATATATATATATTTTGTGAAATTTCTGCCTCACAACTGGAAACAAATAAAATAAAAGCTGACTCTGCTACTAAACCACGTGACAGGCGACTTGCCCTGCACAGCTCAGAGGCCCAGAAAATTCTGTGGCGATCCGCCGCCTACATCTATGTATATATTAATTAAATAACAAAGCTGCATTTCACGAGAAAGGAAAGGCTGCGGTGCTATTTTGACTCTATCTCCTCCTCCTCCTCCTCCTCCTGGCTGGCTCTTTGTATGCGTGAACAGTTTGGGCTGTTCAGCTTTATTGTTTTCCTCATTAAAAGGCTCCGATTATCTTTCTTTTTTCCTTTTTTTTTAAATAAATAAATTAATTAATTTCTTAATTAAATTTAGGAGAAATTATTCTTAAACCCATTTGTTAGGGTTAAAAAGAAGGGTCACGAAAGGTGTTGTTTCATATTAATCTTATAATAATATTATTACTTATTATTGACTGAGAGAACAACCTATGGAAGCACATATTATGTAAAGCAAAATTAATAATTTATTTTTTTAGAGAGACACAACAATATATCATAATTTCCATTAAACTTGAAATAAATCAGAAATGAAGAAATTAGCATACTTTGTTCATTATCCAGCATCCAGATATATACTCTGGCTAACAATTCATTAAGGGATTTAGAGAGGCTAACTGTTTCTTAACAATAAAAGATTGAGATTATCTAGATTAAATTTTAGAGAGATATATGAGAAATATCATTAACAGCCAATATCTAGATACTCTGCAACCTTGCTAACAATTTCTTTTTCCAAAAAAAGAGAGAGCTTTACAAATAAAAATATCTAAGACTACATTTTAATGTCATCTGAGAAATATCATCAACAAATACTCTACAACCTATGGCTAACAATTTGCTTAAAAAGGATAATAGAGAAAGCAACCGTTTGTTTAACAATAATAATATATGAGAGATATCATCCAACAGAACTGAATTTAAAGTGGAATACAACTCAAACTAAGGAAACAGCCAACAAACTCCCAGTACAAAATAGAATGCCAACTTCATCCATTTTCTTTTCTTTTATCTTTTTTATTCTTTTTTTTTTTTGTTTTCTTCCTAAAGTAAAGAAATTAAACCAAAGTTGTAAAGAGAGTACCTTTACAATTGTGTAGGCATCGCAGGTGTCGTTGTCGATACAAACTCTGCAACGTCACCATTAACAACCACCCATCTCAAAATTATTATTTTTTAATTAATTATGTTTTTTTTTTAAAGAAAAAAGAAGAAATAATTGGGAAATGAATTTAAAAATTAGTACGGAGCTATTATACCTAGGCTGAGGAATCTTGTCCAATTGCGAATCGAAGTCCGGATCAAAATACGCGCCACTAAAAGCTTCCATCTGAGAAATTAGTTTTACGAGAAGAATTTAAAACACACATAAATGGAAAAAAAAAAAAAAAAAAAAAACAATGATTATTGAACCAAAGAATTGAAATTAAAAAGAATGAAAGAGAAAGAGAACATTAGCAAGTTTAATGATCTTTCATTAAAAGAATAATCTAAGTTTTATCTAACGAACGAAGTATTGATCCGTTATCATCCAAATTTGCGAGATTAAGTTGCAAAATCTTTGAAAACAAGTAAAAGAGGACGTTTTTCACTATCCAAATTTAAAGAGGTAAAAAATTTAACTATCATCAAAACTTTCGCAAAGAAATCTATCTGGTAGCAAAACAGAAAGCAGAGGCGAAGAGAATCATAATAGCGATCGCGAGAGAGAATTAGTTGAAGTAATAAAACAAGACCTCGCTGAAATCGAGATCGAATTACCTGTTGAGAAACCTCAATCTCTTCGTTTGTAATCGAACGAAGATATATAACATTGATCCTAGGGTTAGATTTCAAGGGGAAAGAAAAAAAACTACAAAAAGAAATTAAAAAAAAAAAAAAAATCAGCGATCGAAGAAGAAAGAGGCACCTGAGGAACAAGAAAGAAGAGAGGTCCCCTCCCTCGCCACGTGCACCTCTCTATCCTCTCTCTCTCTCTCTCTCTCTCTCTCTCTCTCCCCCGCTGCCAAAATTAGATCGAAAGCAGAGCTCTTATTTATTTCTCCCTAAAAAGAAAGCAAAAAAAAAAAAAAATCCCGAAATAGCAAGCGCGACGCATCTTACAGCGGAAATGGGAATCTGCATTTGCCACGTCGGCAGGACCCTCTGCCACGTGTCGCTCTCCTGGCCTCTCACTTGCCTTCCTGGGTCCCCCGAGCGGAATCTCGCTGCCGGTATCACGTGCACTTTGACGGGGCTCCGCGCTGATCAAAGATCCGAAGCTCCAATGCCGGTTGACAATCTTCGCGCGCGTTTTTTGCCCTGAACATTTTTCTTTTCTAATTTTTTATTTTGTAAAAAAATTCTGATGAAATTAATCATCGAAAGTGTATCTTAGTTGATCAAACGATTTAGCCACTACTTTTGGAGAGAATAAAATTAATAATTATTAGGGACTAAAGATTGATTCATCAAAATATTTTCTGAAAAATAATTTAGAAAGCAGAGAGATTTAACTTTTTCATTTTACTTTTTATAAATTGATTCATATTCATGAAAAATGCCAATTAAGAAAGTTTTCTCTCTCTTTTATATCTCTTGAAAAGTTGCGAGGATGGATTTATCTTTTTTTGCACTAAATTTGATTTTAAGTGGAGAGTGTATTATTTTTGGATGGAAGAGCAAGTAATTGACAATCCCCGATAACCTCTTTCTACTTGGTATAAACTAACTTTTAAAACTATTTTTTTATCAATCAATAATAGAAATTTAGAGAATCTTATATGAACCAATCAAGAAAGTAGAAAAAAAAAAAACTGTAAAAAAAGAAGAAGGAAGGTTACTAAAGGGAGTTTCCAAAGGAGCACACCAATTTTCTTAGTGAGCCCATTTTATAATGTTTTTTTTTTTTTTTATTGAACTAACGGTACAATTGTTGTTGTTGTTCTACTGTAAACGACAACTTTGTCAAGCTATTGATTGGCTTTTCAATCGAAGCTTAGCTTCTTCCTTCTCCAGTGTATTTTTTGATATCGGGTACTTCATATATAATTAATTCAAAGAAGTAGTTTATTTCTATTATATTAGAAATTTACTACTACTTTTTAGTTTCTTTAAGTCTCCCAACCCCAGTTTTTCACCTTTCTGTTCTTGTTCCCTCTTGGTTTTACTCCCGTCTTCTCATAGAGTTTTTTGTTATATATTTCATTCCATTCAGTGTATATACGTCGAATATTGTGTATATTTCATTGAGTGTTTCAAACTTAGAAAAAGGGTATTTAATACATTACATTCTTTATTCAACCCTAAGTTGTCTGTCTTAACATCATTTATATAAATAATTGAAAAAGGTGAGTAAAATGCAATTAACATAAAAATTGTCTTAACTTGATGTGCTTCTTATGCATTAATAAAATAATGAATCTAATAAAATAACAAAGTTTGCAATTGGTTCTTTTAATTTTGATTAATGGAACAAGAAAGGTATTTGCGCAAGGTTACAATCTAAAAAGATAAATAGCAAAATTTTTTGAATTGATGATGATGATGATGTGCGAGAGTGAGTCGTTGTTGCTTAATTATAAGCTCTGGTGTTCTATATTTTTGAGGTTAACCAACAAAATCCAAACAAAATTATGTAATCCGAACATCAATTAATTATCCAAGTCTTAAGATTCATTACTTAACATTAACAATGTTTTTTTTTTTTTCCTTCCTCTCTCTCTCTCTCGAGATTCAGCCATCGATCTTTCTTTCTATATCTGTTCATTGAATCGGGAAGAAGAGAAGAAGAAGAGACGAAAGCAGCAGAGAAGAATGAAGATTCGAATTCTTCAATTTCCATAAAAGCAGCAGGTCTTTTCTTCTTCTTGATCTGCAGATTACTCAAACTCTCTATAATTAGAATGTTTTTCCCCCCTAACTGCAGAGAATTTTGTGTCAGGAAATTTTAAAGAATGCATTTTTAAAATATCTTTGAAATTTTTTTATATGGATTTTGGGAGAAGGAGAAGGAGAAGGAGATAGACGAGACGGAGGAGAGAATTTTTTGTCTAGTGAGATTTTAGTGACAAACTCGTAATAAATGTGAACTATTCGGAGATGCTCTCAAAATTTTGGAAGGTGCGTTTAGAATTACTCACACCGTCCAATCCCAATTCTCAATTTTGAGAACCCTAACTCCAAATCAATCCCCAATTCTCTCCGACCTTCTCCGGCGGCGGCGAAAGCACCTCCTGTTCTCCGTCTACCGGCCTCTCATTCTACGGCGCCTACGTGCTCTACCACCACCCCTCAATCTCATCCGAGCGCAAGAAGCTTACCGCTCTCCTCGAACCCTAGACTCAGTCGCCGACGCGGTCTCCTCCTCCGATCGGACTCCTATGAGACCCCAAGCAATTCTTCAATCTCGCGCGATCCGACAAGTTCTCCGTCTCAGTTTCTAGGGTTTCCAAAGCTCCAACGGTTGGGATCGCAAAGGGTTTTGGATCGGGGTCTGCATCCGAAGCCGAGCCAGAACACGGATTGCCTGACAAATTTCTTGATAAATTGTTCTCCAACCGCGGATCCGGATTCGGGGTAGTTGTCGCCGGCGATTTCGTGACAGTTTCTATTCAAGTGGTGATCAGAAGAATGAAATGAGAAGGAGAATTCATCAAAGTGGGTTGATTTGATATGTGATGATAGTTGTAGAGATTTGATCGCCTAGTGCATTAGGTTTCTTGTGAGCAATGCAATCGCAGTTTACCTAGAGAAGACAATGGAGATGATGAATATGCATGATGAGTTCTTTTCGGGGCTTATGAACTCCAAACATGAAGTTCTTGGTGTCAGTCTGTAATGGTGCAGTCAAGACCCTTGTCAGGACCTTGCATCCAGTGCTCATCACTTTGAATCAGGAAGAGCAGGCATTTGCCCTAAGAGGACAATTTTCAGATGAGAAGATTAAGAAGATCAGGATGTGGCTGAATCAAGTTTCGTTGACATTGGCAGTCGTGAGGAACAGATGTGATGGGGAGACTGGAGAGTGACATTTGAGACCGTGTGAAATCGTTCCTTGAGTTCATAATGTGGAATGTACATGATGGTGGGAAATTATGGTGCCCATGTTGTTTGCCAAGAGGTGACTGAGAGGGGATTTGGAGGCGGTGAGATATGTGAATGCTAAATCGATGCTTATTTCAACAATATGTTTTGCCCTCTGCATGCATGTGATGGCCAGGATTAAGGTGCTTGATACCAGCGCATCACAACTTTAACTTTTGTTTCAGCGAGGTCTGGTAGTTGGGTATGTAAGAATTTTCTCTCTCTCACTACTCCAAAACAGTTGAGCTTTATACTGATATACGTACAGAATGAGTTTTTAAGTACAAGCTTAAATTTTATTAATTGTTTGTACTTCTCTTTGGATCAACTTTCTTGCATAATGCGAGAAATCTTCGTAAATAGAATGTCGATATGTAGATAGGCTGTGTTGAAACTTGAAAATATAATGGCAGTATCCGAATTAAGCAGGAAAGAAACTGTGTGGTGTTTGTTTTATGCATACTGCAATATGGTCTAGTTGGGTAAATTGTGATCATTACCAACTTTTTGATGTTTTGATAGTTGTTTGTATAATTTGCATTTTTATATCAGGCATTTTCTCCATTCTTCTATGAGATATAGGAACTTCCCTAAACCACAAATTGTAGCATACACACATGAGGTCAAGACATACATGTCCTTCAGAGACCTGCAAATGTGTAAGCTGTAATTTACCTTAAAAGCATTTATTATATATGTTGCCCATTTTGACAAAGTTAATTGGTTTGTAGATCATTGTACTGCAATTAGGTTCTTTGATAAATGGAATAACAACTGAAACATATTTATCTGAGCCAATTATTCATACACGGGTAATGGTACTGTGAGATGATGATGTTAGATTCTTATAATTAGCTTAGTCCGGTTGGTTACTCAAATCAATGACCCACACCATCCAACTTGTTCTACATATCACTCTACCCATATGCGTCTAAATTTAGATTGTTTGGAGCAAGGTTTAAAATCTTGAAACTAGTATCAGTATCGGCTAGTTGTGTATGGTATCAGAAGGGGGCAACATGGAACGTATCGTATCAACAATATCATATTTATCAGTTAAACATCATACATCATCAGTATCAGCAATCCTAGTACTTACACTATGGAATCTATATCGTATCAGAAACCACAAAATTTTGTATGATATCTGTAATTGGTATTGACTGATGTTTAAAACCTTGTTTTGGAGCCTTCTAAAGGGTGGACCAAACTAGTCCAAGAAGGTGGTAACATTGAACATATCATATCAACATTATCATATTTATCGGTTAAACATCATCAATATCTGTTGAAGTTAAAATAAAAAAAATCATTAGTATCGGCATTCTTGGTACCTATACTATAGAGTCTTATATCGTATAAGATACCTCAAAATTTAATATGATATATGTGATTGATATTGAATTATGTTTAAAACTTTGTTTTGGAGCCTTCTAAAGCATGGACCAAACTAGTCCAATATAGTTAATTTTCGATGTCCTAAAAACCGTCATTTTGCAAATAGTTGATATCCTAACCAGAAAGCTCGAAACGATACAAAATTTAATACATTTAGATCATCTGATATGCAAATCAATATAGACGGTGCCAACCATTAAATTGATTAACCAATTGGGCTAGCTCACAAATAAGAATCTTAGCTTACTATCTTATTTTATCATTTTCTTTACATATATTTCATCAAATCATGCATAAATGACCCATATCTGAATATTGGACAATTGCCGTGTCCATGTTGTTTGTCGCAAAAGTTCCTTCGCTTCCTCCCATTGAATTAACTTAAATTACAATGAAAGTGAACAAGATATAAAAAGAACAAACGAGAGGATTTTATATTTCAATCTCTCTCTTTTACAATATTGTGGGATCTGTGGCGATGGGATCTGTCAAGCAGTTTCTTTGGACGATCAGTACTTGAAATCTTCTCTTTTAAAGATATCGGCCGAATATAGACGATCTTCTCTGGCTTTGATTTGTTCAAAGCTCTCTCGCGTAACTCGAACTTCTCAAGAACTCCAGAAAGAAGATGGTGATTTTCTCTGATCTTCACGAACTCAAGGCTCTGTGCGTAACTTGAATTCTCCAAGATTTCAGAAGATGATCGGCAAAGGTTTCAAGGCTCTCTCGCGTACTTGAATTGCCAAAGGATCAATAGGAGGCTTCCGATGCCCAAAAAAAAAGAAGACCTTCTACGGTTTCACCAGGAAGGTATTTATAGCCCCAGGTTAATGCAAGAGTTTCTATCTAAATAGAACTCGCATTCATCAAGGATTCCGATCAAGTATCTTAGTTTTGATGGAATTCTGATTAGACTTGATTCGGGTATTTGGATAAGCCCAGAATCATAATCTTAATCAATTTGAGATTCTGGTTATCTGCTTACGTGGAGCTTTAATCGCATCAAAACGCGATGCTAAATAACCAAAACGCGGAGCTAACGCGGAGCTATTGATCATCTCCGCGTTTTACTCAAACGCGAGGCTAAATAACCAAAACGCGGAGCTATTGATCATCTCCGCGTTTGACTCAAACGCGAGGCTAATACAAGCCAAACTGCGGAATCAACGCGGAGCTATTAAACATCTCCGCGTTTTATTCAAACGCAGGGTTAATGTAACCAAACGCGGGGCTATTGAATTAGCTCCGCGTTCTGTTGTGGAAAATCCTTTTAACTTAGAAAGTTTCACTGCCAACAGAACCCCCTCCAAAGTTTTCAAAATGGCTTAGACTTCAGCAGATTTTGAAATACTTTGGATTCTTTTAACTGAGACGCGGAGTTAGAATACCAAGTCTATCTCGCGTTACGCTCACTTACGCGGAGCTAATCAGCTTCACTTCGTCTTCAATGAAATGAGTAATTACGTCATTAATTACCCCGAGTTTCCACGCCGAATACCAAGCGACGGAAATTCTGTTTAAATAGAGCTCCCGGCTCATCTTCTTCTTCATCTCATCCGAAGAATTTCTGAGAACTCGAGTGACTCACGAATGATCTTCAACTGATCTTCGTTCAATTCTTCATAGATTTTCATCATTAGGATGTCTCTCCAGAGGAGTTTGGCTTTTCGCAAGTTGGCCGGCGTTAATGGCAGCAGCCGTGAAGGTAAACGCAACGGTGAACCAGTCTATGCAGCATCTTCCGAAGGTAAAAACCTCATCTCTTGGTTTTCTAAGAACCATTCTGAGATATTTTGGCTTGATTTTAATCTGGACGATTGCTTTGTCTTGTTGGCGAGATCGCCGTTTTATTGTGTCGTCCCTGCGCTTGAAACGTGGGGCTTTACTAGTAGTCGCGATGAATCCGCGAGGCTATCCTTGATTAGCAGTCGCGATGAATTGCGAGGCTATCTTTGATTAGCAGTCGCGATGAATTGCGAGGCTATCTTTGATTAGCAGTCGCGATGAATTGCGAGGCTATCTTTGATTAGCAGTCGCTATGAATTGCGAGGCTATCCTTGATTAGCAGTCGCGATGAATTGCGAGGCTATCTTTGATTAGCAGTCGCGATGAATTGCGAGGCTATCTTTGATTAGCAGTCGCTATGAATTTGAAAGAGAAGGAAAGAGCGGAAAGAAATCTTGTCCCCCTTTACGCGAAGTTATCGCATCATCCTCTGCGTTTAAAGCGCGAGGCTATTTCTTCAACTATGCGCGGAGTTAGCTTAGCTCCGCGTTTTCACTCTTTTGGAAACTTTGTTCTTTTTGCAGTAAGTCCAATCCTTTCTGAAGAGGAATGTATGTGGGTCCATCGATCTTCATCAGCAGAAGTGACTCTAAGGAAGTCAGAAGCATATGCTTTACAACATAGTTGCAGGTTTGAAGCTCTGGCTCCGAGAGATAAACTCCTGAAGGGGCTGTAAATAAGGAGCTGCAGCACTTGCAGTGTAGAATTGCAGCACTTGCAGTTCAGAATTGCGCTTCAGTGCAGTACTTTCCTTTCCTCTCGTGCTTTATTTCGGATGACAGATCCTAGTTGACATTTGCAGAGGAGATCTTTTGCATGTGAACCAGGGAACTGAGTTTCAACACCCCGTAGAGAAATCTTATTGTTTTTGCATGTGAACCAGGGAACTGAGCTTCAACACCCCGTAGAGAAATCTTATTGTTTTTGCATGTGAACCAGGGAACTGAGCTTCAACACCCCGTAGAGAAGTCTTACCAGTTTGTTCGTCGCAAAAGTTCCTTCGCTTCCTTTCATCGAATTAACTTGAATTACAATAGAAGTGAACAAGATATAAAAAGAACAAACGAGAGGATTTTATATTTCAATCTCTCTCTTTTACAATATTGTGGGATCTGTGGCGATGGGATCTGTCAAGCAGTTCCTTTGGACGATCGGTACGTTGAAATCTTCTCTTTTAAAGATATCGGCCGAATATAGACGATCTTCTCTGGCTTTGTTTTGTTCAAGGCTTTCTCGCGTAACTCGAACTTCTCAAGAACTCCAGAAAGAAGATGGTGATTTTCTCTGATCTTCACGAACTCAAGACTCTGTGCGTAACTTGAATTCTCCAAGATTTCAGAAGATGATCGGTAAAGGCTTCAAGGCTCTCTCGCGTACTTGAATTGCCAAAGGATCGATAGGAGACTTCCGATGCCGAAACGAAGACCCTTAATGATCAAAAGAAGATTGATCTATTATTGATTTTCTTTGATTTTGTATATATTGATTCTCCTAAAGTCTCCTCAAAGAGGGTATTTATAGATTTTAGTGGTTATGAGAGTTTCCGTAGGAATAGGAATAAAGCTTTCCATAGGAATAGGAATAAAGATTTTTGTATTCATCAAGGATTCTAATCCAATATTTAATATTGATTTAAATCTCTTGATTTAGAATTCTGATTGGATTCAATTTGAGTATTGGATAAGATCAAATCTCAATTACAATCAATTTAGGATTATGATTGGACTCAATTTAGATATTTGGATAAACCCAAATTATAATCTCAATCAATTTAGGATTCTGCTTATCTGCTCACGCGGAGATAATCTCATCAAAACGCGGAGCTAAGAAACCAGAACGCGGAGCTATTGAACATCTCCGCGTTTTACTCAAACGCGAGGCAAAAGTAGCCAAACGCGGAGCTACTGAGTTAGCTCCGCGGTCTGTTGTGGAAAATCCTTTTAACTTAGAAATTTTCACTGCCAACACATGTCAGAGTGTAGAACGCTTGCTAGTCGTCAAAGTACATAATTTATATCTCTTTCAGTTTTGGGTGTTCGTGCTCCGATAACCTGCAGCAGAAGTGTAAAAATTAAAATAATTGCAACTTTTGTCAAAATTTCTTGTTTGTTTTCCATAAGATGATTTACTTGCGAGAGAAAATGGAAGGAGTGGCCACGTGCTCATAAGCACATACAGACAGCATTAGCTTAGGCAAGTCTACATAGCAGTTGTGAATAGAGCTGGCAATCGGGCCGGGCCTGGCCCGGTCAGGGCACGTGCCCGGCCCGGCCGCGCCGTGCCGGGCACGGCACGGTTGCCCGGGCTTCGGCCCTGGCTCGGCCCGCCGGCACGGCACGGCAGGCCCGTGCTGTGCCCGGGCTGGGCCGGCCCGGTTTATTTAAAAAAAAAAAAATCAAGAGATTTAAGAAAAAAACAAATGTTATATTATATATAATCTCATTACATTTATGTAATTACTCTATAAATCTCTTTAGAAATTATACAAAGCCCGAAGAGAGGGGAGAGAATCCTAACCGTCACCCTCAACTTGTTCTTAATATATTTTCTAAGAGATTTATAAGTTAAAAATTAAAAAAAAAATTGAAAATACATGAATATCCTTACAAATTTAAATACTTTTAATCAATCTTCATTTTCTTCCGGTAAGCCTAAGATCTCTAGTACATTTTCTTCATTAGTCAAGCCTTATTCCCTGTCTTCTGCGTCGTACCAATCCTTCAAGCAGACACACATCTCCAATGTGTTCGACGCCATTGAGGTTCTCAAGTACGTGAGCACTTTACCACCTGCGCTAAAAGCAGACTCCGATGCTACAGTAGACACTGGAGGAGTTAGTAGATCACGGGCCATGTTGGAAAGCACGGGATATATTTTTTCCTGTGATTTCCACCATGCCAAAATATCAAAGGATTCATACTTTTCAGGAGATGCGTTATCTTCATAGTTAGCTCTCTCTAAATAATAATGTAATTCATTAAAATATGTACTAGTTTGTCTTGGATTTTTTCTGTTAAATAGAGATGATATTATTGGATTACGAATTTCCCCAGTAGATGGTTCTTTTGTAGTTTGTGTTGGCACACCATACATATCTTCATAAGTTTTATACATAATATCTAAACATGTTTTAATATCATTAAGTAAATCCCTCACATTATTTTCATAAAACATATTTGTATAAAATAAATCTATTAATATTTCAAGTCCATCTAACTTGCAACGGGGATCCATAACAGTTGCAAAATATAATAAGTATCGAAAATCTTTAAAATATTTATTAAATTTAATTTCCATAGGTCGAACAATACTTTCAAGTATAGAGTGATTTCTACATTCATTAAAAACCGAAGTAATTTCGGTTAAATAATATAATGCAATGTGTGTAGTTGGGTAATAACTTCCTGACAGTGCTCTAGATGCATCTTCAAATTTGCCTAAAAACTTAGAAATGAATGCAACTGGTGCCATTCATTATTATCTAAACTATACATTGGTGTCTCCATTTCATTAAAAGCATTTATTACATTTTTATACTGAATAGCTATATTTAACATTTTATATGTAGAATTCCATCTTATTCTAACATCTATAGGTACAATTCTAGGTGATATTTTCATGTTTTTACATATTTGTTTAAATATTTGTCTTCTTGGCCCACTATCTTTAATAAAAAGTAATGTATACCTAAAATTCATTAGTGAATCATTTACTATTTTTAATCCATCTTGAACACATAAGTTTAGTATGTGGCAAATACACCTAACATGGAATAATTTCCATCTAGAATTGGTTTTGTATAATTTTTAAGAATTCTAATTGCGGCCGTATTTTCAGAAGTATTATCCAAAGAAATGGTAAATATTTTATTGTCTATTCCAAAAGCTGAAAATACATTTAGCATGGTTTGTGATAAATTTTGTGCATTGTGAGGAAAATCAAATACCCTAAACCCTATTATTCTTTTCTGTATGCACCATTCTTGATCTATATAGTGTGCCGTCATGCATAAATAATGAGTCATATTTCTAACTTCCCAACTATCTGCAGTTATAGCAACTCTAAAAATTAAAGAAGTAAAAATAGATATTAAAGTGTCCCTCTGCTCTTTATATAGTTTGAACATATCAGATGTACATGTTGAACGTGGGACTTTTTTAAATTCGTCAGTAAATGTTGATTTACAAAATCTTTCAAATTTGCGATTTTTCGAAAAAGTAAATGATTGTTCGTCATATATTATAAATCTTGCTAAATTTTCTCTTGTTTTAATTGGATCATATTTACGTATACCTAATGATCCACCTAATGTGCTTATTTGTGTTTGATGTGGTACATTTGGTGGGTGATTTTTTTCTACGTGTCTTTTAAGATGACCCGTTCCGCTACCTACAGGAAACGAATAAATTTTATGACAGTGTTTACACTTAGCTTTCCTAACATTGTTTTCTGTTATTTTTTCAAAATGTTTCCATATGTCTGATCTAACAGCCCTAGTAGATATGGTAGTTTGTGTTTCGGGTATGGTTGTATTAGTTGTTTCTTCCTGAGATACAAAAAATGGTACTTGAGGAGGTTGTTCTAAGGGTTGACATAGATTTTGATATTCTTCATCAATTAAAAATGGAATAAAAGAACCCGTGACTTGAGCGCAAGAAGCGCCAGACGAGTGTGGATCCATTTTAATAAAATCCCAAAAATAACTAATTAAAATTCTCAAAAAAACTTTAAATTATAAATACCTAGTTAGAGAGATAAAGCTGGAAACCGAAATAGCGAAAAAAACCTTATTTCAATGAGAAAACTTGCTTGGATCTTGTTTGGGAGACTTGCTTGCTTGAGACTTCTTGATCACTTGATTGAAACTTGCTACTTCTTTTACTTGGACTTCTTGAGAAATAAAGATTTTTGGAGATTTTTTAGAATGAATTTAGTGTATAAGAATGATGAATGGTAATAGAAGAGATATTGAGCTGTTTATAGATAAAGAAAAGGTTTAATTTATAAAAAAAAATTTACAAAACCCCCCCCCAACGGCTATTTTGACCGTTGGGGGAGAAATCTGCAATTTTTTTTTGCAAGAAACCCCCTAACGGCTATAAAAATAGCCGTTGGGGGGTTATTTGCAAAAAAAATTGCAAACCCCCCCCCCAAACACCCCAACGGCTATTTTTCAAAAAAAAAAAAAAAATTATTTTTGGGCGTGCCGGCCCGTGCCTGGCACGTGCCAGGCACGGCCCGGCACACCCGGCCTCGGCCCAGGCCGAGGTGCCGGGCCGTGCCCGGCACGGCACGGCGGGCCGGGCCGGGCGCGCCCAACGGGCCGCCCGGCCCGTTAGTCAGCTCTAGTTGTGAAGTTTACTTTTAAAGTGTCAACTAGCCCATGAATTGTACTTTTTGCAAACACACTCAATTTTGAACAATCAATTCTGATATTCTATATTTCCTTTCATTGTATGCTATGTGTTTTCAATTTACTATTGTAATCCATAGCACGCATATAACTTATTTGTTGGTATAGTCAACATTGAGTCGAAGGCTGGAAGTTAGTAAGAGGAAGAGAATTAGAATGGTTGATCACTTCAATAATATGTCAGAACTTTGCTTCTCTAATTCCTATGAATGCTAATGCAAGGATGCTTTGCCCCTGATACCACCATCTCACTAGTTCAATGGGCGTTCCCTATAAAAGCCTCTAGGGTATATTGTGCATTGTTCCAAGATTAATATTAATCTGGATGGTTCAAACCTTATTGGGCTCTAGGAAGATTCAGTGTTTCTCCTTCAATTGTTTGTTTGCTAAAAATATCTGTTGCTGTATCGTTCTGTTAATTAATTTGCCTGTAGTAAACATTTCATGAATGTTGCCAAGGTTGAGCATGCTTTTTAAGTTATTATAAAGCTAGCTCTTGAAGGAAAATTTAGAATTTTCTTTCTGGAATTCGTGATTTGCAGGGATACAAAATGGATATCATCTAGGATATCCAAAAAAAAGGATTCCACTATTATTATAGTTGATTGATTGTACAAGGATGACCATTTCTTTCATAAAAAGAAGATAAACAATTCCATTTTTTACCTTATGCTATCTGAATTGTGCATTATAATTTGCTCGAGACTGCTATAGAAATGTCGAGGTTGTGAAATTGAATTCCTTGAGCATTTTGATGAGAATTTGAACAGGTCTTGGCTTGAACTTTGTTATTGTTGCTTGTGGATATTGTGGAAGTGGGCCTACGTATGCTTTCTTATTAAAGAGCTTCATGCACATTTTGCCTTTTCTGGTAGTGTTTGCGTCTGATTTCATGGTTAATTGCTCAACTATATAAATAGCCTTTCCGACATATTTATGCGTGTAGATCTTTACGTTTCTGTTTTCTTCGTAGCTGAATCAGTCAATGAATTTAAGGAACCAAGGTTGGCAGCACCTTGGAAGTTTGTCAAGCTTCTATTGGAGCTAGAATAAAGTAATGTATGGTGGAAGCTGAAAGAATGTGGCAGATGCAAATTGTTGATCAAAGACCTTTGGAGCTACGTGTTATTGGTGCATGAATGAAGAGGAACATCTTCCCTTGCTACCGATACCCATAAGCCTAAACCTAATATTGCATTATCTTGAATCTCACAGCCAGGCTTATGACATCCATTTTAATTTTGTTTGAGGTCAATCCACTTTCAGTGGTGAGGATTTTTCAGTGTGTTAAGGTTACAGTTGTATTTTAATTACTGTCCCTATATGTTAAGTGGTGTGCAAAATCTAGCTTGTACCTTCACATTAGTTACTGTGGCTTTCCTTAGCTTCGGTGTTTGGATTTCGTATCAGGCTTTTTTTATAGATGACCGAATTTATCATATGGCTCTAAAGCTCTCGGTATATATTTAAGCTTTCTTCTTGGTGTTGGTTACAAATTTTTAATGTATGCTTCAGGAGTTCAACCTTTTCTCCTTGCAATGACATTCTTCAGAAATGTCACGATTTTCTGTTTGTGCTTGATGGTTCATATGATGTTTGTACATATTAGGGGTAGAAAATCTATATTCATCATTAGTTATGTGGTACAGTGGGGTTCTATGGTCCAGGGAGGTTTTCTACTTGCAGTGTATGCTTATAGTGAAGGTAGCAGTAGAAAGGATTTCTCATATTCACTTATTTAGGTGCTCTGGGTGCTCTGCAAATCCCATGAGCTATCTTAATTTAGCAGTAACTTGTTGTAACATTGCCATTGACTACATTAAGTCACATGCTGTGTTCAGAAACTAGAGCACATGTGTGTTTGTACTTCGGATGGGCTTTTTTTTTTTTTTTTGTTTCCTCTTTTTTTTTTTTTTAATTATTGAGAATTAGTATTTGGTTGCTAAAGGTCTTTTATATTTCTAAGTTCATATCCAGTATGAAGCAACTGGTTGATGATATCAACTGTCTTGCTTCAATAATGACGTAGCAATGAACTCAATTTCTGCAACTTCAAAGATCAATTAGTATGGTCCATCTTTTCTGATCAGGACTCGTAAAAATATTAGATGATTTTCAAATATCGCTGCCTTTACGGCAACCTAGTGTTTTGACAGAAAGAATGAGTAAAGGTCAAGGGTTAACTGTAGAGATTTCGATTAGAGTTTAGGCGTTATCTGACTATGGAGGGGAAAAGGCAGTTTCATTAGTGATGATTCCCCTCTGCTTTGGTCATATATGGAACAGAAAGGTACCTTTAAACTTTCTGGTTCTATTGGTGAACATGTCGTACATTCTAAAGAAACTGGTGTTTCCTTCAACCGTTAAAGCTGGCAATACTTTCGATGTCAATGGACAGTCCTTTTCCAAGAACTTTGCGCCAATGGCTTCGTCCTACACAAAAATCTCACTTCTGATGTTTGTTGATATTGCACAAACGTGACGTCTCAGCCACTGCATTACCTTTTGAGTGGTGTTCAGGGAGTCTACCACAAGAGCATACACGTATTTCTTTATATCCAACTTCATCACTTCACGACATTGTCTTCTCACGTGCACTTGAGTGCATTTGAGGCCTTCACTTCCAGCACATCTAACTTTTTCAAAGACATCTGATCAGTCACCATATGTTTGTGCATGTTTTGTCTTTCCCTGGTCGGTTTGGTTGGTGTCTAATAGTTATCCTTCTCTGCAGGTGAAAAAGGAATGACGAACTCAATGCATACTAGCACATAAAATCCTTGCGTCATGGCACTGCATCCAACTGAAAAGGAAGAGTAAAGCCAGGTAACTTTCCTTGGTGGACGGATTGGAGTGGTCCACTTTGTTGCCCATTACCAGTTGCTTGATAATGCTATTAGTAGAAGTGCACATATTATGGTTGTTTAGGCTAGATTTCTTTTGATTGGGTGCATTACTACTTGCAAATAGTGAAGTGCACGATTTGTTGCAAGAATGTCACATCTGATGGCACAACACTAATCTGATCATTGTTTTCTCAGGATGGTGGATGATGCAATATCAAAACCCTAATTAGTCCTTAAACACGTGTTGTCATATCAGTTACTGTTTCATGGTTAGATATTTTGCTAATGGAGTTGTGTTGCATAGTGGTCACAGGATGTAATACAGATATTTGTCTAATAGATATTATAGATTCATGTAATTTTGGTCACCCGTCTGTTGACAAGTTTCGTGCTAACCATGGCTCAGGCTCACAGTATTGTGATGAACAGATTTCGTTGATGAAATTTGTCTATGCAATCTATTTGGTTGTGTATTGTATATAAGCTCAATTTAATTTTTTTTTTTCCGGTGTCATGAGATTTACATTTTTTTCTTTTCTTTTTTCCTTTCTGGAAATATACAGGGCTTTATTCATGTCAAAAGTGATTTGTCGAGTGGAGTCTAGTGTGCATGCAGGTATGAATTTTCTTGTTCTTTTCATGTTAATCATGTTAATTGAGTAGATGTTTTCAAATTGAACCTAAGATTTTATTAAGTTTTAGTTTTAGGATATGTAGCACATTGATTAGTCTTCATAGCTGATATAGATAGCAGCATATATTGTATGCTTTGTTTGTCCAAATTGACTTAAAACTATCAAATGTTTGTAAGTTAAGGACCTAAGTTATTATACATAAATAGGTCATGTGACGTAGGGAACATCTAGTTTCATAAGCTCAAGTAGGCTTATTATATAGTATTTCCTACATGTGTATATTTCTTGAAGGTCTCTGTCTCAGGTTCTGGTTGAACTTCCTCAATGTCTTGCCCTAGAACAGAGTAGTAGTTGAACATTATCTTCCCTCGCCCTCCCCCCCCTCAAATACAGAAAGAGGCAAAGCTGTATTTTTTGAATTCTATCAATTCTTCTTTAGTGTGAAACACCAGATCATAATATCAAGCAAGACCATACAATCTGATTTATGAAGGGCTTACTAATAGTCCAACATCAATCTCAGTCTCCTTGACGACTATCTTACCTAAGTGACAGTATATGCGGCGGTATATTTAATGGGTGAAAAGCCTGAAAGGAGCAATACTGCGTGGTTTCTAGAATGTGCTATAGTATACAAACAAATAGAAGGTCAACTGACTAGTGTGAGAAGTTGAAGGGATGGTGAGGACTTGGCTCACGGTTTTGTTTGGTTGTAGAGAGAAGATACGTGCTTTAGGGGTGCCGTGTGGGGAGGTGAGGAGAGCTGTAAACATCTAGATTTTGGAATTTTTCTACAAGCTTAGGGGAGTTAGGAGGGAGGAAAGGAAAGTCTGATAGGCTTGAGAAATGAATAAGAAACATATTGGATAGTGACAAAGAGTTAGATTAGAAGATTTCCCATGGATTTTTCTTGCTTAATAGTAAAAATAATTACAAAGATAACTTCTCTAGTATTCTATTGCAATTCTTATCCTCTCGTCATTTGTGAAGAATTTTTTTTTCCCTATGTATAGGTTATTTTTTCCCCCCCCCTCTATTTTTTTTTTTTTTTTTTTTTTTTTTATGAACTTTTTAACTTTCTTATATCTCATCAAATGCCTAATGCTTTTAATGACCCTTTTGAGTTCTCTCTCGGCAAAAGCCAACTGATGACCTCTTATGCATCGCTTAAACATAATTTAACTTATCAGTTTCTTTGTTCTTTTTTTTTTTTTTGTCCCAATTTAATGTTTTGAAGTTGAATGAGTGATAACTTGCGAGATTGATGAGATGTTACATTGTAAGACGAGATCATAAGTTTTAAGACATGATCATAAGAAAATTGCAAATTGTACTAGGATGGTGTTACTAAATCTAAGCTTGTTCTAGAAGTTTACCAAAATAAATTTATAATCAGAGGAAGTTTGTCCGTATTATATTTTTCATTTCAACTAAAAGAGGGTACATATTTTCTTTCCTGATCTCTTGAGGAAACTTTGTCTTAATTTTTCAGAAAAGTGGTACAACAACCTGTATAATTACCAAGTTAAATCCACCCATCGACATTGCTCGAAAACCAACATGAAAATTAAATACACCCACCAACTTTACTGGAAATCAAGCATGAAAAATATTATGGAATTCCAATTACCTACTGTGCTAACCGACTTTCACTGCGATATTTGACATTTGAACCTTAACATCGATCATTAGTCTCTAGCTGCATCTTGCTTCCTCTTCCTCAAATCTTTACTTAAATTTAATCTGAACGAACATACAAAAATTATAATATATCCAACACATTAAGCATTAGAGAGCTGGCAAGGATGCACCATTCTATCAAATTCCTTCCAAACTATTTTCCAATCAACAAACATACACCAAGAAAAGAAGAATACCCAAATGACTCAACAACACATTCATATCTCCTCACAAAGAAACAATATGACAAGTACATATAGTCAAGTCCTCGCTAAGAAACTAGATGACGAGTACATGGAATCAAGTATCACATGAAATCACGAAATAAGCAGCAGCAGCAACATCATCATCTTCTTCTTTTTCTTTCAACAAAGTCCACAAGTTACAACCTCCAAAACCGAAAACAAAAAAAAAAAAAAAAAAAAAAAAAAGGGAAAAAACCCCAACTTTCTAATAAAGCTCATGAATGAAGGTTAGTCGTGCTTCCCTCGAGTATAGATGTAGTCAGTGTGAGCTGCAAGAGTCCTTCTCATCAAGCACTCATCCTCTCCAACTCCTTCACAAACTTCACGAGCATCAACCTCCTCGACACCCTATAATCAAGTTAAACACAAATCAAATTAAGCGCAGCTTGAGATAAGAATAAAAAGAGATAAAAAAGAAAAAAAAAAGAGAGAGAGAGAGAGAGAGAAGGGACACCTCTTGTTGGGTATTCCTTGGAATTGAAGGGACTGGCCTAGTAGCTTGGGAGAGAGATACGAAGAGAAGAAGGGATAGTACAAGCAAAGCTCTTGTATATTTAGACATATTTTTGCACTTCCTTGCTTGAACCTTGGTGAGAGTATTTTAGAGAGCAACAAGCCAATTGTTGTGGGGTTATATAGTGGGAGGAGCTGGGGGGATTGTGGGGACTGGGAGCTCTAAAATAGTTGACCCACCCTCTTCCTTTTTTTTTTTTCGATTAGTGCTCATAGATATGTGTATAATTGCCTCGATTATTGATAAATAAACCCTTGTTTTTGTCTACTAGAGCTTACGTGGGATGGAGGTGGGAAAAGATTTGGATGGATAGATTGCCAATGGTTTTCTGAATTTGTAATTAACAAGTCACAAGCTGAGAATATGCCCCGAGCTATGAACCGACAGAGGACGACCTATATCTAAAATATTGTCAATGATTCAACTATTTTCGGAACTTGATGATCACTTTGCTTTGGATTGGATTTGCGTTTGTAGATTAAATTGAGAGCGAGAATCGTAGATTTCTCCCGTGTGTGTGTATTGCTGGAGAAATGAGTTGCCGACTTTGGGGTTCAGATCGTGGGTGGCAATAGAGGTTGATAGCCCCCTAATCCGACCTGAACCTCACCTTGATTCTTATTCATTAGTAGTTTTTGGTTGGGTTTGGTTTTCAAAGCCAAATCTGAAATCTTATCTTGTCTAGATTTGGATATGCATACATCGTAAACCCACTATACGATATCTTATCCGAAATATCATATAGAAGGCTACTTCAAAATGATTACATATAATAATGCTATTATCTTTTTATGGTTGCGGTGTTACTTAATATTTGATTATTAGTAATAACATGATAACTGTATAAATGTTGTATTTGATCATTATTTGATAACTTAGTTAATGAAAATAATTTATTGTGAAATGTTCTTGGATATTCCAAACTCGAATGATACCCTAATAAAGTGGATAGGTGGATTGATTAGGATTATGAAGATCTTGAAACCCATCATGTATGAGGAGAATATGGATGTTCGCCATAAAAATTGAATTTCTCTTTACTGATAATCTTTCAATAAAGGATTACAATCTAACGGTTAGATTTCCCGTTTACAGAAGACGAGGAAGATGGACTTCCTCTTTGTTTAAGGCTGGGTTTCTAGGTAGCTATGGAGGACGATCCTGCTCTCCGTTGACACTCCGTACAATCTCTCTCAGTTGGCTAAAAGAAAGAAAAATGGGCTCTTTGCTTTTGATCACAAGGGGTAATTTCTGGGAGAAGACGTCTGTCTCTGTCTGTGTCCCTGTATTTTTTTTGCTCCCCGCCTTTTATAGGGGGCTTGGAGTAACGTCCCGCCATATTTTGCTCGACCGTTAGCTCCCACTACTCGAGAAGTGCCGCCATATTCGTTAGGTGGTTATTCCCACGATCCGAGATGGCAATTCTTCTGTTTGGGTCGGGTGACTTTGTATTAAACCCCTATCCGAAAGCTATGGGTAGTATCGCAAATCTCAGTTTTAGATTCGCGAATCTGTTCTGTCGTCTGGATCGCGGACCTCAGTTTCTTAGATTCGCGGACCTCAGTTTCTTAAATTCGCGGACCTCAGTTTCTTAGATTCGCGGATCAGATGAGTTGCGGGCTTCCGTCTCTAAATTCGTGGATCTGCTTTGCTTTTCCAGAATTTTTTCGCCAACAAAACCCCCTCCAAAGTTTCCAAAAACTCTCATGACTCTTAAGGAGTTTTGGAATACTTTGGATATAATATTCTGTATTAGAATCTCCATTGTATTTGCAGAAGTCTGTGACTCTGTATTAGCGCCTCTACTGCTTCTTGCTTTTGAAGGGAAATGTGACTCTGTGTTAGGGCCTCATTTATTGACAATTTTTGGATCATACGACTCTGTGTTAGGATCGTTGATTTGTATCGCGAAGAAGACGACTCTGTGTTAGGGTCGCAAACTTTTGTTTTGGAAGGAACACGTCTCTGTATTAGGGGCGCGACTCTCCATCTTTGAGTAGAAGACGACTCTGTATTAGGGTCGCGAACTCTTGTTTTGGAAGGAACACGTCTCTGTATTAGGGGCACGAGCCTTCCTCTTTTTGAGTAGAAGACGACTCTGTAGTAGGGTCGCGAACTTTTGAAGGGACACGTTTCCGTATTAGGGGCGTGACTCTTCATCTTTGGGTAGAAAGCGACTTTGTATTAGGGTCGCGAACTGTCTTCAGAAGGAACACGTCTCTGTATTAGGGGCGCGAGCCTTCATCTTTTGAATAGAAAACGACTCTGTATTAGGGTCGCAAATTCTCGCTTCGGAAAGAACACGTCTCTGTATTAGGGGCGCGAGCCTTCATTTTTTTGAGTAGAAAACGACTCTGTATTAGGGTCGCGAACTCTTACTTCGGAAGGGGCGCGACTCTGTATTAGGGGTGTGAGCCTTCATCTTTATCTTTTTGAGAAGAAATCGGCTCTGTATTAGGGTCGCAAACTTCACTTTTTGAGGAGAAACCGACTCTGTATTAGGGTCGCGAGCTTTTTGCGGGAAGGCTGGCAGGCAGTTGCTTTCCTACGGCGTCAGATTCGAGACGTTTCTGTCTCTGTCTCTTTTTTTTTCGTCTGTCTTTCTCTGTCTGTCCCTCCTCTCTGTCTATCTTTCGCTCCCCGCCTTTTATAAGGGGTTTGGAGTAACGTCCCCCATATTTTGCTCGACCGTTAGCTCTTACTACTCGAGAAGTGCCGCCATATTCGTTAGGTGGTTATTCCCACGATCGAAGTAATGCCGCTGCATTCGTTTGGCAGTTATTCCCACAATCCGAGATGGCAATTCTTCTGTTCGGGTCGGGTGACTTTGTATTAAACCCCCACCCGAAAGCTATGGGTAGTGTCGTGAATCTCAACTTTAGATTCGCGAACCTGTTCTGTCGTCTGGATCGCGGACCTCAGTTTCTTAGATTCGCGGAGCTCAGTTTCTTAAATTCGCGGACCTCAGTTTCTTAGATTCGCGGATCAGATGAGTTGCGGGCTTCCGTCTCTGAATTCGTGGATCTGCTTTGGTATTCCAGAATTTTTTCGCCGACAATGGATACCTCATATATGACTCCGGCCTATCATCCACCCCTAGTTCAGATTGGTTCAGACACGGAATGGAGGGTTTTGTTAGCAATTGAGTTCCCATCCTTCAAGAGCCTTGGCGGGGAGTTTGTAAAGGAGCACACCACCGAACAATGTATTTTTTATTCGGACAGTTCTTAAGTGGGCTCATTAGGAAAAATGGTATGCTCCTTTGAAACTCCCCCTTGGGGACACACCAATTCTTTTGGCAACACCCTCGAAAATGATAAATTTGCATGAAAAGTATCTTCTTAGAATGCTAGAGATTAAGAAGATAATGCTTGAGATTAATTAATAATATAGTTACTTGTCAAAATGCTTATTTAGTAGTATAAGCTCATTTGGTATGACTCCGTACTTAAGTCTCCTTTTATGTTCAGTATCCAACTCTGTTGAATGCTGGTACAGGACAAATCTAATGGCAAAAAAAAAAAAAAATTTGAAAAAACCAACTATAAATAACAATATCTAGCGTTTGTATTATTGAATTATTCTCACTGTCACTTTTATGGAATGTCAACGCCCCTTTGTTTGATTACAACTGTTGGAATTGGATTAGAAGTTCGTAACTTAATTTACTTTTTTTTTTTTTTTTTGGCTACTTAATTTGAGCATTTATTGATGTTTGCATATATTTGAAAATGCAAGTTTTACAAATTTTGCAATAGATAGGAGATGGTCGGTTGATTAATTAGTAAACGTAAAGAATGCGACAATATATTTGGTGTAAGATTCCTTACATACACGAAACTGTACTCAGGGGAATACGGATGTGCCTTGTATCTTTACGTTAGTTGTCTGACTTTAATGTCTCATTCAAACATAGGTAGGAAACATTTACAATCAGACTGCGATGAACTTCACCGGCTGTGTGGCTTAACTCAATTATAAATTCCAATTTCTTTAATCTTTTTTTTTTTTTTTTTTTTCAGTATTTAATTTCAAAGATTTACAAACAACATATTGCACACATCTATTTAGAAGTACCCAAAAAATGTAAATTTAGTTCCTTTTTTTTTTTTGGCCCAAAGTCAGCTAATCCTTATATAGAATAGTACTGACAATCTCTCGATTAGTAATTAGGTGTCTTCAAATCAATAAATACCTAAAGAAAGGGTAAGTTGCTAGTACCTGAATTCATTACTTCCAAGTGGGAAATTGTGCATACAATTGACCACAATTAATTAATTAATTAATTAATTAATTAAGCATCTCATTGGCATAGATTTTTATTATAACGCTTACTTTTAGTTGCATGAGGGGAGAAGCTTCCGTTTCGGATAAATAAAGGAAGGAAGTCGATACATGGTTGTTGGCTGCTCTTCTCAAAAAAATAGTGAAAGAAATCGAAACTACTAGTGAAAGCCCTCCACGTTCCATTAACGATTGATTCATTGATTGATGCTAGAAGATCAGTTCCTTTGGCTCTTCAGCTGACCCAACCTCATAGAGTAGTAGGTACTTATCACTTCGATCATGAAAAGCATTGAAAAATGAGAATGAGCTCACTTTTAGACGATTTCTTGCAATATTCATTCATGTTTAGATGGAATTCAAGTAAGATCTTACCTAAGGTGGTGTCACGAGGATTTTTCAAAATATGTTTTCATTTTGTTGCATTTGACTTGAATTTTCTTTTTAATGATTTAGCATTTGTTTTTTCATACTTCAGTCAGCACTTGCGTGTACAAAGTACAATCTACACGTTTGCTGTCTAGGGTCAACTGTTGCTGAGATTCTTTACATGCAAAAGCTTATGAAATTTGTAATGAAGAATAATTATTAGCTTATGGAATTTCATTAATCTAAAAAAAAGTAGTTGAATTGCTACGTATTTATTATTTTTTTTTTCACAACATCTATTGTTGTATATCCACATTTGCATTATTCCACTCATCCGTAATTCTCTAATGAGGGTTTGAAATTTTCATCTCTTTTTCAGATCGATCCTACTACGTCATGGGTGACGATTGAGGAGCGTGCAAGTGGTATATTTTTCTTCCAGTTATAAAACACAAATTTAAGACTTTTCACTAGCATAACATTTTCTTTTTATTGAGACAGATCTCAGTCGTTCCAATTCCATTTACTTTGTAGAGTATCTTAACTTGATGATTTATTAAAAGAGTATGAGAAATTTGATTTCAGACCAACAATTTACATAAAAAAGACTCATCGGATTCAAAAAATAGTATGGTCAAAAGCCTTGGGGGAAAAGGCTAAAGTAAATACAAAGAGCAAGAAAAATAAGAAAAAGAAAAAGAAACGAGAAAGAATGGCATTATAATCACATTGTACTATTTTTATTATCACTATTCCAAAATAATTGTAAGGTAATATTGTGAAATATCATATATATATACCTAAAATTAGGTCGTAGTCTACCAAAAAAATACCTTCTCACAAATTAGTAAAAACTAAAAATAAGAAGTATATATATTACTTGTACTTTTTCAGTTGTACTGTGATTATGTTCACATGTTCTTTGCCAATGTTAACATTAAGTGCTACTTAGCTATGTTAAAGAAAGCGATAACTTCACCAAATATGACTTAATTTTCAATTTTCATAACTATAAAAGTCCTGATAATGAGAAATTATACTTTTGAATATGTAAGTAAGTCGGTAAACGAAAAGACATGATAATGTAATTCTATGTTGCAGAGCTCAAAGCTACAGAGTTTATATCGCAAATTTCACCAATTATTATCTTCACTGCATCATCATCCTTCAATATTGATGTATGTGAGGCTCCTGGGATCTTCACCATCTTCACACCTGAAAACTGTGTCTCCAACCACAACAGGCTGGCCATGTTCACCGTCCCATCCCCATCTCCATACACCACGTCAGGCTGCACATCGAATCCACCGCTTCCGTACACCAACACCTCCGGTGTATCAACCCCACTCCCAACTATACATGTCACATTCACTCCCGGATCCGCCAACCCACTAACAAGTGGTAGGATACGGGTAAGATACGGGTAAACCCCTTCCCCAAACCCAATATCCGTTAGAAACTCCTGTATGCCTCTTGCTGAGTAGCTCTTGCTATTGGATGTGTCGATCACAAGCGGTTTAGATCCGAAGAGGGCTGGGGATGGCAAGAGCCACATGTTGCTTTCGGAGCTCCGTTGTTCCCCTCTAACGAGTAATGGGTTAACTATCGGTATTCCGAGAGTGGACCCAGATCCGAAAGTGAGCATTTCTTGGACGGTGCCTCCCCAGGGGGCAGAGAGTGCAATAAGGTGCTTGACATGTTGAGCACGCCATGCGGGACTGGCACGAGCGAGGAGCTGGAGGGCGAAGAGGCTGCCGAGGCTGTGGGAGAGGAGGATAACGGGTCTGCCCCCGTTGGATGATGCGGATTCGATCAGTTGTTGGAGGTCTTGGAGGTATTTGGATCCAACTTGTGTTGGGTGGCCAGGTGCAGCAAGGCCGTACCTGAAGTCGTAAGGTGCACCAAATAGGTTGTGACCGTCTCTGTACCCAATTTTTTCAAGACAGCTAACCAACGTGGCCATGTATTCGGTGATCAACCTATGAAATTTGTTAGCATTTGTGGTGTCAAAACAAGTTCGAAAAACAATAAAAAATAAAAAATAAAAAATTGGACACACACACACTGATATGAATTTAAAAAGTAGTATGCAGTAGCATTGTATCAGATATGTATCCATATAGTATATGACATTCCGCTTGAGAATCTACGTATAGGTGGTTTAATGCATTCATGGGCTGGGCTAATCAGATGGCTGATGGCCTTGCCATACTTTTGGGCTTTAGCTTAGCCGTACTTCTGGGCTTCGAATTCATAAATTTAGGATAATAAATGTAAAGTCAGTCCGAAGGTGAGGCTCTGACATGCTATCTAAAGTTTTAACTTGGGATAATTAATTAATCGAACTATAACAGAATTGTAAGAGAAACAAAGAAAGTACTTGCTTGATATGAGGATCGAGATACAGAAGCCCTTTCGTAGAACCCAAGTCCGGCGCCCGAGTCTCGACTCCAGGAGCGTTCCGATAGTCGTCAATATCCTCGTGGTAGTACAGCATCATCCTCTCAGCAAAGCACCGAGTGAACGGAGCCAGCAGTACAGTCGGATCGAACCAGAGGCGGAACCAACCATCCTTGTTCTTCTGGGTCGTGATCAGCCTGCAGAAAAGGCTGGATGGCTTGTAGTCTGCACTGAGCCTGGCCTCCAATATGTTGCCTCCTGAGCCTGGAATGATCACCAGTGGGTTAAGATCACTGCCTCCTCCTCCTGATCTCACGAGACCATTGCTTGTGTACGGCAACAATATTGTTGCCATGAGAATGGTGATGAGCATTGGATTCTTGTTCATCTTCATTCTAATTATCTACGTTTCCCTACTCATTTTTGTTTTATTTGTTTTTTAGTATTGGATTGTGTTCGGAGAAAATGTGTGGTTTGGATTCTTTGGTAACTTGGACACTGCATTGGCCATGAGTTCAGGTGGACTTTTTGGGTCCTTGCATTCCGGGTCGGATTCAGATCCCGACGATTCACCCGCTAAGGAAATCAGGTACTGATCCTGTGGTGGGACTGTTTTTTTTTTTCTTTTTTTTTTCTTCTTTTTCTTTTCTTTTCTTCTTTTTCCAGCTAAACTCAGGTACACAAATATTTTTTTTTGTGGCATATCGAAGTTGGAACCTCTCTCGCAAAATGAAAATGAAAAAGTGATGATGCTGGAGACAAAGCTTATTAGCGAACTCAGAACTCGGTGCTCAGAAAAGTCTCAAGCATGATTTGGACATTCAATATACTCACATAAGTAAGTCAAGTTAACTTTGATGGTGATGGTTCAAATTTATCCTTGCTGCTATAAAAGTTTTATTGATATAATTAAATTGTTATGTTCATAGCGAATCCTGACCATCAATTATGTTTGATTGGATTTCAACCGTTCATCAATTATTAATTTAGAAGTTCACCACCGTTAATCTTTCCTGCTATTAAGTATGCTATCTATCTAATCTAGCTTTAGCTTTAACACCGCATTACCGGCCAAGATTGGTTGGTTAGTAACCTGGTTATAGAGCCCACCCTGTTTGTGATAGAATACAGTTTGATCGTTGTTGGACTCGTGACCGTTGGTTATTGAGCCAATAATAGCATAACAAATTAAGTAGACAATACTTATTATTAGATGACCAAAACAATGTGGCCAAGATGCAAAATAAGCATAACAAAATGACATACAGACTACAGGTCATAAGAAGATAGATAGACAGATAGATAATCCGCTAGCTAGAGCGACCAAAGGGCCAAGCAATTTCAAAATCTTTACCGGGTCAAGCAAATAAAATATAAATAAAAGCAAAAGATTAAATGGAATTGTCGCGTCTCTAATTTGTTGTTGAACGGCACATATATAATATTTGATGAGAGAAACTAATGTTTTTGACACTAATTGTAGTTAAATTAAGTGACTTATTCTAATTAGCGGGATGATAAACAATTATAAATAGTCCAATTTTGTGGGCCTTACCTCAGGCCTTTTTTTGTTTTTTGGCAAAGGATCTCCATTGGAGGAGTAGCAGGTAATGAAACATCTTTACTGAATAAATAAATTTCTTCATTATGTTAACAACAACGGTCTGCACTAATTATTCATTATCTTTTTCTTCAACTTTACTACACTTTGACAAAATCTTCATTAACTGGCTAGTCATGAAACAGTTTTTGACTTTTCATGAGTTTTTTTTTTTTTTTTTCTTCCAAAGAAAATAACTTTTTGGCTTTTGTTTGGCTAGTCAAGCTCACACTTATCTATTTGATGCAAATTTATTCAAATTATCAGTGCGGGGAGGGGAATATGAAATCTCTAAAAGTTTATAGAGAGAGATGATGCTAGTAGAGAAAATGCTCATTGGTTTTAAATTTCTGACTTGTTGATATTGTTTAAAAAGTAATTTAATTTTTACTAAAAAGAGAAGGTGTTATAATTTTCCCTAATATTCAACACTTTGGAAAACTAATCTATTACAATGAATAATGCCCATGAAATCTTTACTTTTCAATTTTTTGTTTGCTTGATTAACAAAAAAAAAAAAAAAAAAAAAAAAAAACGAAGTAAGGATTTCATGATGAAAGAAATTTTTTTTTTCCCCATAATTTTTATTGTTTATTTCATGAATTTGGAACGTTGAAAAATAGATATGGATTTGAAATAATGATTATGGAATATTATTTATAGGGGAAAAGAAGTAAAATAAAAGATGGAATCCATTTACCCCACAAAATCCAGGAAAGAGGATTAAACCGATTAAATTCAAATCAACGTGTACGACGAGGAAACAAACCGGCCTTATACACCTTGCGGCCCAAGTCTTTTTAGTCCGGGTCAGCGGGGAGGGAAGGAGTCTGTCCCCCCTATCCCTGACCCAATTAAATCGCGTTTTGAAAGTCAATTTTGAAACCGTCTCTTCTATAGACTAATCCAACAAATTCATTTCTCCTCACATTTCTAATCTCTCTCTCTCTCTCTCTCTTTCTATATATATATATACATATATATATATATATATATATATATATATATAACACAACAATTACCCTAAAATCCCAATCACAAACTCAAGTAATTCCTCTCTTCTATCTCTTGACAATTACATTGGGAAATCTCAATCTCCATTACAAATTAGAATCACAATGAGCAACACCAACAACCGAAGCTCGGATCAAAAGCAAAGCAACAACAAGCTGACCCACTACATGAAGGCGCCCTTCCGCGTCCTGGTCCGTGCACGGGACATGTACGTGCGGGGCCTCGGCGGATGCGCAGGCCGTGTCGAGCGCGGCCGCGTCATATCGTCCGCGGCCGCCGTGCCACGCAGCCGCAGCCACGGATTCTACCAGTCTCGGAACACCAGCGTACGCAGCAACAACGACGACGTCAACGACCTCATACGCGCCGCGTCACGGGGCCGGCTCGGGTCGCTAAATTCGAAGGACGTGACGGTGGTGCCTAGGAGCCAGAGCGTTGCGGTTGGGGTCGGGATTGGGAGGATCGACGAGGACGAGCCGTGCGATTTCGGGGAGCAGCAGCTGGAGGTTGCGTACCCCCGGAGTCGGAGCTACGCCGTCGGAGCTGGCGTCATGGAGAAGCGGATGAGAGTTGGCGTTGCTGCTGCGTAGAATTGAGCTTTGAAGAGTCAGCCGAGCCGTGGATGCTGCACGGGCATTGCTCGTGTTTTTTCTCCAGCGGGTCTACCCACCACGTACGTCTCTGTACATCACGATTGGAGTTTCAATGAAAAAAAAAAAAACGGAATTTTCAGATGGTTTGCGGGTGGGAATAGCACAAAACACACGAAATTTTCTGAAAATAATTATAACCGTAATTGTTGGCTAGGAAATGTAGTCTTGTTGTTCATTACTATTATGGCTTGAAAGAAGAAAATTTCAACAACTTTCTCTAGCTAACAGTGAGAAGGGAGGACTACAGTCCTCTTCTTTATATATATATATATATATATATATATATATATATATATATATATATATATATATATATGGGATCACTGGAGCATCCTTTCTTCTTCCTTCCGTTAACGATATGAGCACCGAATTGCCTCCTCTTCTTCTTCATTAACTCTCAAATCAAACCAAGCTCTCTAAAATTTGAAAAAGTTTTACAGATGTTCTCTTTATTTTTCTCCAGAGGTAGATGATTGATTTAAGTCTCCAAAAATCTCTCTTAATTAGGGCTGCTATGAGGGACCAGGGGAGGTGTAATCATCCCTCTTTTTATGTCCTCTATTATGCGAGTTTAAAATTCTCCAGTAATAGTAATAGCTAGAGATTAAGGGATGCAACTATATATATATATATATATATATATATATTCTTCCATTACCGGATTGAATTGAAATGGTCAAATACATAGCAAATTGAGCTCTCTTCAAATAACTGCACTGCACTGCACTGTTATGGATAGACCGACGCTATAATGCCGCATGAGGCTATCTATAGGTTATAGCTAAACTCGCATCTTCTTTGCACATCTCGACTCTTTTTGGGTATTCAAAATTTTTTGACGACAATAACTTTTATCTCTATAGAAATTTCATTTTGAGAAGTATTTTCTAATCTTAGTTATATGCAGATGAATTAAGATGTAAACAAAGACAGCAAAATAAAAATTAAAAAAAGTAAATGTAATTGTCACTTTGATAATTAATAAAAAATGGTATAAAAAAAAATGTATCCTTTTTTTTAATAATTTATTGTTATTTGATTGCGGAAAAGATAAATATGGCTTAGCACTAACTGTCCTTGTTTAGGAAGAAAAAAAAAATATAGACTAGGAAAAAAATTATTGACCAGCTGTGATAGTCAAATGGAGGTTTAACCATTCAACAAATAAACACATAATATTAAATTAAAGCTTGAGAAGGAATTTAATGAAAAATCATTATCAAAACAAAACATAAGAGACAAATTTTACCCTTGGAAAAAAAAAAACTCAATTTGATGGATAGATTTTGATGGTCTAGCAACATGTTCCCATCAGAAATTAAGTGTTACTTGTGAAATTGAAACAATAAATATTAATAAAAGAAATTAAGTTTTGTCTATTCATATATAAAAGATATTTTAGATTTGAGTTGTTCCATTATTAATTAAGTTGCAAGTGCCCAATGTCAACTATTCTTGTTTGACGAGTTTCAGGATCATTCATTCATTTGAATGAATTTATTTGTTTTTTAAAAAATTGATATTTGAATGTTTCCAAGCCAGCACTCAAGCGCGCCGTAGGCTACCTAGGGGTTAAGGCTGAAGATATAATAATAATCTTATTATTATATATGTAATATATATACTATATTTTTAAGGAAGTTCTCTCTGTCTCTGTGTCTCTCTCTCTCTCTCTGTTATGAGATAGATTGCTAAAATTAATTTTGGCATACTGTTAGTACTAACACTACTACTACTGGGAGTAATGGACTGCAAGAAGGATTTAGATCCTTGATCCCTCCCACTAAGAACTAGCTAGCTAGGTGTACCGTCAACGCCTTACTTAATATATTTCTCTTTTACTGGTTTTTAGGCTTAATGTCAAAATTTAAAAATAAAATAAAATAATTCTACTTATTTTGCTAGTACTAGTATTGAGTAAGATACGTAAGGGGTTGATTGGTTTAGTAACTTTGGCCATGAAAAGTGGATCCATGCCTAGCTAAAACATTGTTCACCTGTCATGTTTCGAAATTCACATTTGGCTTTAATTCTCACTGTGTTACTATCTGATCTGCTGGACTCTGAAACTACTACTGTTGTTGATGAGTTAGCAGCTACTTTGAAAAGTAAGATGAATGTTAAACATCAGAGTAGAGGTCACTAGCAGTGGCGGTTGCTGCAGGGAACTTTGAGAGTGATGGCAAGCAGCAACGATCTCAGTGTAGAAACAAAAGAAAAATAGAAAAGAAACTGGAGAAAAAAAAAAAAAAAAGAGAATTATCCCGCGGGAATAATTTCCACGGGTGCCAACCCGCGGGAGGCCTCCAGAGGGTGCCCACCCGCGAGAGCGCTCCCGCGGGTGCCAACCCACGAGAGCGCTCTGGCGGATTGCTCCCGCAGTTTTGCTCGTTTCCGTACTTTGATTACGTTATTCAGATTTTTAAGAATTAATTACGTAAATTTGATCCGGATTCGAAGGGAGAATTTGATCCGGCTTTGAAGCGAACGGTTGCTCCTCAATCTATAAAAAACGGGAGTGAAGTTCAGAGAGGGGATTCTTTTTTGAGAGAGGATTTTCCAGAGGAGATTTTTCCAGAGACTGGAGTCCAGAAATTCAGAGGAGGAGAATACTCAATATCATCTTCTTTCCAATTCAGATTAAATCATCAACGAAATATAAAAGTAAAACTCCACCACTGCCAGACCCACACAAATTTAAAAGGGAAATCAAATTAATTTTTCTCCATTCTTGTAATTTCGAATTTATTTTCTTGTAATTTTTTTTTTATTACTGAATTTCAAAGTATTCGTAATAGAAGGAAATCCATAATTTTCGAGTCGTAGACTGAATACCAACTGTGGACAAATGTTGCCACGTTCACTGATAATAAAGAAGCTGGACGAGATTGGTCCTAACAAAGAAAAAGACTTTCACTTGATTTGTACATATAAATCACCTCCCAATGCGTCTTTAGAAAATGAATAGATAATAAACATTTGTCAGCTCGATGAGACTGAATCAATAAGGGCTAGCCCCATAGAGAGAGCCGATTAGATAATAATAGTAAGCATATGTCATTTGATATCCGAAAGCAATATATATATATATATATATTCAATTACTAGCAATTTGTTACGGCAACACAATAAGAAACTCGAACTATATATTTAATTATATACCGAGGAAGCAACCAACAAATTATATACATATACTTATATATATGATATGATATGATGTGTATGTGGCTCGCTTAATCTATGGAGTCGTCGGTTTTTCCATCCTTATCACTGACCCGCTTAACCCGCGCAATCAACTTTGAACTTGAACCGGTCCATTCTTTTATACTCTTCATCTTCTTCTATATGTATATATATATATAACCAGTACAACTCTTCGAGTTCTTCATCTCCCATATCTTAAACCCAACATCGCTACTCCCTCTCTCCCTCCCTCTATTACGTTGTAATCAAATTCGCAACAACAATCTCATTTTCATTCCCATCATGAGCAAGAGTAGTGCTAGGAGCACCACCACTAACACCAAGTCGACCAACAAGTTTGGTCATTACGTGCTGGCCCCGTTCCGCGCCCTGGTCCGTGCACGTGACATGTACGTCAACAGCTTCAGCGGGTGCGCTGGCCGTGTCCAGCAGGGCCGAGTGGTGGCATCATCGGTGCCTCGCAGCCAGAGCCAAGGATTCTACAAGTCGAGGTCGGGAGAGGATGACATCCGGGACCTCATGCGGGCTGCGTCGCAGGGCACCCTCGGATCGCTGAATTTGAATTCCCTGAGGGCCAAGGACCCGACGGTGGTGCCGAGGAGCCAGAGCGTGGCCGTTGGGGTTGGAATCGCGAGGATCGACGAGGAGCAGGAGTGTGATTTCAGTGACGAGGTCACGTATCCGAGGAGTAGGAGCGTAGCCGTTGTGGAGAAGAGGAGATCAGTCGGAGTACTGTTGGCAGATTGATTGGCATAGGTCAATTTGGATCATCTCATTTATTTTATTGCAGGATTTTTAAGGGAATTATTCAAAAGACTTAGAAAAAAAAAAAAAAAAAAAATCTCCGATTTAAAAGTATATGTGCAACAAAAACAATAAGACGTTGCTGCATTTATACCTCCTATGCGAATATTCTTTAACAAGTCAATTTGAATGGATTAGTGTGTTAAGATCAGTTGACTTGTTGAATTGTTCCTGCTACATACATAGCAGCTTAGAACGTTTTGTTCGGTTGTAAATTGAGTTGCTTAATTAATTCTCCTACACAATCTATGTTTTTGACTTTTCATTGCTTTGTTTAGTTGTTTTGTGGAGTTTTATTAGTGATTTAGTTTTTTAAGATCGTTGACTTTTATTATTGATTTAGTTGTCACAAGTAGATGCGGTGAAAAAGGAAAGAAAAAAAAAAAATCAAGTACGTACAGTTTGTTATATCCTAATTAAAGTGTAACTTACTATCTTATGTCAATGCATCAACAACTGGGGATCCCAAATGCATGGAGGAATTGTCAAAATAATAATAATAATAATAATAATAATAAAAGAGTAGTCAAAATATTACTATCACAAATAAACTTTGGCCATTTAAATTGGATGCTTTTTTTTTATTCGAAAGGTGGAATGGAACCTAGCTAGATATAATTATCACCACCAATATTGGAGATATGTACGATGAATGCAATCATGTTATATATTTTATGCACCTATAGATTGGATGTATTAGTTGTTTCATTATTTACTACTTGTATCATTATCACACCATAATTTATTTTTTCGAGTGATTTATTCACGAAAAAGATGGGCTAGCTTGAGAAGTTATGAGCGCAGCTGGGACTGGGTGAGATGTGAGTACGAAAGAAGAGGGCACATGCATGAGCTAGCAGCCTAATCGCTAGCTATATACATTTATTTATATGTCTGGACAGGAGCCAGCCGCGACCAGGACGTACCTCCTTAAATTTTATCATCTTTCTTTTTATTTCCTTGTCTTCATCGATCCCGTTCACAGTCTGTGAAGTTTGAACAACAAACATTGAATTGTCTATACATACACCAGTGTTTTTAATTATATTTCTGTAATTTGAAATTTTGTAGCTTAATTCAGAGGGAAAAAACATCGGTCCCCATGGGGTTTCATCATAAAAACTTTCTTATTTAATTTTTTTCCAACCGTACGTACGATGCAAGTCAACAATTTTCCTGTGAGGCTTGATTGAGGGATTGGTTCGAAACTGCGCTGAAATTTTCGTTTAAAAAAACAAAAAAAAAGGGAAAGAGAAGCATCCATATCCAATTTTATGATGGAATAGTTAAAAAATATCTACCGCTTAGGAATAGGGGTTAGAATAAAATTCAACTAGCTAGCATCACCAACGCCAAGCATGAGTGTGTGAGCCCTACCTCAGCAGCGTGAGCAGGTGCGATGAGCCTGCCCTTATACATTTTGGGTGTGCCCCTAAAGTTTCCCGAAATAAGTTTTATGCGGATGACACGACCTACGTACTGTTGATGAGGCTGCCACCAATTATTTGGAACGCGGTGACGATCTCGACCAGGAGACTCTCCTGACGAGGCTACCGAATCAGCCACGTCATATTGTTTTACTTGATTATGTTTTCACATTGTTTTACTTGATTATATTTTCACTTGTAGTAACAACTTTTATTCTCGTATTACTTGTCTGTATCCTATATTTTCCATTCCACGATGAATTATCTAATAAACACATGAAAGAAAAAAACTAGTAATGCATCTATTTTAAATAGTCCAGACAGCAAACCTTGAATGTTTAATATTTATCGTCAATCATAAAATAGATGCAAATTATTTAAAATAAAATTTTTGAGAGCCAAATATTTTAGTTTAATGATTAAATCTTACACATTTTTTTGAATTTTTTTTTTTTTGAATTTTTATATAACAAAAATGTTGATTTATTCGCTACTAAAACGTCCAGATTCTGCCAGAACAATCCGTATTATGTAATATTAAAACTAGAGATGATTAACTTCCTCGTTTTACAAAAGAAGAAATTAAATAATCGCTCTGTTCCGTGCAAAAGAATAATTTAAGGCAAAACAAAGAAGGAAAATAGAGAAAATATGGCACCAAAAACTGCACCCAGAAATGCTTCATACTGGTATATACGACGGTCCGCATAATGTAAAAGTATGCGGCTGCAATTTTTCCAATTTCCCCTGGACTATTATAACCCACCAATCTGGGCCGTTTTCGAAGAAATGACAAATCGTTCTTTTCCGCATAGAATATTTCAGAATATTTCTATGCGGCGCCGTCAGCGCAGAAAGGTACCGTTGCAGTTCAAAGCTTAATTACGACCCTGCCCTCGCCCCTGTTTCGATCCCACTCTACAAAGGAAACAACGGTTTTCTTTTTTCTTTTTTCTTTTTTTTATTTTTCCCTTTTATTAGTAATATCATCATCAAAAGAAAAAATCATGGATCATTTTTCCTCATAAAACCTTAACAGTTTTGACGATACATCTATTACATATTCCCGTAAACAAGTTAAATCATCATTAGCTGCTTGTAACGTCTATAAACAATTCTTCTTATTATACTGTTAGAAACTATCTATCAAATTTGCAATGGAAAAAGAAAAATAAAAAAAAGATATTTCCATGCCCAAATTTCTATTTAGAAAACAAGCATAATGAACTTAATTAAATCTAAATTCCAAAACATCTAAAGACTATCAAGATGATTTCTCTATTATCCACTTCTTCTCGTAATATAATTTCACCACCACAATAGACTAGAAAAATATTAGAGGTCAGGAATTTGAAGAGCATGAGAGGTGGATAAGTGGATAATAGAGAAATCAAAGTTGGTTTATATATATATATATATATATATATATATATATATATATATATATATATATATATATATATATATATATATATATATATATATATATATATATATATATATATATATATATATATATATATATATATACTCTCGAATGTATGTATCTTTATAAATGAAACGACTAAATGAGGAGGGACACTCTAGTGCATGCGTTTAGTAAGTAGTGGACTAGACTCGGTTGACATCAAGTAGGATTATCAACTAACTGACTAACTAACTAACCAGTAGAAGAATCTCTATTTACTTCGAGGCCAGTTACATGTTTTGCTCTTGCCTTGCCTTTTGCGGTTAGAGGTAAGCCATTCCAATCAATGGCAGCCCCAATTAACTTCACATTTTTTTAAAAAAATAAAAAATACTAAAAAATAATAAAAAAATCCACAAGTATGTCTTTGATGTACAATGCCAAGATTGAGAAATGGTTATCGAATTGCTTAAGATATATAATACAATAATCTCCTAATTTGATTGATTGTCTTAAACCCCCTTATATAAGTATGTATAATTCGATGGAATTAAAGCGATATATACCACCGTCTGCATCAATCCACTGGTTGGTTGAGTTACATGACTCGTAATCAAAATATTATTATTATTTTTTTAATCTCAAAAATGAATTGAATGCATTAAGATCCTATTTGAAAATAAATAAATTATTGGAGAAACTAATACGCTGAGTGATCACTATTAATCAAATCCTATTTGATTAGTCTAGATTATTGGGCAAATATACTTGCCCACACGTCGGCCTATTTTGATTGGTCTAGATTGCAGGACTCAAACGTTTTAATCTTTATCATGAATCTATTATAAAATAATTAAAGTTAAAATCAAATTATTTTAAAATAAAAATAATTGTGAACCAAATAATAAGTTACCCCGCATGCATCAACAATGATATTGGGATCTTACACATTTTAGAAATGTTTTTCTTCCAAGTAATTTTATATTATAAAAAAGTAGATTGATTGGCTACTAGCTAAAAGATAGGTCTAGGTCTTGGCATCACATACCATCCATATTATTATGATATATTAAACTATGATGATGAATTTAGTTCATAGTAAACTATCAAAGAATTTAATTTAATTTTAATATTATGATATTTCAAAGAAGAATTTAACTAGTTTCGCTTCCTTCTGTTAAAAAGAATAATTTAATTAAGACAAGACAAAAAAGGGAAATGGAGAAAAAGTTGACAGGACAGGGCAAGAAAAAAAGGTACCAACCAATGCATGGAATAGTATATACGACTGTCCGCATGATGAAAAGGTATGCGACAGCAATTTTCCCAATTTTCCCCGGACTATATATATAACCCACCAATTTGGGCCGTTTTTGAGGAAACGAGAAATCGTGCTCCCCCTGGCCCTGCATAGAAAGTAAGTTACTTTCTATGCGTGCCGCTTAAATGGACCGATGCGGCTCACCTTAATTACGATATGAACGAAGCAGCAGGTTTCTTTTTCCTTTTCTTATTCCTTTTTAGTAGTAATATCATTATAAAAAAGGGAAAAAAAAATGGATTATTTTTATTTTTATTTTTTTCCCATAAGGACCTCAACAATTTGGCCAAATCCATCTACTACATTACTGAAATAATTGCTGCTTTGTCACTCTGGTACCCAAGAGAAACTTTAGTCTGTGATTAGCTACTTGTAGCTTCTGCATACACTTTTTATATTAGAAACCACTGAATTTGTAATTATTTTTTTTTTAAACACAAAAAAATTAGATGGTTCTATGCCCAAATTTCCAATTAGATAACAAGCATAATGAGCATAATTAAATCTAAATTCCAAACATCTGAAAACTATCAACATAATTTTTCTATTATCTAGAACTTTATTAATAAATAGATTATCAAAAGATTAGACGTCTTGGAATTTAAAGAGCACGAGCGTAAGTCTTATGTGATCTTAGTGTCTTTTTAAAAAAAAAAAAAAAAATAGCCTTATCTCTTTCCACTGGTTCCATTGTGATCGCATTAATATCACTTCCTTGCCCTTCTCTGATAAAAAAAATAATTCCGAATTGGCTTTGTATGAAACTACGATATATTTCATTTCGTTACTCAATTCTGTAGTTTTTTTTTTTTGTTTCTTCAATTTCGGAGAAGGCCATTTCACTTGGAAAAAGGTTTTAAGAAGAGCATTTGGGATTAGTGTGATTCCCACCACTTAATAGCCAAAATATGTTATCTGATTCACCTCCATTCCTTCCCTATGTGCTTTCTTCCTCTCCTTCTTTACCAAGTATTTCTATTGTCATTATAAATTTGAAGCTTTCTTTCTCTGCGACTGCTCAAACTGATTGAGCAAACACTTTGGCAAAGATCGATCATGTGAGCATGAACAGGTTCCGTAGCTTTCAGTCACCAGGGAATGTACCCTTCTCCTGGGAGAATGAACCAGGGATTCCCAAAGAAGAAGAATACTGCAGGTTGGTTTCCAGTCACGTCGGAGAGCCTGAAGCTCCCGGGTGATATCCTAAACATCCCCTTTCCTCCGTGCACTCTCAAAAGTAGATCAAAGAGGGGGCTGAGGAGGGAAGAAAATGACCCTTTTTCTAGCTGCATACTTGAAGTGCACAGATCAGAATGTCAGGGGCTCAAAGGAGAACAAGAGAGGTGGTCGGTTTAGTTTCTCTTGCAAGCATGTAAGCTGGGTGATTAGGGAAGATGCTATTCTGGGATTGGCCCAGATTCATGGTCATAGTTATCATCATAGAGATCTTAAGCACCGTGACAAGTGCAAACAAGCTCAGCAATAATGCAATGTATAATATTTAAGTCCTGATTGCATCACGCTGTGATTTATTCTTCTTAAAATGAAAAAGTTCAGCATTCTCAACTTCTTCTCTTGTATTTCCTGCCTCGGTATCAGTATATGTATTTTGTGAGACCTCTGAGAATTTTCTTAAACTCTTTGAATAGGGCTCGTGCCAATAATAAAAAGTAAATGATGATTGCTAACAACTATAATAAAACGTCTCAGCGCTGTTCCTCGTATGCCTTGATCACCATCTCTTGTTTAACTTCTTCCCTGAGACTTGTCTACTGACAAGGGAAAATCAGCTAGTGAGTAATTTTTTTTCCCCATCTAATTGTTGGGCCACAAGAGGCTTTATTTATTACTGTTACTGCATGATACGGTCAAAATCGAGGTAAGGATCATGCATCGGAGAAAATAACATGTACAACACTTAGGGATACTTCATTCTCGTAGATTCGGTAGAAAAACCACATTGATAGTAAGAAAACTAATACTGCTTGTTATTCTAATAAGACGAGCTTCAAGGAACACAATCAACTTTAGAAAAATAAGTGAACAAAATAACACAGGAGACTTTTGCCTTCATCTTAATCGATTGCAATAACAGTGCGTTTCTTTTATGGCAGTACTACATATTTTTCCTGGTTGGCTTGTCATAAATCCGATCAATTAAGCAAACCAATTAATTTGATTCTATAGCTGTGTTAGCTGCACTGATATTGGCTAGTAGTAACATCTTGTCCTCATCATCATGGCCATGGCTCCACTGCTTTGTCATCGGCTATGCCTGTAGGCTCCATTGGTACCATTGTAAGGCAGCTTCAGGGTTTGACGGGCCTCTTCCTTTCAATATGGAGTCAGGGTAAGTGATATGCAACTTGTATGTAGTCGCATATGTGAGTGATTAGTTGGAACTAAATGTTGTAAATGTAAATTTGTAATGTTTTCTGTCTCCATGTGTGTGTGCTTGTGTGTGTGCATGTGTCTGTGCGTATGTGCTCACGCACATGTCTATGTACATGTATGTGTATATGTATATATATTATATGTACAGATATAGAGGGGGAGAGAGGTAGCTTGAAGTTGATGAGGTGAGGGACGCACATAACATCTACATACGCTGATCCATACCTAGTGCATGATCTGGCAACGAGGGGCACGCTTGTCTGCAGAAATATTGGTCCAGGCAAACCCTACAATGTCATATCTACACGGTAAGCAATATTTATGCAGGCTGGCAGCTGGCAGGGGAAAAGAAAATCTTGTAGTTGAAATCTACAATTGAAATATAGGAAGGTGTAATCATTTTATTTGCAAACTAATCACAGTTCATCTTAAGAAAACGAAATAAGTGTTTAAGTGCATTCCCGTAGGCATTGGATGCGGAATTAAATTTATTAATCCCAGGCTTCTCCTTTGGAAGCAAATCATGCCTTCTCAATCTAAAGTTGAACCTTCCACTTGCCGGAAACCCAAAAACCCCAATTTTAAGGTGACATGAATGTTGAAAAGAAAGAGGAAAAAAAAATGATTATACACCAAAAATATGGCGTATGGAAATAACAGGGATAATATAGTAAATCTATTGCCAGTAATAATTGCAAAAAATTACTCAGGTTTACTATTTATAAATGTACCATCAAAATAGTTGCTTAGAATAAAGTCAGTGTTAACACCCTCAATGAAGATCACGAAATCCAACCACAAATTGGGATTTGTAGAAAATTTGGACCAGAATGTGAAAAATGGATATTAAGTTATTTCAGCTTAAATTTGTAAATAACATCAGGATGCTTTCTATTTATTCTTAGAACAGATTGCAAACAAACTTAGAGCATCCTAATGGCAAACAAAACTAAACGTCTAAGAGTTAATAAATAGCGAAAATTTGACAAGAGAATAAATGATAAGAAGAATACCTCTTGTGTTTCTCGAGAAGTTAAATACGAAGTCAATTATGATAACCTACAAAAATACATAATTTACCTGTAAACTAAAAAGAAAACATAATACCAAAAATCAAGTTAATGAATATTATTACATGCAAAATGTCACGAGCAACATAAATTGGAAGGCTTTCCAAGAAAAATAAAGTAAATTAAACTACAATGCCAAGGAATCATTTCATATCATATGTTTCCGGCTGTGAACAAGATAATTAAACTGCAGTGCCAATGATCTGTCCACAGACCAGTGAAATTATCTGTACACACACACACACACACACACTCTAATATACATCAGAATGTGAATTGCCGAGGAAGCCCTCTCAAAAGTGTATATAACAGGTTCAATTCTCAGCAAAAATGTATGGCTGTAGCTCACACATGTGAACCAAACCCCAGGAAAAAAAAAAAAAAATTAAAGAACAGGTGGCACTATAGATCACTCATTACAGCAACGCCTGACAGACTTTTTGCAATATATATACAAGGACTTCCATTAGGGGGTGGAGTGTAAAAAAGGCCTGGATACCCTAGTTAGCCAAAATGTGTGTGAGTGAAGCTCACACATTAGAACCAAAACCCATGGAAAAAAGGAAGAAAGAAAAGAAAAGGTGGCACTATAGATCACTCATTACAATAACACCTGACAGATTTTTGCAATATATATACATGTATGCACATATAGTCACAAGGACTTCCTTCAGCTTATCAACTGATCGATTTCAAACATGACTTAAGCTGTATCATCATCGTCTAAGCAAAACAAGAAACAGGGACCAACTAATCAAACAAAATATGTAAAAATCTACAGCCTCCAAACTTCATAATAATCCTAGCAACAAGAAAGAAAGAAATACTAACAGGAATAGATAGATACAAGACCACCCTCCACTCGACCCAAGATAAAGGAGTCACGTGCAATAGAAAGAATTATTGAATTTAAACAGTTCTCGATATTCTTACAGTAGAATTTGCAATTAGTGTATGGAAACAAAAAAGACTCGCAGAGAAAAGCATGGACGGGGGTTCAATATATACAAAATTCGTACATGGAAGAGCATAATCAGTACAATTGATCGCACAAGCCATAGATTACACCAGGGAAGAATAGCTCTGGCAAGGAGAAAAATAGCTGCTCACTAATTAAATAAACTTTTCTTAACAGAGGATTAACAAATATTTTTTTGACATTGAATTGAAAGTACTAGCTTATTGGCGATGAAATCATTAGTAATTAGAAGGACATTAAAAACTATAGCAAAAAGGTTAACCAACAAATACTGGTAGTTGAAGGCAAATCAAGTTTATAATGACATTTTTATAATCATTCCTTGAAATAAGTATATACCATCCTTCAGAGGATGACAATGGGAATGCAGGTTGAATAGAGGCTCAAGACCTAGAGTTTTCCAATTGCATGAGAACAGAACCAAAATTGTCATCAAATGTTCTCAATGATGCTTACTATGAGAAGTTTACAAACAAATAAATGTAGGAAGCTGATGGACATTCAATTTGACTAATGATTAGAAAGCATCCAAGCATACCTTTGTTCACACAGCTTAATTATTCGTGCAATACATAATAACCTGTATGATTTTCAATTTCCTTGGTCAAACATTATTTTGTCATGTCCACTAATCAGTATTATCCTATATGAATGCAATCACACACCAAAAAGAAAAGGAATATGATACTTGTTTACAGTATTTCAGCGACACCAAGGTGATGCAAAAGCTGCAGTGCATGTCTAGAATGAGCAGTTGTGCTGTCAAAACATCTCGTATGATAGTCTAAGTTACTAAGAGGGAGGCTCGGGTGTATGCATCCTGCATGAGATGCAAGGGAAATCAAAGGAAAGGCTCAAGTCTTTCCTAGCTCCAGCCTGCATTTTCATGAGATGACTTGCATACCAATGCTTTAAATATCGGCCAATTCTGATACATATCACGAATATCGTATCAGATTTTGAAGTGTCCAGTAAGATACAAGCTCTATAATATTGGTACCAATATTGTTGATATTGCCGATATTTCTGACATTTCCACTATGATATGCCCAATATTGTGATTCTAATTCCATAAGCCATCGGCCATACCATTCTGAGATTCTAAATCATCTTCCAAAATATATGATCAGACACCTGAGTTTGTTTACGTACAGTGGGAAACACATCAAGATTGTACAATTTAAGTTGCAAAACTAATTAACTTACAGAAGTAACTAATTAACTTACAGAAGTGACTAATTTTCACTTGGGTTATTTAAGGCATTGAACATCTCAACAACTACAAGCACAGTCATTGACATGGTTGATGGATGCTGACACCAAATATACTGCATGGATATGCTGTCTCTCCTTGAACAAGTATCAAAATTGACATGAGATTGCAATAAAGAGAAAAGAATAATGAGATAATCAGAAGAAGATCAGGCTTAAGTCGGACAATCTGAAAAATTCAACCCCTAACACCTCCTCCCTCCTCCCTAAAATACACACAAAAAGGAAAGAAAGAAAGAAGTGGAACTGAAATTATAAGCAGTATTAGATTTAACATAACCGAATGAAGCCACCAAGTAATAAAATGGAAAACAAACAGAACAACAAAAAAACAATGAAAGTAAATCACTCTTTATTGTCTTCAAAGAACAGTCTAAGAAATTAGTTTTTTCTCCCTAAATGCTGTTACGAGAAGAGCCAGGGACAAAAGCATTTTAAAGAAGTAGATAATTAAGCATGACATACTTTAGTAAGCAAGAAAATTTCTAATACATGGTCATGCAAGTATCTAGCTACAGTAAAGGTATTAATCAAAGAATCAAGGGAATTCGGTCTCTCAATAGCATTGAAAGATATGTTACTGACTGGAATTTTCACCATTATCTTACAGATGCAGCTGCAATTGTTTCTTCCATTTGATGTGATTAACAAATGAGTTTTGATTCAGTCATGAAATGCCCTGTGATATTCTGGAAATATCTGATGATACATAATGTGGATAGAACTGATATTAACAGTGATAATAAAGTTTGGTATAGGTTGCTGAAGAGTAACAGGGAAAAAAATAAAATCTGTTATGCAACTTTAACTTCTGCGCTAAACACAAGAAATAAACATAAATGAAAATAGTTAAAACAAACAAGGAAAGAAATAAGCTTACCAGCTCTTTATATGGAAGTTTCGGGCCGGTATCAGAATAAACAAACCACCAGATAAACCCAGTGATTGTAGCAAGACCAACATAAACTGGAGAACAAAATAAAGAGTTAAAAGAACATTTAGTAACAGAATTGATCACCATAAAATAAATCATACATTCATACAGCGGCTGTCATATATTGAGTTTACAGGGTGCATGTAGTATCTAATAATACATCAACTTTTTTGCCTAAGGTCTCACAATGTTATCTCAGTCAAGGGTATATACTGAAGGAGCACCTACAACATCTGCTACAGATGAAGTGGCCAGAGATTAGTGATAAGATTATTTGGAATACAATGTTTTTTAATTAGTATCGTATCCTCTCCACAACTCAAGATGCAAAGAACCGTCCTATGCACAACCTTTACTGTTCATGGATAGTTCTGATTTTATATGTTAGTGCAAATCATGGAAAGGTATGGTGTGTTATTAGTTTGGAAAGGATTTTAACCACTCACTAATTTAATGGGAGGCTGAGAATGTACCGGTCCTACACATCTTGCATGTGGAGAGGATCCAAATCCTACGAATTAATGTAAACACTATCAGTGTTGACTTCAAGCAAGGTGCAGTTAGCAAATTCATGAATTGTGCAAGATTTATTTCCAAATACGAGCTAGGATGTTTTGACTTGTTCCCTTTTTTTCTAAATGCATAGTTGACTTTGTTTTGAATTGTATTTAGTATTCATGGTTGACTATGTTTTGACTAGGACCAAATATTCATAGTTGACTGTTTTATATCATTTTCCTTTTATAGTGAACCTTGACCTTAATAGCTTAAATTTTTAGCTATAATATAATTGATTATTAGTTACTTTCTTTAGTATCTCTACTGATTTTTTAACCCAATATTTATTTGTTTCTGAATAAAATTCGAATGTGTACCCGGATTCATAATGTTCATGTTTTTTCCTTGATGAATTGTTATCATTAATGTTATTCTTTTATCAATTGTACTATATTAGCATGTTACCCATACTATAGATGAGGTGAACCGCCATTAGCGAAAATGTAGCATTTCAAATATGCAAAAGTAAGATAAAAGGATCAACAGTTTGGCCAACCCAATTCTCCAATGTTGTTTGTACCACATGGTCAATTCCTCCCACTTTGTGGGTACCACATGTATAATAATTACATTCTCAATTTATGATGATTCCTACCACCTAAGTGACTTCCATATAAGTTTATGATTTTGAAAGTTAGGCAGTCTCCAATATACCTAACACTTCTTTTTACAGCCTAGAATGCTTTCCGAAGGATTTCTTATCCTGTTATTCAATTCATCATCAACACTTTTCCTTTTATCAACTGAAATCTGAGAATGAATTAAATCATTTCATTTCTCCTAAGTAAAATTGGTGTAACATATGTTTACTTCAGAAGAGTGATTGTTGGTTGAGAGCTATTTATCTGTTAAGACGATTTATGGAAAGATAAAAAGAGAGGAAAAGAAATCTGCATATGGTTTCATCGTTTAGTAAATACTTATGATTGGGATCGTAGGAGATGATATGATGGATTTTAGAAAAGAAACAAGTATCTAGTAGGTGTTGATGTAAATAAAGATATGTACAATAGAACAACAACTAGAGTAAGGGCAATTGGAGGACCAGAGCATTACACCAAGTTCAGCACTAAGTCTCTGTGCATTAGTTATGGATGGGCTTCATAGGAATATTCAGGACGAAGTAAGCCCTGTACTATACCTTATTTGCTGATGGCATAGTATTAGTTGATGATAGTAGAGATAGGATATAACTGTAAGTAGAAAGGTATAAAGGGCTTTGGAATCTAAAAGTATTAGAACTAGTAGAACTACAGAATACATGGAATGCAATGTAAGAAAAATTTTAAGCAGTGCAAATTCATAGGCAGAATGTAACTCAGAGTGTCCATTTTCACTATTTTAAGATCAATCATTTATCAAGATTGTGAAATCAAGAGAGATGTGAATCACATAATAAGAGCAAAGTAGAAAAGTGGATGTACTTCTAGAGTTTTATGCAATCGTAAATGTCCATGAAATTAAAGGTTAAATTCTATATTACGGGCATAAGACCAACAACGCTTTACCAATCCTGTTGGACGATTAAAAGACAACATATCCAAAAGATGAGCACGACATAAATAAAGATACTAAGATATATGAGTGGAAAGTAAGTGATGTGATTAGAAATGAATGCACTCATATGAAGTTAAAGGTTACCCCTTCTGAAGATAAAAGGAAGGAGAATTAATTGAAATGATCAGGGCAAGTACAAGACCGGAAGTATGGAGTGATACTTTTACATATTAATGGAGCAAGAAAGACTAAAGATAGGCCTATAAACTTGGATGAGGCAATTAAGAACTATATGGTAGTGGTTATTTAACCAAGGGAACAGCCCTTAACAGAAATGAGTAGAAGAAAAGGTTTCATGAGGCTAACCCCAAAAATATTGGTATGAAGGCTTCTGTGCTTCTTCTTGTTGTTGTTATGATGGTAAAATGTTGATGCAAGACGTCAAGGTTTTTCAAATGATTGTGACTAAAGTAATAATATAATAATAACTTGAATGTAAGTACCTATATTAAATCTTACAAAGACAGAGAATAAAAACTCCAAATAATCCTAATCCTTGGAACTTTGTATAATTCAGATTATAATTTGTAATACGCCAGCACTTATATCTATGATCAGTGATTCCCAGGAGGAATAAATCATTAAAAATGTTAAATATAGTCATGTACCCAAGTTGGGCTGAAAAAGGGGAAAAATAAAAAGTTCTAGGATGAATAAGTCATTAAGAATGTCAAATAGTAGTCATTTACCCAAGTTAGGTTTAATAAGAAAAAGGAAAAAAAGTGTTACCTTTGCTCCAGCTGCTCAAGAACCCATAGCAATTCCAATGTCCGCCTTCGTCAATGCAGGTGCATCATTGACACCATCTCCAGTTATAGCAACCTTGTACATCAATAACAACATTTTAAATCCACCGGTCTGAACATGAGTTTTCTCACAAGTAGTTAAATATTCAATAAGCTACCTATTAATTCTTAGAATAAATAATTGAAAACTACAAATGGAAATACTAAGAAATAGTGGATTATTACGAAATTTTAAATTGACATATGACATTCTGAAAAATAGACAGAATATTACTGAACTACTTTATACCGTAAGCATTGCTGGGGAACAAAACTTTGGATCAGTGCATCTGTCAATGCAGGTTATATAATAAATAATTGAGTGCGAAAGAGGGCCAACAGACAAAAAATGCAAATAAGAATACAACTCACTACTTCATTTTGGTTTTGCAGCACTTCAACCAACATCTTTTTATGAGAAGGTTCAGCTCTAAATATCATCCGGTTAGATCAGCTTTCTTAAGGGGGGTAATCACATAATTTGTCGAAAAATAAACACCCACCACATAGCATAAGGAATTTGTTAAGGATTAATAGGCACGGCTGTATGTTATCAAGATTGATAAACGTTGTAAAGAGTACCATTCTTTGCAGTGCTAGTGTTCGCTGCAGGGTTGGACGTTCTTCAGACTCAGCAGCTGTATATAAGTATCCAAAAAAATCATTCAAGTGCTCAAAAGCATCAAATTGCCGACAGAGAGGTTCTGCTGTAGACTAACAAAAATATAGAATGTAAATCTGCATGCCTAGGTATGAAATATAGTGCATGAAAGACAATCCTTTTCACTTATTTTATTATCCCCAGTGACCACTATAACACATATGCCAGCATTCGTACATGAAATCATGGCACTTCTTACTTCCTCTCTTGGTGGATCAAGCATTCCAACCTTAACAGCAATCAGAATGCTAATCAATTATATTAAAATAAGACAAGATAGCTGAAGGAAATTATCTGAAAACCTCAACAACAAAAAGTTCAAGAATTTGCCAGCACTGAAATGACATGCAGCAATGGATATTAATGGAAAGCCTCCACCACCAAAAGTTATGAAATGTGTGATCAATGAGCGATATATAGCAATTTGTAGAGGAAAAGTTTCAACAGTTTAATCAGTAAGCATAGGTTGCAAGGCAAAACCTAGAATAAGGTAGTCATGCAAATTGGAATTTGACAAACTAATGGTTATCTATCAAATCGTAACAAAGAGCACACTCAAAGTACATGAAACAGAAAGACATGTATGGGGGAGAGAAAACAAGTACTTGAACACAATTATAACTGATTTGCTATATCATAATAATTATTCTTGATAATTTATGAACATTTTCCATGGTTTTCTTAGGAAGAATTCCTGTCATTGACAAAGAGATATACCAAAATAATTCTGCTTAATCATATGTCCTTGGCCTTCAGGTACTCTTTCCTAAGCCCTTGACCTCAGTCCAGGCAACTCTTTTGAACCGCCAAGTTCATCAGTATACTTTTTCACTCAAGTCCTTGATGTCCATTGACCACCCTCTAGGTTTGTTTCAGTAAAACATTCCTCAACGATATCTTTCACGATATCACCTTCTAATAGAACTCAAAGGTAAGAGAGTTATCAATCAGCTTATACTGCATAGCGGATTTTAGCCTGTTGACCTTGACCATAAACTAAACAAATACTTTGATCATGTATTACATGCGACAGAAATGTCAACAGTCTTGGAATCAAGCTATCAGTAAATGATCTTCTACCCCAGAAACAAGCAAGCAGAGAAAGAATAGCATACCAGTCCAATGAGTGCAAGGTTCACCTCATCCTCATAGCAGAGTGTCTGTTGACCTGAGGGCATTCGTTTTAGAGCTTATGCTAAACATCTTTGAGTGTCTTTTCCAGCAAAACTGTCAAAATCAATTATATAATTAGAAGATTACAATAATAAAAATGTAAATTGTTCATCTCCAGTTAATCAAAACAGAAGTTTCAATCACTAAATAAGCTATCAGCACAGTAAGTAACACCACTGTAGCATTATGGTCAATGAACATGATATCAAATAAGGAACTGCAGAGACCATACAGCTACCAAATAATGCAATTAATATAACTATATATCAGCACCACCAGTAGCACAAGACTATAGCCTATTTTCCAGTAAGAAATGATATTGCAATGATGTGGACAACAAGTAGCTTCAAGCCTTTAATAAACAACCAAGTAATAGAACAGCTCCATAAGAAAATATTTGATTAACCGTCAAAGCACTCGTCTGTGTTTCTACGAGGTGATATATACTGATAAAAGATTGATATTTTTTCTTCTTCTTTGCTTCAATATATAGGATTCATGTTAGATAGTTAAAGTGGAGAAGCACTTTCGAAGTTCCATTTGATTGCAGATATCAACGAAATTGAAAGGACTATATGAAGGCTATAAGACAATCAATTTCATTAAACATAGGTAACTAAGAAACATGTTAAAATATTAAGTGCGAGAAATGAAGATGTTAAAATGGATGATTAGTATTACAGTAAGAGATGGATAAGAAATAAGTGCACCTGTCAGAAGTTAGAGGTTGCTTCTATTATAGCTAGAATAAGAGAGAATCGATTTACATGGTTTGGGTTGTGCAACAGAGAAAGTGCATTAATTAGAAGTGACAGAGTCATAGTTAATGGAACAATGAGGACTAAATGTAGATTTAAACGAATATGGATAGAAGCAACTAAAAAGGACATGTGTCTGTTGATTTTTAACTATGCCGATGGACCTTAACCAAGCTAAATAGCAAAACACATAGGCACACCCAAATTTAAAGTAATGGTTTTTGTTGTTGTTGTTGTATATGTCAACGGTACATATTTTAAATGGTGTGTTAGTATTCAGCATTTGCCATGGTATATGTGTCTTCAACATATCCACAGCATTTTTTGGTATGTAAGAATAACTTTGGAGTTTAATCTATGTTTTGAGAGTTCAAACTTTTCTATTCAAATCAGGAATTTAAAAAGAGTAGGGCAGAAGCAAATAAGAAGTTTTTGTAGCACATCTTATAACCTAGAAGCAAAAAAGAAACTTCTATTGCATATAACAGCATAATACTACTTATAGTACTCCCAAAATGCTAGCTTAGAAGATCCTCATAACATGAAGAGAAAATGGCTAATAAACATGAATTGACTTGGAAGAGAATACTGAGATAACTGCTTGCCCTGTGCATATTTTGGTTTGGTAAGATTTAAAATACAGAAAATAAAAGCTTCAAAATATAAAATTTATTGGCGAGAGGTTATTCACTATTTAACCATTCTGCTTTTCAGGACCAACATAAACCTCAATCCAACCAGCCACGACGAAGAACTGATCCTAAAATATGAAAAACAATAATTCTTCGGTATATCTTGGTAATCAGTGCAAACTAAATCTTTGGTTCTCACAAGAAGTCCCAGAAAGTTCAGCAACAAATTGTTAGGTATAAATAATTTATTGATGGCTTCCAAAAGCATTCAGAGGGAGATTCCAGCATATGGTATGTTTAGATATTTAGCGATGCTATTACTTAAAAAGGCAATATTTGATCAGTTCTTTGAGTAAGAATCATAGCATTATCTTATCTTCACTATGATACGAACTTCAAGTTCTTATGACAGAGCACGAAGAGTTTCCTTAAATATGATAATGGAAATGAAAACCAAAAGCACGATCAGGATCTTCGTCGCCCGAGATAAGAGTCATAAGACTTATATTATATGAGCCATAGTAAGAAAAATATGAGACTTTTTGGTAGTACCGGTGAACTAGATAGCCGCGACAAGGGAATCTGGGACAGAGGACTCATAATATCTCCATAGATCTAGCAAAAGCATAAGATTCCATAACGTCAGGGGCTGACCGCTGAGCTCACTCTGGCCTCGCATTCATATTTTGACAATATCTCTTTCTCCTTCTCTTTTTCTACTTAAGTATATTTAACGACTAAAGTTATTTAGTGTAACATCCTAGTTTGTCATTGTTTCAACTTCGTAGGGTTGCACTAAGGATTAAAAGAATTATGAATAAATCTTTTGAAAGAACCGCATGTTGGAGAAACAAGACACATGTTGATAAAGTGGAAACAGTCTTAAATAGTAATTTAGAAGTTTGGAACAACAATCTTGAGATATGCACTTAAAGTTATTAGAGAGGCATCTAGATGGTAGTGAAAGTTAAACGGCAACAATGAAAGTTAGCACATGAAGCAAATGGCAAACAAAAATGTAAATCTCATAAGAGAGGAAATTATGAATCATAAACATTCCTCAATTATGGAAAGTAACAAACAAGTTGATGGAGCAGCCTTCACAGCAACTAACTTATATAGATGAAGATGTACAATTTTTTTTGGGAAAACTATGATACATATGCCACTTTCCCCAACTAAAAAATTGACGTGTCCGTTTGTGTTGGGCATAACACATGTGTCCCTGAGCCCGACACTTCTAAATGTGTTTACTGTTAATTAATGTCAAAAGTATTTACATGATGAAGTATGTTATGACATCCTTTTGACTAAAAAAATTAAATATTTTATTGAACACTTTAATATTCTAGATTTTTACAAATGTGAATAACAACTCATTACATATAAATTGTTATATATTATATGTATTTGTTTTAAAAAGACATATATAGTCACGTCCACATATGTAGATGTTGGAGAGGTGCCATGTCGAACACCCTTTGCCTGTGTCAAAACACGATATTCATGGTCTACAAATCATAGAGGGAAAGGCTGATACGTTGAGACTAATTGTTTGATTTCCATACAACGGGTAATAGTTGCATAGATGAGCAAGTTTAAAAAGGTAGCACTGATTTCAAAAAAGAAGAGCAATTATCACACATCTGGAAAACCCCCACCTCACTAAACAAGGAAAACGTGTATAATTCCGGAGGCTTAAATAGAAAGAAGAGACAAATTATGAAACCATTTGAAAGCTCCCACATGCAGCAAATCGTTTTAGGCCCTTTATTTATGGTTCCATTATACAACCCTTTACACCCTTGTATCATTTTAACACCATTTAATGCATTTACAAATACATTTTTATCCTTGTCTCTTTCTATCAATTCAAATCCAAAATTCCAAAATCCAAATCATTGTGTGTGGTGCCAACTCTTCCATACTGCAAATAGAAAAAATAAAGACTGGCCAGCGGAAAGGCCTATTGTTCCTAGTGATGCTAAAAAGGACCAAAGATCGCCAAGAGATGGCAAACATGATGTCTTTACCCTACACTCCAAAAAATTAAAACAACACCCATACAACAAAGAAACTACTACTTTCGATGGCATGCTAAAGAGCGGATAAGACATTGTCAGTGGTGGCATACATTGAAGATAAGCATAGGGCAATCTAAGAAGGAAAAGCAAGATGTTAACCACTTGCAAGAATCGATAAAGAAGGTTGGTCGTCATGATATTTTTGAAGGTTAGGATCACCATGCAAAGCTTTCAGGCGTTCAACTTCGTTAGATTAGCGACATTGCATGAGGTAATGAATGTGCTACTAAGAGCAAGTCATCAGGTCTTATCAAAGTTGAATAAGTTTACTTGATAGATGAGATCCATGATAAGGTTTCAGAAAAAGCAACAACATTTTTTCTAGAGTTAATTGTGTCTTCTCTAGTGCCCAAGCCATGGAAGAGTTGGAAATGAGACAAGTGTCAAGGTGGGGTCACATTTTTAGAGTAAGATGCCGGTGGTTATGGGACACGAGGTGGGAATAGGGGGTGGCAGCTGTCATTAATGTGCATGTGAGAGGAAGTGGGGGATGGTGAGGAGAAAAACAAGAGGAATAGAAGAAGTGGGACTGAATGAGGATTACGTATTTTGTTCCACGCAACCAAGATTTGGACCAAAACCTTATCCAGTCTAGATCCCTCTTATCACAGCTATGAGTAATCCCCTCCCTTACCTATCATGAATGTCATGTTCTTCTTCTCTTAGGTTTTTCTTCTCCTCTAGGTGAGGTACACAAACCCATACTCTTAATTTTGAGGAGGGTGAACAAGGGCAGAAATCAAACTAAAATTAATAAACCTATTTATTGCAGCACAGCTACATTCAACGCAAGGTGATTTCTATTTGGATTTAAAGTCAACTATTAACCTTAATACCCAGCTAATTGAGTGGCACAATCTCTACGTAGATGCATTACATTGAGATGATCTCTACTAAGCTATTCAAAATTATGCGGCAACAAATTTAAATCAAACCAAATTAGAAGGTTCAATTAAACTTAATCCAGAAGAAGAAATTCAAGAATTCATATCAGAAACATAATCCAGAAGAAGAAATTCAAGAATTCATATCAGAAACTTAATCTAGAAGAAGAAATTCAAGAACTCATATCAGAAACTTAATCCAGAAGAAGAAATCCAAGAACTCATACCGTTTCTGCCGTATATCCCTGCATTCTCCTCGACCTACAGTTAGGTTTTAAAAAAACAAATAAATAATTCCTACAGCAAAAGGATAGCGTAAAGAAAGGATCGCATCGAATCGGATTTTGTTACCTGTGCGTCGGTGAAGCCTTTGGTCGGATCTACATCGAAAGCATCCAAAACCTAAAGAAAGAGATCAATAAGCTCCGCACCGAGATCGAACACGATGATCAATAAGAAAGAAAGAGGAAACAATCAATTCTTCTCACCTTGGCGGTGGATCTGGCGAAAGCATTCTCCATGATTTGATTGATGATTGAGATAAAAAGCGGTGATTAGGGCTGAGAGGGTAATGGGTAGCGTGAGAGCGAGCGAGAGAGCAGCAATGGAGTCTGGTGAGGAGTTTTGGGGTTGAGAGAAGTGAAAGGAGATCGCTGCGACGCGTGGTGTAACTTGCAGCGGCAGCAGCAGTTGGAGCTACGCCCTGATCGAAACGAAAAGCCCGTCGCCGGTGCTGCTGCTGCTGCTGGGGAGTCGGATTGGGGGCTACTAGGATTACAGGGAGTTTCTAGATGGGCATAGCATATTTCTTAGTGAGCCCACTTAAAAAGATCGTTTTATTTACAATTTTGCCATTATTTTTTTGGTCAAAAATGCCCAGGCTTCGTCTCCTCCTTCATCCTCTGCACTGCTTTTTTTTTTTTATTTCCGCACGAAAGCAAATCAAAGTCAGAAATTAATAGGAAAATTTTTATTTCAGAATCCAAATCCTATCATGCAGGAGCATGTCTAGACTCCTCCTATCCCCTCTCATGGCCCGTCGGGCGATGGTTTCGTGGGCATCAGCCGCGCCAGAGGAGTAGCGGGTGGCTTCGAACACGTCGAGCTCACTGGAGTGTTTGCGGCGTTGGTGGGAGTGGGAGGCGGTGGACATGGGTGTGTTGATCATGCCATGCATGTGGTCCAAAATTTTGCTAAGTCTCTCCTCCAAAGTACATGTCTTTGTGCTCAACATGCAGGTCAACATGCACATCTTGCACTTGTGGCTCACTAGAGTGACCTTGCCTCCCATCTTTCTCTTGCCAATGTGCTCAGCTAACGCAGCAGGATTTAATGAGCTGCACCTTGCAAATAAAATCAACATATGCATTTTGAGTTTTATCTCTCAAATTGAGAAAGAAATATATCTTTCAATATCTTGGCTAGCCAGCCTAGATGAATTGTGTCTGGCCGGGCTAGTAGCCCCGGACCAATGTAAATTGTCCGGGTCTGCTAGCCCGGATCAGTTGCACTGGTCCGGACTGGCTAGCCCGGACAGTGTACCAGAGTCCTGACTCCTTGATCCGGATTTACAGTCCCGGATCACCTAAAAATGATTTGGTTCTGTAAACCCGGATCATGGATACAGTGTCAAAGATGTCCTGATACGATGTGTACAACCCAGTAGATAACAAATTTGTTATCAAAACAAACAATAGTAATATCCGAAACTGATGTTGGTTGAAACAGATTAAATAGAGTGCATGACAAAGAACAACTGTATCATTGATCCAACATATCAACAATTCATTCATCATTGCAAAATAAAAGTTTGCCATAGCAATATCTAAGACACAATTAGGGTTTACAAAAATATTGATAAACGGTACTTATCCATGTTTCAAACTTCAAATACGGTGTGTACAACCCGGTTGATAATTAAAATGTTATCAATATCAATACGGTGTGTACAACACTGGATCATACGAGCAAATCAACCCCGAGAACTGCACCTTTAACAGAGCCGCCACCGCATGAATGTGCTGCTCCAGCGCCCCGGCAATCTCAACCAGCATTGCCACCAGCTCCATCGTTCCCTGTGGGGTCAACGCCTGTGGCCGCTCCAGCAAGAACGCCATCACCCTCCTGATCTCCTTCAGATTCTGCTCCGTCGGCTTTGCCCCCATTTCACCCTCCTCAAACAAGCATTGCTCCGTCGGCTTCTCTCTTCTCTGTCTCTCTTTTTCTGTCATTCTCAATATGTCAACAGATGACTTTTTATAGCTTTTTTGGAACGTAATCATTCTTTAAATCTTTCCATCATGGCTTGGTGGAATGTGCTTCCTGCTAAGTAGGTCAAGCAAAAGAGTACCGAAACTGTATACCACACTCTCCGGTGTCACTTTCCCTGCCAAATCGATGAAATAAGAAATCAACTCGGTTACTCTCACACTCAACAACAAATTTGAAGAATTTATAAGGGTTTCTACATCTTCTATATGTCTGCCAGACAAAACAATCAGAGAACAATAACAAAGAACAATCTAAATTCAATGGTGATGACCTTAAGCGATGTTTTCAGTTATACCTGTCCTGAGGTACTCTGGTGGCGTGAATGCCAAATTAGTACTATAGCTCTTCCCATCCCTGCTATTCTTCATCAGACCGAAACAAGACAGTCTCGGACTCCCATCCTACAAAAGCAAAACCCTCATTCAGTGAAAATGACACGAGCCCATAACCAAACAACTCAACAAATTGCCCAAAAACACTCTAACACATCGAATAGAACTCTATAGGCATTGAAGTCGTGGTACAGCGCTCGGCCTTTACTGCCGCAGTACTCCAGCGCCTACGCCAAGTAGAGCACCACCCTTATCCTCATTGCCCAGCTCATCGACTGCACGTCCCCTTTACCCCCAAATTCCCCCAACAAAATTGCCCAAATTATGCTCAAATCTCGGCAGATTCGACTCAAATTCACTTAAAAAAGCGAGTTTTTGTAGCTTACAATGGAAGAGATGCTTGGCTAGGGTTTCGTGGGGCATGAACTCGGCAACGAGAAGCCTCTCGTCCCTCTCACAGCAGCAACCAATTAGATTCACGAGCCTCTCGCTCCGCAGCTGTCCCACCGATCTCGCCTCATCCTGCAGTCAATTTCCATTCGAATCATCAATCGAAAACTAAAATTTTAGCTTGGAATGTGTTTTAAAATCTATACTGACGAGGAACTGGCGAGGGTCGGGCTAGGCCGACTTATTGAAGCGCTTGACGACGACGACGCGGTCGAAGAGGAGGCTGCGGTACACGACGTTGGGGGCTTTCTCGCCGTGCTCGGAGACGATATTGTCTGGCGAGAAGTTGTGGGAGAGAGGAGGAGATGAGAGAGAGGAGGAGACGAGGGTATTTGGGGAATATTGGTGGGCTCACTAGGAAAACCCTCTCTTTTGAAAAGAGAGGGTGTGCTCACTAGGAAAAATCATATGCCCATCTAGAAATTCCCGGATTATATTCTTTAAAAATTTTAATTTAGTCTCCCAAAGCTTTATATTTTGAATTTAGTCCCCCAAAACCTTAAAATTACCTCACTTTTGTCCATGAGAAATTCTATTTGTGCACGGTATTTTATACCAAACTCCTATTTTGAAATACTATTATTTTATTCTTTATGTCCAAATTTTTTTTCCAAAAATACTCCTCCTTTTCTCTAACTTCTCATCCCGTCTGATTCCATCTTTATCCATTTTTGTTTGAATCGGATGTTAATTTAAGAGCAAAAAATATTTTGGTAGGATATTAATACCCAACCAAGAAACGTGCTGGTCGGGTGTTAATAACCGACCAGCTAACGAAATCTCCCCCACAAAAGAAACTAATTAACGATAAATTTAAAAAAAAATGCATAAAATCTAAAAAAAAATTAAATTGTACCTTAGATTTGTCCTCTAACACCAATTGCATGTTTAAATTTTCCATTTGCATAAAAAAAACTCAAACTCAAAATCTAAATTTCACTTGTCACAGTGAAATTGAAGAATTTAAAATTTTTCTAATCTTTTCAGAAACGTTAATGTAAAAAATTTTAAGGGGTCAAGAAATCAAATCGATAATTTTATAGGAGATGTGTTTTTATTAAATACTAAAAAAAATATTTAGGATTTTAGAGAGAAAATAGAGGAAGAAAACGATGAGTTATAGTTTCAAATTTTAAGAAGTTTTAGTTTGGAATTTATAACGGTAATTCAATCTAAAAAATAATAGTAAACTTGTAATTATTTATAAGTTTCAAAACCGTGCGTCAAGAGTAAAATACCGTGTGCAAATAGAATTTTCTTTAGTCCATCAGCCATATTTTTGGTCCGAATTTCCTGTTATATCTCTCATTACTTCATTTTAGTCCTCCATTCTCTCTTCCTCCTCTCTTACTCTTCTTATTAGATTTCCTTCTCTATTTTTTTTTCCTCTCTCTTTTTTTCCTCTCAGTTAATCTCTAAAGTGAAGTAACTCTGATTCAGGGTAAACCAATAAGAAGAGAAAAGAAAGAGTGAGAGGAGATGAATGGAGAGGAGAACCTAATAATAAGAGAAAGAGGTGAGGAAGAGGAAAAGGAGGACTATTGTGAAGTAACTCAGAAGTATAACGGAAAGTTTGGACCAAAAATATGACTGAGGACTAAAGTAAGATAAGTTAAAGGATTTGGGGATTAAATTCAAAATAAAAAGATTTGCGAGACTAAATTCAAATTTTTAAAAATTTAAGGAACAGATATGTAAAAACACTTTATAATTATTAGTAGAGAGTTCCTAGATGCGTCCCATGTTATGTTTTTCCTAGTGAGCCCCAAAAATTAGGGAAAAAATACCCTCAAACATGGGCTCATCTAGTAACTCTCTTATTACTACTCTGACATCCAATAAGAATGATACTAACAAAGGGCTTGTCTGGGCTATTTTGCTTCGGATTATACAAACCATAACAGACAGATATTAAAATAATATCAGAACAATAATGATTCACTATTTATTGTTTTTTATTCAAATGCATTCTTTCTACGCTAAATTTGATAAAATATTTATTATCCATGTGGCAAAAACATATCGAATTAATCCACTTTGCACCACATGTCTAATAATAGAGATAACATAAATTCACTTTAGTTATTGTCTTGATTAGTGTTTCTCATGTATGTTGCTGGCCAAAAGAATAATAAAATAATGCATTTTTTAGTTACATTTTGAGGGGAAAATAATTCATGAAATTTTCTTCACTTGATTTGGGCCTCGTGGCTTGTTTTCTTCAATTCTCTCTCCCTCTGGAAATAGATGCAGTTGATCATCCATGGCTCTGCCTTGTGGAGCTTTTGCTGCAATTGACGGACCATCTTCTTCCTCAAAAATGTTAGCAGTTAAAGATCTAAGATCGCATGTCAGATCAGCCGGTGGAAATGGATTTGGAAGTAGGGGTTTTCTAACGTTTGTTTTGTTATCGACGGCCACAGCAGTAGCCTGTGCTAGTGATTCAAAGAAAGCACTTCTGCAGGGTACCCTGAATTTTTATCACTTTGCAATGTGGGCATAGCAACATGAAGTTTGCATCGTTATTTATGGCTGCCTTTGGCTTATGTTCAGAGTACATAAAGAGGTTGGAGCAGGGGTGGACATACTCTTAAGCCCTGGTTAAGTCTGTCACTGCTCAAATCTATAAGTCTGCTCTCTCTCTCTCTCTCTCTCTCTCTCTCTCTCAAGTCTCAGTGTCAAGACTCAAGCTTGTAGTTTTTTCTGACATCCTTTTGGCCCTTCGCTATTACTTTCAAACTCCTTCATAACTAAAACTTGAGATATTTTCCATTTCTCCTGTTACTTTAATAAAAATTTAAGAATATATTATTCAATATCAATTCAATAAAAAATGATCAGGTGCTGCTACTTGCTGCTCAACAAGCTTCCATACGGCAAGAGCAAACATCAATTTTTGAGCACAACTTCATAAACAATTTCAATAGATAAAGCACCCAACACTAATCTAAAACAAAATAAAAAGCATCTATCAGCATTTCATACATAAGCATCTACATTATATAGAATAAATTTATTTTAACATAACAAATAATATAGTCTCCTGTTACATCTGAACAGGGATACACTTTGTATTCTATATCAAACTGCGCCTCTATTTGAATTTGCTGCTAAAGATCAATGACTTTGCCAAGGCCAAGAATAAATTCTTCAAATAAGTCTGCCAGTAAACTGCTTGAACCATCACCTAACAGCCTTGCAGATCTCGCCACTTTAAGTAAATCAATCCAGCCCTGTAATGAGTGTAAGCGCCCGCAACAACCAGCACATGAAAGAGCTGATGACTATGCCCAGCAATGTCAAACTTCCCTGGCATCCATCTCTCTGGAATTCTTGTGGCATAGAGCAATGCCCCGAGACCATACAAAGCTCCCATCAATATCTCATATCCTGTTGTATAAAGTGCCTCTTGATGATGTCTGAACAAGATGAGCTTGTGCAGCACTGGCACCACACCGGATACACCCATCCCAAAGAAGAGGCCTGCCCGGAAAGACCTGTATTGAGGAGTCTGGAAGAATGGCAATAGGGAGGCAACGATGGTGGCAATGCCGAGAACAGTTATGGAAATAAGGTAAAGGTTGCAGAAGAAGGGATTGCACATGAAGGAGTAGTACACGGGAGGATAGAAAGAGGTCGCAATGAGGGCAGCAATGCCGGCATAATCAAGGCGCAGCATGATGTATGCAACACGTCGGGAGTGACATGAGAGGAGGTGGCATGTGCTGCTGGCAAGAAGGCAGAACATGGCTCCACATAGGAAGGCAAAGAATGGCCAACGAGCGATTGGTCGTACAAGAAGAGGCGCTATCATGTTGGCCAAGTCTTCTATCATGCTCCGCTACAATGATATGGTGCATGTTAGATGTATATAAATTTACAGATGAAATAAGAGCACTACAAATATCGTAACCTTCTTTTAAGTAACAATACAACCAAAATCACATTTCTCACAAACAAATAAAGCAAGCTAGCGATGCTGTAAGAGCATCAAAGTTACAACTTCTTTAATAAGGCTGAGAATGACAAACTCCCACGCTTTGCTCTTCTAACAAGAGAGAAGTGTCTTGGGGGTCCTCTTATCCATGACCTCAATGTCCTGGTGCCAGTAAAAGTTCAACTCTTTTTATTTATATATTAATTTTTTTGCGAGAGATTTTTTAAGTAAATGTGCATGGATGGGTGCAGACTCTAAACATGTTACACTCACTTGCATCGATCTATCATATGAAAAATATGAATAGATCAAACATTTGTGGTTATAGATAAGTTAGGAACCATTTCTCTAAATCTTCGAAAAAGAGCATTCTTCCCGTGCCCATTCAATTGAAGAATAAACTTGGGCAGATTTATACATATTGAGTATAAGAAAAAGCTCTATGAAAGTTCACTGAAATACTTACGTTAGTTTGACTGGCATGGGAAAATCTCTGGGGCAAGCAATTTGAGAGGAGTTCCAGAAGGTGCCAGTTGGATAGAGATGTTAGCTTATCCATGGAAGGCAATGAAGTCTTCAGATCATCTCTTAACCTTTGCAAGTTAGATAAATGTGACAATGAAGGGAAGCAAGCAACAAGTTCTGACTGAATCTTGTGCAGGTCAGCTTTTCTCAGAACCTGTGGCAAATGTTGCAAGGACTGCAGATCTACAACCTTCGGAACCTTAGTTGCTGTATATATCGTCAAAGCAAGAAAAATGAAGAACCCGATCAGGTGCCTGTGAAATAAATCCAAGGAAGGAGTTTAGTAGCAAGAATACTGCATTAAAAATCTCAAGGAGTTAACTGACATTATCATATAACATAGAGACAAATGCATTATCTGATCCTTACAGAAGGAAGGAGACATGTTTCAGGACATCACCCTTTTAGAAGTAGCATGTGTTTCCACACACAAACACAAACAGAACAAGAAGAATGGTTTTTAAAATAAAAAAAAAAACAAGGAGCACTAATTCACCATCTACCGTTTATTTTCTCCCCCAGTGCATATTTAGCTTAATATGGATTACTTGTTTAGCAAATATTCCATATAAAACACTAGAATTTTCATCTTCGCGCCCAAGATTCTTTTCTTCTAAAAGTCAGTATATCCACCTCAGAGCAAATATTTACGAATTGGGGATGGAATTCTGAATTTGGCAGGAAAAACAAATTCTAGCATATGGGCTTTCACCTCTCTCTTCCTTTTTTTTGCTTTTCATTGGAACAAACAAAGGAGAGGTTGTACGTTCAAACTAGGCCACCTACAGGTTTAGACTAATCTTCTCCCATATTGTGGAGAGGGTGTCTATGTCATCATTTAAGCCCTTCACCTTCAAATGGGATGAAAAATGAAGCACACCTCTTTCTCGGGAACTGTCAAGCAGAACTGCAAAAATGTTATAACCAGCTGACAACCTACTGCCAATCTTTTTTGTGACAATTTCCTACCTCAGAAAAATACAAACAACGAAGTAACTAAAATCTAAAACCTAATAGGCCAGTGGGAGGTAGAAAGACACAAAATACGTCATCCAACCATGGAGTAACACCCAAGAATCTTCTAAACTAGGAAAGAGAATCTTCAATATTCTTCATAACTGGGGCAAGAGTCTAGATCCAAGGATGGATTATGACAGCAATTGGGAATTGCATCCATATCTAAGTCATCATATGAGCATAAAGAATCCAGTGAGAACAGATTCACAAGGAGTGAGTTATCCAACCTTGTTTTTCAGGGAAAGAAAAGGAGAAGAATGCAAATTTCATATATGATATGATTCAATGAGGTTAAGATTTTTTTTTTTTTTTTTTTTTTCCAAGTTTCATTGTAGATGGAACTATCTAATCAATTTCAAAGGCGAAAATTACCTTCCCCTTCAACTAGGTGCCCAGATTCTGTTGCATGTCATTTCATTAATTACATCTCAAAATGAAATGTTTTAACGGGCCAGGGTGGAGACGCTAAATCTCTGATCACGCCATCCAGGATGAGCAAAAGACTGGAAGAGAAAAGAGGTGGCCAGCACTATCAGCTGGAACAGGTGGCAATGACAGCTACTAAGAGAAAGGCCGATCTGACAGATCCTCTCCCAGGTACTACTAACCCTGAGTTTAATATTCTTAATTGTGTGCCTGATGATGTATTAATTGATTTAGCACATACTTGTGATATTGAGTTGGGGGTAGGAAGCACTGACCAACTACACACTCTCACGATGTTAAAAAACCTAGAAGTTGTGTCTCTAGAAGACCAGAAGGAGGCCATGTCGCCTTAGCGCACAGGGTAGGGCCGCTCATGGAGAAGAAACTCACTTGTTTTGATGAATTGCATTTTTTGGAATGTTCGAGGGTTGGGGAATCCGGTCAAACGGCGAATAGTTGCGGAAGTAATACGCAACAATAAGATTGATATTGTATGTATGGAGGAGACAAAACTATCTAATCCTGATCCTCGGATTTTGGGTTCAATTGTTTCAAAGAAATTTTACAATTTTTGCATTTTGGACGCAAGGGGAGCGTCAGGCGGGATTATAATTAGGATCAATAAAAAATATCAGATTCTGAACTCATGGTCAGGAGAGTATTCTTTGACGTTAGGGTGAGGAGATTAACGGATGGGTGAGTCCAGGTGGTAACGGCGGTGTATGGCCCGAATGAAAAAAATTTGCGCACGCATTTCTGGAAGGAACTTACAATAATCAGAAACCTCTACGACGACCCGTGGATTTTAGGAGGGGACTTTAATATTACCAGATTTGCTAGTGAAAGGAAAGGGGAAGACCGTTCACGCAAAAATAGATAAGAGTTCAATAACATCATTAGCCAACTAGACCTCATAGATTTACCACTGTCGGACCGGCTATTCACATGGTCAAATATGAGGCTTAACCCAGTGCTGGCTAAGTTGGATAGGGTACTCGTCTCGGATACTTGGGAAGTAAAATTTTCCCTAGCAGAGATTTGCTCTCTCCCGCGACCGACCTCAGATCACACTCCAATCATGCTTACTGTTGGAGAGAAGGTACAACAAACGCATAAGCGTTTCCATCTAGAGAAATTGTGGCTTGAACAGAAGGAAGTGCACAACCTGATCAGAGAAAGTTGGGGTCATGATACAAGAGCAAGAGATGCAACAGCAAATATCTGCATTAAACTGCGTCGTTTACGAAAGGTATTATGGAGATGGAAAAGGCGCATCCGAAGAGAAGGGTGGAGCGAGAAGGAGGATATTTTGAAAAAGATGGACACTTTAGAAAAATTGGAAGAGAGCCGCAACTTATCACTGGATGAGAACAGAAGACTACTAAATCTTAGAAGAAAACTTGAAGAAGTATATAAGAGGGAGGAGCTACGATGGAGGCAGAGAGCTCATGCTACTTGGCTAAAGGAGGGGGATGCAAATACTGTATTTTTTTATAAATGGGCAAACATGCGACATAGAATGAATAAAATACATCAGCTAACGGTGAAAGATGGACAGGTTAGCGGAGATGCGTTACAAGAACATGTGTATCATCATTTTAAGCGCATGTTTGGCAGGGCGAATACATTTCGTGTTCAGATGAAAGAAGAAGCTTGGGAAAAGGAGGTGGAGCTCTCAGACCTTGAAGAAGAGTTTCGGGAGGAGGAGATTAAACGAGCAGTATGGAAATTAGGCCAGGATAAGGCGCCAGGTCCTGATGGATTTCCGCTATTCTTTTTTAAATTATTTTGGAAAGACATCAAGAGTGACCTAGTTTGGCTAATGGAAGAGGTATTTCAGGGGATAAGTAGATTGGATAGGATCAACTACTCGGTCATTACCCTAATACCAAAAAAGAGCTCGCCGGGTCAAATTGGTGATTACAGACCGATTGCGCTGTTGAATAGCTCCATTAAGATTATGTCAAAAGTACTGGCTAATAGATTAGCACCGAAATTACAACTACTAGTAAAGGACTATCAAACGGGTTTTATCGCCAGCAGAAATATCTTAGAAGGGGTGGCTACGACATATGAAGTCATTCACCAGTGCAAGAAAGCCAAAATAAATGGTTTTATGCTGAATCTTGATTTGAAAAAGCATATGATATGGTGAATTGGGACTGTCTGATGGAGACTCTCAGACAGATGGGTTTTGGGGAGAAATGGAGATTATGGATTAAAGCCTGGTTGTATTCCGGAAAAACACAGGTAATAGTAAACGACTCAGTGGGAAAGGAAATACTACTGAAAAGAGGTCTGAGACAAGGTGATCCCCTCTCTCCGCTACTATTTGTTTTGATAGCAGATGGTTTAAATTCTATGCTTCAGAAGTTGAAGAAAAAGGAGGAGATAGCATGTCTCCCAGGGGCTCCCAACATACCCTTTGTTAATTTACAATACGTAGATGATATGCTGCTTTTTGGAAGGGGTAACATACGAGAGGCGATAACCTTAAAATGGGCCCTTTGCTGTTATGAGGCATGGTCAAGACGAAAAATTAACTTTGCTAAAAGTTCGTTGATTTGTTTGGGAACAAGAAACTTGTCTATGCAACTAATTAGGGGGGTATTTCGCCGTAAGGAGGAGCAGCTCCCAATCACATACTTAGGAAAACCTTCGATAAAGGACTGCCTCCCCCTCTTGGACTGCTTTGAGAAAAAGTTGGACAGGTGGAAAGGAAAATACCTGTCATTGAGTGGGAAGATTGTGATGCTCAACGCAGTACTCTCCTCACTCCCGTTATATTTAATGTCCTTTTTCATAATGCCAAGATGGGTGCGAGAGAAAATTGACCAGATAAGCAAAAGATTTTTCTGGAATGGAGTTGATGCCTCATCTAACAAGTATCACTTACTCCCATGGGGTCAGGTATGTAGGCCAAAAGAGGCGAGAGGTTTAGGGATCGTTGATCTCAGAACCTTTAACATGTCTCCGATGACCAAATGGTGGTGGCATTTAATTATGAAGAAGCAGGGCTCGCTTCAAAAGTTATTACGCCACAAGTATGACCCGAAGGGAGGCATGTTGTATGGGAAAGCAAAGAAAAAGCATAATACATCGGCCTTCTGGAAGGAGATGTTAAGCGTAAGACATTTAATTTGCACAGTCTGGAATATAAACTGGGACAGGGAAACAAGATAGCCTTTTGGCATGACAGATGGTGTTCTCAACTTCATCTAAAGACATTATATCCAGATCTCTATCAAAAATCCAATGATAAAAACGCCAGGGTTTGCGATTATTGGGGATGCTCAAGATGGAGATGGAATTCCACGGCTTTATCTGGACAGGATTTCATTAGAATAAAATTGCTTAAACAGTTCTTGAGTGATTTAGCCCCCTCTCCATCAGAAGATGATAGACCAATTTGGAGATGAGAGACGAATGGTAATTTCACAGTAAGAGCCACATACCGACACTTCATAAACGGTGGAATTACCTATGCAAATACTACATGGATTTGGAAAGTTAAATACCCTCAGAAGATCAGACTGTTTCTTTGGCTAACTTGTAAAGATGCTCTCCTAAGCTGGCCAAAATTACAGAAAAGAGGCTGGTGTGGCCCCAATATCTGTCTATTATGCAAGAGGGATGCGGAGTCTAGCGAACACATCATATGTAATTACTCGTTCTCTAAAAGTACATGGGAGACGTGCACTAGGGCATTAGGATTGCACATCGGTATTGCCTTAGATAAAAATATCTGGAGGAGACTTGATAGGAGGGATAATGATAGTCATAGACTTAGAAGTGTTATTGCGGCATTTTGCTGGAATATATGGAGAGAGCGAAATAATAGATTATTTAATGATAAATATCGTCCTATGGAGTATTGCGTGAGACTCACCGTTCATGATTTCATTATTTGGACAGGTGTTCCCTCGGATGAGGAGAGGCTTCACTTATCATGTGGCTCTTCCGGAAATGATGCTGATGACACTTCGCCAGATAAGGAGTAGGAACCTATTCCAGAGATGCGAGAGCGGATGGACTGATCATATAATATCTTGTTGGCTGGAACTCTGTAGTTTTATTTTGTTTTGCTTCTTTTCTTGTTAGTACTTTTTAATATTTGCATTGTAAGCTTATTTTGGGCCACTCCATCGGTGGACCCTGAATACTTTTGTTCTGTTATTCTCTCTTTAATGGAACGCGAAGGGCTACATCCCGCCGTTTAAGGTAAAAAAAAAATACATCTCAAAATAGATATATCTCAACTCTTAACCTAGACTAAGATGTTTCATCAAATATGTCAACAATTAACTACAATAATAAATATAAGCAAATGCAGCAAGTCCTTTTATATATTTATATTTCTCTTTCTGTTTAATTTTTAAGAAAGAATGTGGTAAGTTAAATTATCATTTTACTAATCCTACGTAGCCTATTTTATAGAAATATATACATTGGTTTGTTATTCACATATGAAAAAAAGTTAGAATAATAAAATGAACAATAAAATATTAGTTATTGTCAAAAGTGTAGAGTAACATATTCTATCTTGTGAATTTTTTTATGTAAATAGAGGTTTCCACGTTTACCAGCGCTGCACAGGTAGACATAGGTGTTGTGTATTGTATAACTCGACACAATAACTTTTTGCTTGGGTGGAATGTCCTTCATATCATAGAAAAAAGTTTCAAATTTATAATGAACGATGGGACCCTTACCTTCAAATAATTTCATAGGCGAAATTTCAAATCCACTTTAATGTCCCCTTTCAATAAGTAGATAAACTTTTCTTGTATGTCATTTACCATTTCATCAATATCATAACCTAAATCAAGAAGTTGCATCAACTATTGTGTCAACAAAGGGACATAGGCATAAACAAAACTTCAAAGATGAAAAAATAGATTAAAAACTATACTATTTAGAATAGTATTTTTGGGTAAATTATACCAAATGCCCATGTATTATTGAGGTTTGATGCAAAAAACCTTGTACTACACATTACACCCAGGACCTGATACCATTTACTTTCGATAAAAAGGGGGTCATGCACTACCTAAATTCTGCAACTCATTGTCCTTCATCTTCTTCCTTAAAAAAAAAAAAAACCCAACTCTTACGTTATTCTTTCTTAAACTTTTACTCCCAAGGAGAAAGATCAACACAGATTTGGAATGTTAGAAAGAAAGGAGAAAAGAGGTTCATATGTTTACGTAAGATTCATAATATTTAGCAATTTTTTAATGAAAAAATAAAGATACTAGGGTTTGAGATTTAGAACATTGTACTTGAATTAAAAGAGGAAAAGTTCCAAAGTTTTACAGACTGTTAGAGGAGATTAGATATTAAGATGAAATACATAATTTTAAAGGAATCTATCCACTATGGGTGTTCGTATTTTGATGTTGTTTTAGGGTTTCAATTTGATTTATGGTTCCTAGAATTCGATAAATGAAAATGTAAGCAAACTAGAAAATTCAAATGGAGAGGGTCACATGCTATCATGACTCCATTTTGATAGAAACATTAATGGTGTTAGGGTCCGGGGTGCAAGGTCTAAGAAGCATAGGAAAGGTATGTCATGAGCCCCCGATGGTGCAGGGGTGTTTGGTATAATTCATCCTAGTAATTCTGAGGAAGAAGACAGTATCAGTCATCTTGCATTGATTAGAAAATATTAAGCGAACACAGTAAAATTTTTTGAAGATTTTAAAATACAATCTTGCGAATGAATGCAGTAAGTTAAATGATCAGTTTAATAATCCTTCATAGCATATTTTCCATAACCCATTACATTTAAAAACTCAACAAATAAAGATAGGAACAATTGAACAATTTAAATGTCATTATTCTATAAAAAAAAATGTCACAAATTTGTAATAGAATAGCTAAATAAGAAAGAAAAACCCAATTAAAATTTCACCAATGCAATGACCAAATTACAGGTATCCTTTCAAAGCTTCAAAATTTGGCAGAGGGCAAAGATATTTTGTGGGGAAAATGATAAGCTTTCCATAAAACAAGCAATTACTCATCAAAACAACCAACTTTCTGCCAAATTGAACCCCCAAAAAAAATTGAAGAAAGAAAAAAAGAAATTGGAAGTTTCAAAGCTATTCAACAATAATCTAAAGATGAGATTTGGAAGAGATTGTGCTTACGTCCAGACATTGAGGGTCTCGTTGTGGATGGAGAAGATGCTGAGTAAAATCTGCTTCAAGGGCCACTCGGATCGATAGTAACCCAAGATGTACTCGTTGTCCTTGAGATACCCTGGGAGAGAATGGTACTCCACAAGCTGATACTTCACCTTCTTCCAAAGCCTCCGACCTTTCCCCACTTGCCCTTGCTTGGCGGCGTACTCGTTCCCGGCCGATGACGACTCCGCCGCCATTGAATCGATCAAGGTTGAATTTTGATTGGAGAATTCTTATTGAGAGAGAAGAAGAAATAGAAATAGGAGAATCGATCAAGGTTGAAGTTGGATTGGAGAATTGTTATTGAGAGAGAAGAAGAAATAGAAATAGGAGAATCGATCAAGGTTGAAGTTGGATTGGAGAATTGTTATTGAGAGAGAAGAAGAAATAGAAATAGGAGAATCGATCAAGGTTGAAGTTGGATTGGAGAATTGTTATTGAGAAAGAAGAAGAAATAGAAATAGGAGAATCGATCAAGGTTGAATTTTTAATGGAGAATTATTATACAGAGAGAAGAAGAAATAGAGATAGAAATAGGAGAAGGAGCGAGAAAAAAGGGGAATTTCCAAAGGAGGAGGAAGAAATTGACGAGTTTGGCTCTTCGTATTAAATCCCTCCCCCTAAAATATCCTCCCTCGATTTTCAGGGGAGTTTCTAGATGGGCACAGCATATTCCCTAGTGAGCCAATGTTTTACCACTTTGCCGTTTATTTTTTTTATCAAAACTATTCTTCCTTCACCTGATCCTTCGTCCTCCCAACGCCCCCTTCTCATTTACCCCAATCCTCCCTCCGTTAACACTATCCATACTATTTTTTCTGGATCTGCAGTACAGTAGAGAGGTCATGTAAGATTGTACAAACTATATTCACAAGTAATTAAGCTCTTTCATAAACAACTTTCTCACTCATACGCCACATTTTGCCTTGCTGCTTCCTGATCAGTTGGGCCTGAGCCTCACATAGTGCCTTGCCAATCTCCTCATCCTCTGGCATTTCTTCAAGCAATGCTTCATAATCTCTGACTGATGCTTCCCACAGCTCCACACATTTAAACATATGCAACATAATAATTTAGCGCACATTCATATTAATTTCTTCATCATGGCAATTGTCAGACTCCAACTTAAGAATATACTAATTTCTTGGCTTTGTAAGTTTTATTAAGTCCTGATCTGGGCTAGCCAGCCCAGACCAGAGCACCCAATCCGGGCTAACAGTCCCAGATTGGGTGCCCTGGTCCAGGCTGGCTAGCCCAAATCAGGAGGCCAGAGATTTTGGCCCCCTGTCTGGGCCAGCCAGTCTGGACCAGTGCAGTTGGTCCGGAACTGATAGTCCGGATCAATTGCACTGGTCTGGACTGGCTAGCCCGGACAGGGTACCGGAGCCCTAGCTCCTTAATTCGGGTTTACAGTTCCGGATCACCTAAAAATGATCCGGTTCTGTAAACTCGGATCAAGGATACATGGCCAGAGATGTCCTGATACGGTGAGTACAACCACGAATACGGAAGATAAATAATATACCCTAGCAAATATAATTACTTGTCCATGTTTCATACCCTCAATTTGGTATCAAAACACACAATATCAACAAATTATTCATAGTTTCAAAGACAAAGAACAACGGCAACAAAAATTCTATGTATCAACAAATCATTCATAGTTTCAAAGATTTAATTAAAAAGTGATATCTAAGACTACAACTTGATATATATAATATATTTCTTGACTACAACTTCATTTACATGAAACACACAAAATGAAAGCAATCTATGTTCCATACTAACAACTTCATTTTTATGTTGACATGAACAATCCTCGTAAGAGTTTGAGACTCAATTAAAAATAAAAAAACCCAACAAATTTTGTATTCTTCGAGACTTCCGAGCGGGTTACTTCCTTGTGGGTTGACGGCGTCTTGCAGAGTTGGGACTTTCGGTGGGGGACTACGCAATGTGTTGTAATACTGTGTCAATATCAGTTTGTGTGTACCCGGTCAGAACTGATTTTATCTAGATGAGGTCATTATAGAGTAAACTCGGACGCCTCTTACTTGCGGTCTCGCCTTACTCTAAAAAACGATCAATAATTGCTATAGCTTCATGAATTCTCTGCATATATTATGGCAAAAGCATTTATAAACATCAAAATTAACAATCTAATTCAAGCACAAAAAAAAACCAACTAATATTCACAATATAAATTTTGCACTTAACTATTACAAATTCCAACTATTATTAATCGATAACAACAATAAAATCTAGGAGTATTTACTGGTTTGTCCCTCAAATCTTTATATATTATGATTTAGTCCCCCAAATCTTCATATTTAGGATTTAGTCCCTCAAATCTCCTAAGTTACTACAATTTAGTCCCCCTCCCTAACTTTTGACCTGATATTACCATTTTACCCCTCTTTATTCATTCTTTCTCTTCCTCCTCTCTTCCTCCTCTCTTCTCATTTTCTTTATTATTCCTTATCTCTTCTCCTTTCTCTTTCTTCTCTCTTCCTTTTCTTTTCTTCATTGGGAGAAGAGGGGGGAAGAGAGAAGGAGAAGAGATGAGAAATAATGAAGAAAATAAGAAGAGAGGAGGAAGAGAGGAGGAGAACAGAGGAGGAAGAGAAAGAATGAATAATGAGGGGTAAAATGGTAATATCAGGTCAAAAATTATGGAGGAAAACTAAATTGTAGTAACTTAGGAGATTTGGGGGGGCTAAATCCTAAATATGAAGATTTGTGGGACTAAATCATAATATATAAACAAACCAGTAAATACCCCTAAAATCTATAAACTATTTTAACCAATGAAAACTTTAATTTCACCATAACAAAATGTAAAGAAATTATTTTTTTCCCTAATTTATTTGCCCCTCAACTAAATCTACCCTCATCAACACTCATTTCTAAATTTTTCCCTATATCAAAATGCAAAAATTAACACAAAAAATTAGGATTTCATTTTTACCTTCAAATCAAGAAAACCACTAACTCATCTCCTCTTTTTAATCTGCCCTTGTGGCAGAGTGTCGGTCGTCAGCGATGGGGTCGGCCGGGATGCGAGCGGTCGGAGCGGTGGGATGCATTGGGTGGTCCGGCGAAACTTTAGGAGAGAGGGTGGAAAAGAGATTTGGGGTTCTTGGGAGAGAATGTGGAAAAGAGATTTGTGTTTTATGAAGGAGGAGAAGGTGGGTGAGATGGGTTGGGAGAGAGAGGAGTTGGTGTTAAGGAGATGGGTTTGGAAGAGATCTGGAGAAGAACGTGGAAGAGAGAGAGAATGAGATGGTGGAGGGCAGTTCAGGAATATATGTGTGTTCACTAGGAAAAACCCTCTCTTTTCAAAAGAAAGAGTATGCCCACTAGGAAAAGTTGGCTCACTAGAAAAAAAAACTGTGCCCATCTAGAAATTTCCATTTTCTTGGACGACAGCCAAAGGGGAAGAAATGCGAATGCTACTATGGGCAAATAATATTGTCAGAAATCAGCATGACTCGTCAGGCCATCAACGATTTAAACAAAGTTATGAGGAAGCCCAGATGAGAAGAGGGGACAGTTGGGCCTTTGTCAGGACCACAAGGCCTATCGCCGGAAGACCTAGAGGCCATGGACGGGCCCAAATAAAAAAAAAAAACTCTCTCTCTCTCCGTTTTCTTTTTTTTCTACGTTAATCCTGCGATTTAAGAGTGAAACTATGTTTTATATATATATATATATATATATATATATATATATATATATATATATATATATCAATGTCAACCCAAAATAAATAAATTAAAAAAACCCTACATACCCAGTGGTAAACAATGATGTTTTCTTTTATTGAGAGAATCCATCATACGAGAGAAGCTGATAATTAACACCTTGTAATCGTTACATAATTTTTTTCTGAGATATATAGAAATAAAAAAGGAGGACTTTGATCAACATACATATTTCGCACAACATCACCGAACTGAACTCGCCGATGAGCAATGTCGATATTTGGTAATGTGAGAAGAAAGAGCTTAGCATCCATTCGAGTGCAAGTTGACATTGATTCAGAGAAAAAGGACGCAAAACAAATAAGATGGTAACGAGATTTATTAGACAATTAAGACCCAAGGAACGAAAGAACCGAGGAATCACAATATTCCTTTGAGATTACTAAAGAGATTTGCTTTGAAGGTTGGCCCCCCTTGCTTTGGCCCCCATCCACAAACAATATTGTACAAAAATTCCAATTTGATGTTGAGAGAGAGAGAGAGAGAGAGTATCACTAAGTTTACTGGTGCTAGCTCGCTCGAACCAACGTCCAGTACTTGACTCGTTCGACTTGGGTCCATGTATATTAATATTAAAATACAAAATAATTTGTCACAACACCAAAATTTTAAAATTATGGTAAGAATTAAAGAAAATTATTTTGTATTTTAACAACTTGCTTCAGCTTTCTCTCCATCTTGGGGTTATTTTCTCCAATGCAAAATTCAAACTCAATCAACCATTCTACACTACAACTGTTGTTGCCTTTTCAATTCCAAAACAAACTTCTAGGCCCTTCACAAAAAAGAGGGTGGTAGGGCTTGAGCCTTTTTTGTCCTCTGCAGGAACGATGGGGAGGACATAAAACATCTACTTCTCACATACCCTTTCTCATCACACGTCTGGACTAGATGCACCACCATGACGGGACTATAGATGCACACAACACAAACGGAAAATATCTGGCACAGAATTAGAATTGACCCATAAAAAACCCATTTAAGAAACATAGTTTGTCGCAGCAGTATACTGGAACTTATGAAAAGAAAGGAATAATAGGATATTTAATAGTTCTACCCTTATGGTTGATAGATGTGTTTGTAAAACTCACTCTGATATATCACTTTAGACAAGTCAGTTATCCGACAGAGAGAGTTTACATTACAGGTGAGGAGGTGAACTATATCCAGAATGTCAGTCCAATATAGAAGCGGATGGATATTGAGGCTTGGAGAATAGATTAGAAGCAAAAAATTAAGGCGGCTATGCGAGATGATGGCCCCATGACCAGTTATGTACTTTTTTTCTTTTGTTATCTTTCTGACTAAGATTATTATATTGTACGGACATAAGACTTGGACCCGAGTGCTTATTTTGCTTTTATTTCTGTACCAATTCTATTTTCATTAACGACACGAAAGATTCATCTCCGCTGCTTTCACTCAAAAAACAAATTTCTAGCTAGGCCCAACATTTAAATTTGTGGGCTAGAAAGTCACACTGGATCACAAACTCGAAAGTTGAAGTTGGTGGAGCCACGATGATGGTAGAATCCCATGCACTCCACCTAGCTAATAGTAAATAGATGGTGAAGTTTTTTTTGTTGATCCGAAATTCAACGTCATTAATTCATAGATTAATCTCTCAACTCAAGTGATCATCAGCAAACCCTGGCTCTCTCTTCTGTCCAATCAAATGATGTCATATGTATATATATAACAACAATACAAGTTTAAATATACTGCAGGGATTCCTTTGATATGGAGAATTACTTAGGCAACATGTGTATATATATATATATATATATATATATATCTTTTTTTGCTATGCTCTCCAAATCGTCCACTAGGAAAAGGATAGAGAACGAATAACTATTGTATGCATGACCACTTAATTAGTTGTGAGGGTGTGCAATTTAGGAAAGAGATTATTACTTGGACGATAATCCAACTAATTAATGGGTTCATTAATCAATTAATTAGCTTGTTCATTAGCGATAACAATGGGCCATGTGCTGAGTTGAAGAGCTAGAGACTGGAATCATGACAACTCTAATAACACATCCCTCGTGTATATATAGCGTGATCCAGAAAGCAATATTTGAGAGAAGATATTAATTAGATATGGTTCTTTCATGTGTGTCATGCTTAACAAATTGATTAGCTACATGCATGTACGAGATTAATGCTGCTCGCTCGCAAGATTCATTGTGTTGCAATATCGTGTAGAGCATCCATACAACGTGAATGAATCATGGCGTGCAATAGATATTTTTGAGTAGAGGGCTATGAGAGACACTACTTCGTCTGATAACAAGTTGTAATCGTTCAAGCAAAAGATATCATATCTAATGTGTGATGATCCCATTTTTCCAATTGCAAACGTGACGGATCCGTTAGCTATGGGAAAATTAGTTTTTTATTTTTTAAATTTCTCCTTCTTCTTAGTTGAAATCAATGAGTTAATTAAGATGTTGGTCACCATCAATCAAGTCCTCTGAAATGTAAATTTATGTCGTTAGTTGTATTTCTAGTTTTTTTTTTTTTAGCTAATAGTTATATTTCTAGCTAGGTGATTCGTGCATTGTACTTTAGTGTCTCTCTCTCTCTCATATATATATATATATATATATATATATATATATATATATATATATATATATATATATATATATATATACACACACACACGGTAGGTGATCAGCCGCCAGCTCAGGAAAAGTTACGTGAGCTAGCGGCAAAACTATAATGATCCAATGATTTTTCTTTAATTTTTTTTAATAATCACTATCTCTACCTCTTTAACTTATTTCGGATTAAATTTTGGATTTTATTTACCATTTCATCAAGTGCATACAAAATGTTTTATTCATTGAAAACCGTTAATTTTGTGTTAGCTTGATGGAGGGCTAAATCAAAACTAAAACCCAAGAAGTTGGGTATGAGTGAAACCTAGGGGGTCGAGATCATAATCCAAAAGAAATTTTTTTAAAAAAATTATTGGAGATAGTGATAATGAACTGCAGCTCAGGTAATTTGCGTGAACTGTCAGCTCATTTCCACTTTTCTCATATATATATATATATATATATAGAGAGAGAGAGTAATGGGAAATAAGTTGTCGTCTTATATAAGTTAGTTAAGTTGCGATTCATTTTTACTACCTCTAATAATTTTTTTCTAAAAGATCTTTTTTTTTGGGAAATGAGCCCCTAGTTAGGGTTCACTCATACACAATTTTTTTGATTTTAGTTTTGATATGGTCTTTCATCAAGTTAATACAAAACTAACGTTTTTCAGTGAATATAACATTTTTGTATTCACTTGATGATGAAGGGACAAATAATTTTCTTTTAAAAAAAATATAGGATTTGATTCTAATGAAATTAAGAATATAGAGATTCTGTTTCTAAAAAAAATTTGGAAAAAAATAATGAAACTAATATTTTTTAGTTGCTAACTTACATAACTTAACTTAAATGAGCTGACATAAAAAGAAAATATTCCCTCCTAGCTTCTAGCTTCCTATATATATATATATATAGAGAGAAATGGAAATGAACTGACAGCTCACGCAAGTTACCTGAGCTGTAGTTCATTTCCACTATCTCTAATAATCTTTTTTTTTTTTTTAAATTTCTTTTGGATTATAATCTTGACCCCCTAGGGTTCACTCATACTCAATTTTTTGGATTTTAGTTTTGATTTGGTACTCCATCAAGGTAACACAAAATTAACGGTTTTTAATAAATAAAATATTTTTTTTATGCACTTGATGAAAGGGTAAATGAGCTCCAAAATTTATGAAATTTAATATGAAAAAAGTTAAGTAGGTGTAGATAGTAATTGTTAAAAAAATTGAAAAAAAGTTATTGGATCATTGCAGTTTTGTCGCTAGCTCACGTAACTTTTCCTGAGCTGGCAGCTCACCTACAGTAATTTCTTCAATTTTTTTTTTAACAATCAATATCTCTACCTCATTAAATTCTTTCGGATTAAATTTTATAAATTTTGGATTTCATTTACCCTTTCATCAAATGCATACAAAATATTTTATTCATTGAAAACCGTTAATTTTGTGTTAGCTTAATAGAGGGCCAAATCAAAACTAAAACCCAAAAAGTTGTGTACGAGTGAACCCTAGGAGGTCGAGATCATAATCCAAAAGAATTTTTTTTTAAAAAATTATTGGAGATAGTGATAATGAACTGCAGCTTAGATAATTTGCGTGAGCTGTCAGCTAATTTTCATTTTTCTCATATATATATATATATATATATATATGAGAAAACGGGAAATACACCGGCGTGAAGGAAGTTTCCTTCACCGCCGCTTAGGTGGCCCAATAAAATTATTACACGTGGTGTCATTTAAGAGAATTCATTTATTTGTTATCTTGAATGACGCCCCGTGTTACAATTTTATTGGGCCACCTAAGCGGCAGTGAAGGAACTCCCTTCACCACCGGTGTATTTTCCGTTTCCTCATATATATATATATATATATATATATATATATATATATATATATATATATATATATATATATATATATATATATATATATATATATAAGCCACATCTTTCTCTGTTTTTCAATGTCACTGGAATAGACAGAAACACACAAACTTCAATGGCCTACAGAAAGACCATTGCCAACCGCTTCTTTAACATCCCCGCCAAGGCCTCCTCCACCCCATCTCGCACCATGATCACCAAGAAGAGGTCCAAAGGAGCCACTGAACAAGGTGGCGGCGGCGGCTCAGCATTCCTCCACCGACTTTTCTTCCAGTCCGCTACAATGCCCCAAGGGCTGTACCTGCCCACGGGCGACGAGCTGCTTCCCCGGCCTGCTCTTCCGAGGTCCGTGAGAATGAAGGAAGGGGTGAATCGCATATCGGTCGAGGAGGCGAAGAAGGTGCTGAGGGCGTCACAGATGGAGGCCGTGAAGGCGAGGCTGCGGGGGATGGACAGGAGCAGAGTATCGTATTCCGAGTTCGTGGAAATATGCTGCGATGGGCCTGGCGGATTCGAACAGGGGATGGGGGTCGCCAGGCTTCTTGATGAGTCCGGCACCGTTATCGTTCTCGGCAACGTCGTCTTCCTCCGCCCTGATCAGGTGAACTGATGGATCTCTGTTTGATTCTGGTCATGCCATTCCATTGCATTCTGCTACAGAGGAGAATCAATTAAATTTACTTCTTCAGAAAAATAAATAATAAACCAAAAAACATTCCTTTGTGGGGGGGGGGGGGTTGTTAGTCTTTGAGCCCTGACTTGAACCAGATTACAAATTCAAACCAACCGCTGCTACATCACCACCAGCTTGTCTGCTCTCACTCACACTCACTGAGATTTTGGTTTCATTGTAACAAACAGTCTTTAATGGGACAATTCGATCGAACTCTTACACTTTCATTGACTAATTGTAGACTAACTAAAATCAATCGTCAATGGTGAAGAAACATGTATATATATATCTAAATTTACATCTTCCCCACCTTGGAATTTGAAGGTAGCGAAAGCAATCGAGAGCGTCATTCCCCTACCGATGACAAAAGAGAGAGAGCAGGATCCTAGGACAAACGAGCTCAAGGCAATGGAAGAGAAGAAAGCTGTGATCGACAGTAAGGCCGAAGCACTAGTGAAGAGAGAGATGTGGTGTGGGCTGGGACTGCTTCTCCTGCAGACTACAGGGTGCATGCGGCTGACATTCTGGGAACTGTCCTGGGATGTGATGGAGCCCATCTGCTTCTACCTCACTTCCGTCTACTTCATGGCCGGCTACGCCTTCTACCTCAGGACTTCCCGGGACCCTTCCTTCGGGGGCTTCTTCCGGAGTCGCTTCGTAGCCAAGCAGAAGCAGCTCATGAGAACACACAATTTTGATGTCGAGAAGTTTGATGAGCTCAGGAAAGCTTTGCCGGGCTTTGTTTCTCCATCAACAACCTCGAGTTCACGTTGTAGTTGCCATCAGAAGGACAAGACATTGCTATGTGTTTGCCATTAGAGGAAGCATGTTAGGGACGCGGGTCCCAGTTGACGTAGATAACCCGTATAGGCAATAACAAAGACAATAAAGTAGAAAAATAAATGAGACAATGGATACAAGGATTTACGTGGTTCGGTCAAACTGACCTACGTCCACGGCCGGAGCGGAGCCAAAAACTCACTAATATGTGGAGAAATATACAAGATATGATGACGGATTTTTGGAGATATCCTAACCACTATACTCCCTGAACAAATAGAGTTATCAAATGATAAACTCGTGGAGTATACAAAACCTCACAACACTCAAAAGGATTTGGCTAAATGGTTTTGTTTTGGTTGTGTCTCTCATCAAGAGTAGAATTTCTCCATCTATTTATAGGCACAAGCTTGAAACATTTGTTGCATGATTCAAGGCATGATTCAAGGCATAATTCAAGGCATAATTCATGGCATGATTGAAGGCTTAATTCATGGCATGATTGAAGGCTTTTGTTTGCCACCAAAGTCTTCATTTGATTGGCTAAGGGAGGCCACCTAACAAATCTCCACCTTGGCCTGCCTGGCCCGAACAATCAATGATATGCTCAACCTTCTCCGGCAATGCCCCAACGGGCAAAATCACCAACTGTAAATACCAATCAAGTCCAAACACTGTTTGAACTTGTAAACTGGAAGAGCCTTCGTAAACATATCTGCTGGGTTGTCCTTTGTATTGATCTTCTGAATAAGAACCTTCTTTTCTGCAATGGTATCACGAATGAAGTGATACTTGATATCAATATGTTTCGTCCTCTCATGATACATCTGATCTTTAGTCAAGTGAATTGCACTTTGACTATCACAGTAAATTGTAATAACCCCTTGCTGTAGAGATAATTCGCCGAACAAACCTCTCAACCACAAAGCTTCTTTAATAGCCTCTGTAACTGCCATATATTCTGCCTCAGTAGTGGACAAAGCCACTACATGTTGTAGAGTAGCTTTCCAGCTGATAGCACAACCTCCAATGCAAAATACATAACCTGTAAGAGACCTGCGTTTGTCGAGATCACCGGCGTAATCTGAATCTACAAAACCAACCAATGAGTTATTAGAACGTCCAAACTCCAAACAATTGCTTGAAGTACCCTTCAAGTATCTGAGAATCCACTTCACAGCCTGCCAGTGTTCCTTGCCTGGATTTGCCATATACCTGCTAACAACACTAACTGCTTGTGAAATATCTGGACGAGTACAAACCATTGCATACATAATACTCCCAATGGCACTAGAATAAGAAACTCGTGCCATATAATCAATATCTTCTTTTGACTGTGGTGATTGAGCAGCACATAGTCTAAAATGACTAGCAAGAGGAGTACTTACTGGTTTAGCGTCTCGCATGCCAAACCTCTCCAAAACCTTATTGATATAATTCTCCTGGGTCAGGAATAATTTTCCAGCTCCTCTATCACGTCTTATCTCCATTCCAAGAATCTTCTTAGCTGCTCCCAGATCTTTCATTTCAAATTCACCATTTAATAAGGCCTTCAACTGGTGAATTTCTGCAAGATTCTTAGCCGCAATGAGCATGTCATCAACATATAATAGCAAATAAATAAATGAACCATCATTTAACTTCCGGAAGTATACGCAACTATCATACATGCTCCTGGAGTAACCATGACCCAACATAAAAGAATCAAACCTCTTATACCACTGTCTTGGAGACTGCTTCAGTCCGTACAAGGATTTCTTCAACAGACATACATGGTCTTCCTTTCCTTCAACTTCAAAACCTTCAGGCTGCTTCATATAGATCTGTTCATCTAAATCGCCATGTAGAAAAGCTGTCTTGACGTCAAGCTCTTCTAACTCGAAATCAAACATGGCAACCAATGCAAGTAATACACGAATAGAGCTATGTTTTACAACGGGTGAGAAAACATCATTAAAGTCAACACCTTGTACCTGACTGTAGCCCTTTGCAACCAATCGTGCCTTATACCTTGCATCTTCAACACCTGAAGTTCCTTCTTTTCTTTTGAAAACCCATTTGCAACCAACAATTTTCTTTCCTTTCGGCGGCGTCATAAGAACCCAAGTACCATTCTTGTGAAGAGATTCCATTTCTTCATTCATAGCTACCACCCACTTATCTGATTCTGCACTTCGAATCGCCTCTGAATATGTGGAAGGTTCACCGTCTCCACCTGTTTTCTGTGCCACTGATAAAGCATAGGCAATATAATTTGCATACCTTTGTGGTAGTCGAATCTCTCTTCTTGGTCTATCTTTGGCAATGGAATGTTCATCCTCCGCTTTTTCTTCAACATGATCAAGATCTTGTCCACCATCTTGATCTGTGTGACTTGTGGAGGTACCCGAAGAAGGACCTGCATTATCAATCTTCAACTCCACCTCTTTCTGTGTGCTATCCCCTTTTTCTGAATCACGAGGATTACAAGACTCTTTTCTAGGATACAACATTGATGACTCATCAAATGTAACATCTCTGCTAATTACAAATTTAGGTGATTTGGGATCAGGATACCATAATCTGTATCCTTTCACCCCAGAAGCATAACCAAGGAAAATACATTTCTTAGCCCTAGGCTCTAATTTTCCCTCATTCACATGCATATATGCTGGACACCCAAAATTTTTTAAATTAGAGTAATCAGCAGGAGTACCTGACCAAACTTCCTCTGGAGTCTTGAAATCGAGAGGAGCACATGGAGAACGGTTGACAATGTAGCATGCAGAAGCAATAACTTCTGCCCAAAAATCAAGTGCCAACCCAGCATTGGAGATCATACATCGAGCTCTTTCCAAAAAAGTCCGATTCATTCGCTCGGCCACACCATTTTGTTGAGGCGTCATCCTGACTGTGCGATGTCGAGCGATTCCTTCATTCTTGCAGTATTCATTAAATTCACCGCCACAAAATTCCAGGCCATTGTCTGTTCTCAGCCGCTTAATATGTTTTCCTGTCTGCTTTTCAACCAAAACTTTCCATTGTTTAAATGTTAGAAAAACATTATTCTTATGTTTAAGGAAATACACCCAAACCTTCCTTGAGTAATCATCTATAAAAGTCAGCATATACCTGGCACCACCTTTAGAAGGATTACGAGAGGGCCCCCAAAGATCAGAATGAATATAGTCCAAAGTACCTTTTGTTTTGTGAACTGCTGGAGAATTGAAGCTGACTCGTTTCTGCTTCCCAAAAATACAATGTTCACAGAAGTCCATCTTACTAGTACTTTGACCACAAAGTAGACCTCTCTTGCTTAACAATGTTAAGCCTTTCTCACCCATATGTCCCAACCGCATGTGCCACAATTTGGTGATGTCAGTCTCCGATGATGTAGAGACTGCTGCTGCACCTGTAACAGTAGATCCCTGCAAGATATATAAATTTCCAGACCTGCAAGCTTTCATCAATACAAGAGCACCTTTGCAAATCTTCAAGACTCCACCTTCAGCTGAATATCTGCACCCAAGGGCATCGAGAGTGCCTAAAGAGATGAGACTTTTCTTCAAATCTGGAACATGTCTAACATCTGTGAGTGTTCGGACAACTCCATCATGCATCTTGATCCGGACTGTACCTTTACCAACAGTTTTGCAGGCAGCATTGTTGCACATCAAAACAACTCCACCTTCAAAAGATTCATATGTGGAAAAACAATCCCTATTGGGACTCATGTGATAAGAACAACCCGAATCTAGAATCCACTCACTACTAGACCTTATTTTATTTTCCGTGGCAACAAAGATTATGCCATCATTCTCATCTGCTGCTAAACTAGCTTCAGCGGTGGTACTGCTATTTTGGACAATTTTATTTTTCTCCTTATTTTTCAATTTATAGCAGTCTGCCTTAATGTGCCCCTTTTTCTTGCAATAATTGCAAATCAGATTTTTATGTCTGGATTTTGACCTTCCCTTGGATTTACTGTTATTAGGATCTCTATTTTCAGATCTACCCCTTATAAATAGTCCCTCTGCCTGACTACCACTAGTCTCCCCTGTAATGTCCCTATCAATCTGCTCTTTAGATTTTAATGCAGATTTGATACTATTATATGAGACAGATTCTTTCCCATAAATCATAGTATTCCGAAAATATTTAAAGGACTGGGGTAAGGAACATAACAGTAATATGGCCTGATCTTCATCACTAACTTTAACATCTACATTTTTCAAATCCATAATAATGGAATCAAAATTATCAAGATGGGAAAGTATAGATGTACCTTCTGTCATCCTTAACATGTATAACTTCTGCTTTAAATAAAGCCTATTCTCCACCGTCTTCTTCATGTACATGGCCTTTAACCGGTCCCACATACCTTTCGCCGTCCTTTCATTTGCAACTTCCTGCAAAACTTCATTAGATAAATTCAAAATAATGGCTGACCTAGCCTTCTTGTCCAGATCTGCAAATTTATCTGCCGACATCACTGGTCCCGTGGTCTTGTCATCTCCTTCCTTCTCATTTCCTTCCAGTGCTAACTCACACCCATCCTGTATAAGAATGACTTCCATCTTGAGTTGCTACATACCGAAGTTGACACTTCGGTCAAACTTTTCAATAGAGGTCTTTGTTACTGGCATGATGGCTACAAAATTTTGACTCTCGGGTGAATAGTAACGTGGGCCCCACACGACGTGAATAGTGATCGTGGAGCCCACACGAGATGAACAGTAACTATGCACCCTCGCAAGAAAAGAATGAGCCAAAACTCTCAACTAGCTCTGATACCAGTTTGTTAGGGACGCGGGTCCCAGTTGACGTAGATAACCCGTATAGGCAATAACAAAGACAATAAAGTAGAAAAATAAATGAGACAATGGACACAAGGATTTACGTGGTTCGGTCAAACTGACCTACGTCCACGGCCGGAGCGGAGCCAAAAACTCACTAATATGTGGAGAAATATACAAGATATGATGACGGACTTTTGGAGATATCCTAACCACTATACTCCCTGAACAAATAGAGTTATCAAATGATAAACTCGTGGAGTATACAAAACCTCACAACACTCAAAAGGATTTGGCTAAATGGTTTTGTTTTGGTTGTGTCTCTCATCAAGAGTAGAATTTCTCCATCTATTTATAGGCACAAGCTTGAAACATTTGTTGCATGATTCAAGGCATGATTCAAGGCATAATTCAAGGCATAATTCATGGCATGATTGAAGGCTTAATTCATGGCATGATTGAAGGCTTTTGTTTGCCACCAAAGTCTTCATTTGATTGGCTAAGGGAGGCCACCTAACAAAGCATGATCACCAGATTTATCAATGAATTAAAGAGGGAGAATAGGATCGATGCAGGAACAGAGCCTTCAGCCAATCCTTGAACCTTTTTTAATTTAGATACTCACAGAGCTATCGGCATCTAAACATAGTATTAGTGTCATAGAGATGGATAGTTTCTTCATCTTCCACTACTTGCATAATCGGATAAAAATGGAATTACTTGGATGCTCAGAATGTCAGAGTAATGCCATAACTACACACCTTTGCTCCATAAATAAATGATCCCCCTCAATTAAAGAAGTGATTCTGACCAACAATTCTCATCAATAAAACTAAAAGCATTCTTTTGTGGTTTATTAGGAAAACTTGTGTCCTCTCCGCAACCTATGTCACAACTTTCTGTCTCATGATTGTCCTGATACATGATATATGATATATATATATATATATATATATATATATATATATATATATATATATATATATATATATATATATATATATATATATATATATATATATATATATATATATTATTCCTCCTACAATCAGCGAGTGGTACTCGATTTGGGGGACATTACAACTCTTGGAGCAATCACAGCATAATCGGACAAGACAAAATTTTGTTCGAGAGAGAAGGGGGCATATATCCCAGAATCAATGCTTAATTTTCATCTCTTCTACTCGTATACCATCCAATTATTCTATAAGAATTCAGATGTCATTTCCACAAAGTTTTTCGATGCATGAAAACAAATAGAGACACAAAATTCGTGTCTGTCCATCTACGGTACTTGCACATGTATATAAGAAGAAATTAGAAAATTAAATAATTGATTATTATAGAGATCATTTACTAAAATTAGATTCTCTCACATTAAGTATGATGAGCCTGATGCATACTAGAGCACTTACTTTAGAGTAACCTGGGGACCAAGTCAGTTGCCTAAAATACTTTTTCTGAAGAACTGATGGCCCGATACTGCAATTAAACTATGAACCAAATGTGTTTGTTTAATATAATATATAACGGGACTTATATAGGGTGGTAAGAGCAGGATTTGAAATCCATCACTTAATCACAAAAGAAAAAAAAAGAAAAAAAAAAAAAAAATCATTCATTCGAGTCGTAGATGTCCTGACGAGGAGAGAGATTTAACTTTTGCTGTTCTAATCTAATGAAATGAATTAAAAAAAATCAAAGAAAAAACAGAAGAAGCTAAACTAACTCGTGGTTCCCGGGAATTAAATCAATTTTCATTCTTCATTAAAAGTGGGCAATGTACAAAATTACGAGCTTCTCTAGATTTTGTCTTTCTGATCAATTAAATTGGAAAAGACTGCATGACTCTCCATCTCAATTCTCACTTCCATGTTTTCAGGATCCTTTGGACAAAGAGCGGAAGGATATCACTATTGGCATTGGGAGAGGATGAACGGCAACAAAGCCAATAAAGTGGAGTAGAAGGGAGCCTACAATACATTTCAAAAAATATAAAACTTTTAAAATTTCACAGAAAACCATGTCTGGGTGGTGTAGTTGGTCATCACGCTAATCTCACACACTTGAGGTCCCCGGTTTGAACCCGGGCTCAGACATATAAAATCTGATTTTTTCTCTCTTAGATAAGTTCTTCTTTGCTTGAAGCTGCTATTGGCTTTTCTCCATCCATTCTCAATTATTCTTCACACAAGTTCTCTGCTCTTCTCATTATTAATAATAAGCCTCCAACTAAGCTCTACCCAAATATATATTTACATGTAGATTCATTCTATTTTGATATCATAAACAAGGTCCAATCTGATTTCAATGATATTCAGGTTTTGCCTGCATATATACGTTGGGACGGACGGACGGACGGGGAACCATACACAATAACACTTCTGGCTTCTCTACTTAGAAGCTGGGCCCCTAGAGCTATAATTTTGCGACTCATCTCCTCGACAAACCTATGAGTTTTAATTAATTTGAGAAAGAGAAAAATCTTGAGAGGAAATTGTTGAGAATGGGTTGAAGCAGATTATAATTAACCTTTACCACACTCTACTCTACTCTACTCTACTTATTGCCTGCCCAATTCGAGACACAGGGGGTCCCAAGTTGCAAGTGGGGGCTAGGCTAGCTCTTCAATGCACGTTTCTATTGATAAATATTGTCTCTTGCCGACACAAGAAATTAAGGTATGTATATACATTGATAACATTAATTTTCATCTCCTTTTGTTTTGTTTTGTTTTATTTTGTGGAGAAAAAAAAAAAATAAATAAAAGTAACGAATTTCGTAAATTACTTTTTTTTTTCTCAACAATCTTCTGGTGCTTGATCCATTCAATTTCTGCTGCTAAACATCCTAAAATCACTGTATAATTAATTATTACCCTCTTGAGTTTCACACACTTGTGATATTCCAAAATATATTTAGTATGGCAGCGGCGACCATTATATTACAGTGAATAACTAAACAAAAAAGCACCTAGTTCTCGTTTAACCACTACATGTACACTTTCCAAATTAGACTGCACAGTAATATTATTATTTGCTACATATAAGTTCATACTAGATACATTATTATATCATGGTCACAGCTGATCATATGTCATTACACCCTCTTTCATTTTGAGAGAGTGGTTTCGAGGACTTCAATCCGCACTATATATAAATTTTGTTTAAGAAATAATTTCTACGGTGCTCTATAGGGCCGCGTATAATGGTTAGAACTGATGCACTGAGATCACTAGGCCCTCGGTCTACAGTTCATGCAACTTGCAAATATGCACTTGTAAAAGGAGGAAAAAAGGAGAAAAAAGAAAAGAAAAGAAAACAATGAAGTCCAATATGAAAATAGATAATCTGGTAGAAAATTAGTGCATAGTAGGAAGGAAATTAGATTATCTTCGAAGAATTCAGGAGGATGGAGCCCATGTCCACATATGAGTAGTTATTTATGAATTAGTTTTACTTTGCTTAACCTTCAATGACCATTACATATATATACATGCAACTAAGCATCCGAGGCTCCCCAGTCCTTCTCCAAGCATCGTACTCCATGACTTTGTGATGCAAAACTCACAATTCAGTTTAATTTAAACAAAACAAACCCAAAGAAGGAAGATGCAATATATATATTTATGTTAATATCTTTATCGGGTCTACAGCATTTCCCCTTTAATTTGAGGGGATTCTCAAGTCACCTTCCTGAAATTTTGCATGTCTGTGAGAGATAACCCTACTATTTTCTAAAAATAGTAGTTATCCCAACGAACATGATTGTTTTCTCACTAATATAGATCTCAACATATAGAAGCAAAAGAAAGAGTTCTCACGTACGCCTAGTTAGCTCAACTGGTAATTACGTACTGGCGGACTGCAGAAAGACCTGGATTTAAATAATAGCTACAATCTTATAGACTGTTAAAGAGAATATATAACGAGTATAGAAGAGGTTTGAAATGCAATGCAAGGGTAATGGTGGGAAAATGACTGGGAAGGAAGGAAGGAAGGAGAGCATGCAAATACAAATACAATTGCAATGCAAGATGGGAACTGAGATTGAGATTGTGTCCGAGTATTAAATATATTATTTTGCGCAACGTACATAGGGAAACGCCCACTTGAACTCCAAGCACTTTTTCAGAATAACAGGAACTTTGAGAGTCAATTACGTACCTAATTAAAATTCTTGGAAATTAAGGAACCCATTAAATTAATATTGACGTTACTAAAGAGCTACTTGCTACCATTTTGGAGATTTTTTTTAGTGTGGAATTTTTCGTTGCAAATTACATGAAAATAAATAAATATCTTGGAAAAGCATGCAATTGCAGGGGCCAGGGCAGGCAAGTGGTCGGTGCCGGTGGCACATGAGGGGAGTGAATGTCCCTGTACTCGGTCGTGACATTTTCGTAAATCTCGAGTACCAGCATTTCCTAATATCTAGCCTAGCTCAGAGCCCAAGGTTTCCACCCCTTAATGGGGAAGTTCTATTCACGCACGCCGCCCTGCGACCTACTTCTTTTCTTTTTTTTTTTTTTTTTTTTTTTAACCCAAAAAGGTAATGGGGGTTGTTGCTGGTAAGAAGGTGACTGGACACTGGATCCTTCCTCCTCCTCAATCCAAATCTCTCACGCTCTTCTTCATCTTCTCTCTCTTCTCTCCCTCTCTTGTGGAGCAGGATCAGCAGCAGCAGCAGCAGCAGCGGGACTAGATTCTCTGCTCTCCAATCGCCGCTCCAACTCCAAAAAATCCCAACTGGTTTACCTCCCACGAGGATCACGGCAAAAAAAAGTATCCTTTTTTTCGAAATTCCGGTCAATTTGACCCGTTACAAAGATCAAGCTCCGAATTTGGCGACTGCGACTTGGTATTGTGAGGGAGAGGAGGTGGGGGAAGAAGAAAAGGAGGTATCTTGGGGAACTGATTATGGGAGAGTCTCTAGTGGTTTGATGGAGGATTGATGGAGTTTTGATGGAGGAGAGGGCCTATGGGCGATCTGGGGTCTGGTTGGGCTCTACATTCCCTCTGTGTGCTCGTCTCCTTCTCGTTGGATTAGAGGTCTGTCTGATTTCGTTTCTAGTTCAGTTATGCGTGTTGCTTCAAGTTGTTTCTCATCTTCTTGTTATTATTATTATTATTATTATTATTCTTATTATTATTATTTTATTGGTTTTCTTTTGGTTGTGACATTTGATGCTTGTTTTAAATTTGATTTGCTAATAGCTGGATGCGCAAGGCGGGATTTAAAGATAGTTTGGTGTAGGATTTGCCAAAAAGTTTTGTTCCTTGATGATAACTTTCTGCTGTTGCTGGTGTAAACTCTTTTGCAGTCCTTATTTTGGGATTTTGGAGATCTTCCAACTGCTTCTTGGATCTCTGTAGATTTGGTGTGGGAAATCCCCAACTTTGGCGGAATGATCAGGTTATCAACCAATTTGTTTTGTCAATGGGAATTCTGTGATCAGATTATCTACCAAATTGTCACACTATTGTTGGTGTTCTCAATAGGAATTGGGTTTATTACTTGACTTCATCTATTTGCAGCCTTTCCATGTATATAATGGAAATATATATAGAACAACCGGAGGGATATGAAGTTAAAAGAAAGGAGAATTGGATATGTCGACTGAAAAGGAACTTGTATGGGTTGAAACGGGCGCCGAGACAATGGTACTTGAAGTTCGACAAGTTTATGTTGGATTCAGATTTTGCCAGATGCAGTTCAGATCATTGTGTATATCTACAAAAGTTTAAGAACGGTAACTTTATAATTCTTACTTTATATGTAGATGATATGCTTGTGGCGGATTCATGTATGAAAAAAATCAATGATCTGAAGAGGAAGTTGGCAGAGAGATTTCTATGAAGGATATGGGTGAGACAAAACAACTTCTTGGGGTGCAAATTACCTGAAATAAGAAAAGTAAGAAATTGTGCTTATCTCAGGAAGGGTACATCAAGAAAGTGTTGGAGAGATTCAACACGGATAATGCAAAACTGATAACTACAGTTCTTAGTGGTTAGTTTAAACTGCCAAAGGAGTACAGTGTTAAGACAGATGAGAAGATGAGATACATGGAGAATGTGTCTTATTTATCGATCGTTGGGAGTCTCATGTATGTAATGGTGAGTACAAAACCAGATATTGCAGTTGTGAGTAGATTCTTGAAGAACCCTGGAAAGGAATATTGGCAAGCAGTGAAGTGGATTTTCAGGTATTTGAAAGGTACTTCAAAATATTGTTTGTGTTTTGGGGTGATAACATTGATGTGCATGGTTTTGTGGATTCGGACCATGTGGGTAATAGAGATAATAGCAGGAGCACCACAATTTATGTTTTTACTGTAGGAGGGATAGTTGTAAGCTAGATTTCAAGATTACAATTAATTATTGTTTCATTTTCGATAGAAGTTGAGTATGTGGCAGTTGCAGAAGCAAGTAAGAAATTTATTTGGTTGCAGCGATTGATGAGTGAGTTGGGTTTTGAAAGTGTGGATTGCATGTTGTTCAATGACAGTCAGAGTGGAATTTATCTTGCTAAGAACTCGGCGTTCACGGACTAAGCATATTCATTTGAGATACCACTTCATTAGATCCTTGTTGAAGGATGACCAATTGAAGTTGGAGAAGATTGAGAGCAGTAAGAATTCTGCAGATATGTTGACAAAGCCGGTTGATGGGAAAAAGTTGAGTTATTGCTCAATTTTGGTGCATTTGTGTTGAATGCTGAAATTGGGACTTCAAACGATCGAGGTAAAAGATTTGGATACTAGAATTATCATGTATAGAGATTACAATTTTTGCAATAGGTCTTCGAGTGGGAGATTGTTGCTAATGGAGTCCTATTATCGCAGCGGGTTTCGGTCCGCCGAAACGGGTCCAAAACCGGTCCAAATAACTTGTTATATTTTACAAGGGTTTTTTGTAGCAGCTAATTAAATCAAGTGGTTGAGATTTATTTTGTGACGGCTATAAATAAAGAGGGTAGGTTTTGTTTCAATTAGGCGCAGTAGAGGCAGGGAATTATTTTGTGGCTGAGCAAAATAATTTTGTCGCCAAGGGTTTCTCTGTGTGGCGGCCAAAGGGTTTTCGGCTTGAAGCAAGAAAGAGAAAAGAAAAAAAGGTGGCCCCTTTTAGGTGTTGCGGCTGCTCATGCTGAAATTATTTTCTTTGGCTAAAACAAAGGAAAAGTGGTGGCAGCTATAATTCTTGGACGAGCGAAAAATTTGGGGCTGCCGCTGCTGTGGAGTTGCTGCCGCTGCTGTCCTTGTTGCTTCGGTTGAGGTTGCAGCCGAAGTACAAAGACAAGGAGGTTGAGATTTGATCTCAAATTTCTTGTGTGTTTTCATCGTAATTTCTCTTGTGGTTGAGAACTAGAAAGTTGTAATCCTCTTTTGATATAGTGGAAGTTTTCGATCGTATCCCCGTGGACATTGACATATCTCCAAACCACGTTAAATTTGCGTGTTCTCTATCTCTGCTATTTTTCTCTTCGGTTAACTATTTGATTCCGTTGGTTGTTGCATTAGTATTATTCCGCTATTTTTGCTAACAATAATGAGCTAATAACCAAATGACGGGCCACTGATAATATGTTAAACAGGTAGTTTTCAGTTTCATAACCTGAAAATGTCCCCCTGGGTAATAAATTGTTGCATATTATTTCATGATTTATAATACTGTGCATAGAGAATGCATGCTATGTTAGCAATGCGGTCATTTAACTTTTATACAGAATTGCATGCGGAACAATATCCTAGTGCTTTGTATCAATTGGAGTGTTAATTCAACTTGGTATTCAAACAAACGTGATAAGAGAATTCCTCTGTTGCGCCCTTATCATGTTTTCTGGCTAACCATTCATTGTCCTTGCCCTCTCCTTTGCACCTTTATTTCATTTTGATTTCTACGAGAAATTGCGAAGTTTACTTTCCTTTGTGGTGTTGCAAGAGTAAATTTCACAGCGTGTACTTACGAGAAATTGCGAAGTTCAATTTGTTCATGATACCTTTAAATTTGCACCTAAAATTTGCACAGTTACTGCTAGTAATGAATTAATAACGTTATTACTCCATATGTGCCTTAAAAATATATTCACTTCTAAACCTATAAACATGATAAATGTCTCCTTGAGGAATCGCTGTTATCTTGTGCACGAGCACATCTCTGCAGTAGCTGTAGGCAAAATTTTACATTCCTTTCCCGTGTTGCATGTTCATTTTTTGCACTTGTAGTTATTCATCTCCTCTATAATAAAAAAATGGTGTGTCATGTTGCAAAATTGGTGATTTCTTTACATTAGCCACAGTGTCAAACCACTGTTTGCAGTAAGCTATATCAAATTCTCGAGTATTGTCCACTTCCATCTATGCTTGTAATAAAACAGATTATTCATTCCTTGAGGAATTACCTAATTAAGATGTGGAGACTGATGTTGCTAAAGATGCATTTCCTTTTCTTGTTTCTTATTCCTTTTTGCAATTTGAATTTCATTTTTCTATTTACATATCTTGTGATGAAGCTTCTAGCGTTGTACCGATATATATATATATATATATATATATATATATATATATATATATATATATATATATATATATATATATATATATATATATATTTGATGTTAAACGGCGAGATGTAGCACTCCGCATTCTATTAAAAAGATAATAACAGAACAATCATTATCATGGTTCACAAGTAGGGTTACCCAATAATAAGCTTACAAAGCAAATGTTCTAAATATTACTAAAAAGAAAAGAAGTAAGAAAATAAAAATACAATGATCCAGCATGCAAGAAACTAGTTCTGTGATTAGTCCATCAGCCCTCACACCTCTGGTGTAGTCCCCTACTCATCTAGCATAGTGCCATCAATATCATCTCCCGAAGAGTCACTTGATAAGTGGAGCCCCTTCTCATCCGAGAGAATATATGTCCAAATAATGAAATTATGAATGGTGAGTCTCATACAATACTAAATAGAGTAATATTTATCATTAAATAATCTATTATTTCTCTCACTCTCTCCATATATTCCAGCAAAATGCAGTAATAACAATTCTAAGCTCATGACTATCGTTATCCCCCCTATCAAGTCTTCTCCAAATATTTTCATCTAGACAGTATCGATATTCAATCCTAATGCTCTAGCACACGACTCCAATGTACTTCTGGAAAACGAGCAGTAACATATGATGTGTTCGCTTGATTCCCCATCTGATATATTTAGCTGCTATAGTTCAGGTGAAAATGTATGTCATCTTCATCCCAAGTGAAGTTTGTCCTTAATTTAGTTTATTTTGTTGGTACAGGTGGGCAGTCAGCTTTGGCTGACTATTGCACATATTTTGTAGCATACTCTGATGGTTCATGCACAGACACAAACAGTGTCCGCATGCCTGACAAAATGTCGGGTGAAGTACGAGGAAGCTGCTTTAGGTGAGATAACAACTGAAAATACGTCGGACAGAGTATCATGTTATTTGTTTAATCATATTAAGGCTTTCCCTATTAAAATGCGGTTGGCTATGGAGCTGGAGGCTCCCTGAAAGATTTGACAAGAAGCTCATGGCAGACTGTTGGCCTGATGTTCAGTCCTTTAACCTGATTTATAGAAAAATGCTACTATTTATCTTGAAAAGGGTGGTTGTCCACTTGTTTTGGTCCAGGTGTTGAGAACCTATTATGTAATGTGGTTTTATATCTAGGTGTATGGCTTCTTCATTGGTGCGTACTGGGTTTGTTAGAGGATCCTATGATGCAAGGAAATGGATGCTATCAACATCGCTGCTTGAATAACACTTTAGAGGTAATATGATATGTTTTTTTTTCCCCTTAATCATCTACTGCTTTGATAGATAGCTTATTCGCTGGATTGCATGAAAATACATTGCTTATTGGGTACTGTTTCTGATTTTTTTCTGCCATAATTTCAAATAATATTACCAGCACCCACCCACAGCAAAACCCTCCCTCCCCTCCCCAAGTGTATCAACTACTTGGGAGTCATGTTTAACGCATCAATAGCCCATGCTAGATTGGAAAGTATTTCTGGCTCATTCTATGATGTGACCTGCTGCCACCTCACATAGGTAGTAAAAAAGAAAAATCATTTTCTTACTGTTTTCCAGGTGGCAGTTGATGGTATCTGGAAACCTTGTCCAGAAGCAGGTGGTCCTCTTCAGTTCCCTGGCTTTAGTGGTAAGTTTCCCCTACATTAATTAATGAGATCATGGATGGAATGACGTTCCGATAGGCTTTATGTCTTTATGCTGTAGGTGAACTAATTTGCCCAGCATATCACGAACTATGCAGTGTTGTGTCTGTCCGTGCCTGGAAATGGCCAGTGTCCAGATTCTTGTAACTTCAACGGTGACTGTGTTGAAGGCAGGTGCCACTGCTTTCTTGGTTTTTATGGACATTACTGCAGCAAACCTGAGTACCCATTTATCTCTCTCCCTCTCATTTTATCTTTTTATCATGTAATAGAATCAAGATTCTTTGCTGCTTTTGCAGTAAGATATTAGTTAGATTCTGCTATCCGCTATTAAGATGTTAAGTTTAGTTTATTGCTTACAGGTGTTGACAACTATGCGCACTGTGCAACAGCATTTATTCCTTTAGTTCTTAATAGAATATGCTATTATTTCATTCCATGGAAGTGAAAGCCCAATCTGGGCTATTAATATAATCGAATACCCAATGCCTGATGCCATGTACTATCATCAATTGTAAATGCTGTAGGTAATCTATGAGATGTCCTACTCAAGACTGGACGATGTGTTCTGAAAACTTTCAAAAAGAAGAAAAGGGAAAATTTATGACATGATAGATTTCGTATGAATTGAAATGAGCAATTTAAACTGTCATCTTGAGAGCATGGTACGGTATCTGGTAATTAGGTCATATTAAGGCATTTTGATGATTGTCGGGACGTTTCATACTTGTAATCACAGAACATAATTAAAGATACTGCCAGTGTCAGATCTGTTTGTGTTCTTTTACATAGAATATATCTTTAATATATTTGCAAAATTATGTAGTGGATTCTGCGTGTCTCCTTATGGTGATCCCAATTTTTTATTTTTTTTATTTTTCCCTCTGCAGGCTCCTCCTGCCCAAGCAATTGCAGCGGACATGGTACGTGCCAGCCAAATGGGATTTGTGAGTGCAACAGTGGTCGAACTGGTATTGACTGCTCCACAGGTACAGTTCAAATCACTATAATTAATACCATTTTCTCAAGTTTATATACAAATTTACTAGAATGCTAGAAAGGAGGGGGAGAAAAGACGAAGGTCTTGGGGGGAAAAGAGAGGATTGGCTCGTATTCCCAGTTTTACTACCTTCCAATAATAAAATTTTCAGTGATCGATCGGAAAGAGTAATGCTGCTCAAAGTTCTCCTCTTCTACTTTCATTTCTTATAAGAAAGAAAGGAAAGTAGGTTTCAACTCATTCTTAATTTCTTTAATTAGAAGAAATAATGGGCAATTTGACGAGACATTTCCGTTTCTTCCCATTTGAATTTGTATGTGGAAGCAACGCACTTAGCATAACTCAACTGAGTTGTACCTGTCTTTGCACAGCCATTTGTGACGAGCAGTGCAGTTTGCATGGCGGGGTCTGCGACAATGGTGAATGTGAGGTGCTCGGATTATGCTGGCTACACGTGCCAGAACAGCTCTACTTTGATCTCTAGCCTCTCCATTTGTGGGGATGTGCTGTCCAAGGAAGCGTTTGGGCAACACTGTGCCCCAAGTGAGCCCAGCATACTGCATCAGCTTGAGGCAGCCGTTGTCATGCCCAACTACAACCGGCTGATGCCAAGTGCAAGGTCCTTAATCAGTATTATTGACAATGGTTATTGTTCTGCTGCTGAGAAACGGCTGGCCTGGTGGGTATGCATCTTTTCCTATGCTCTTTTCCTTTTGAACGGGCTTAAAAATTTCTCTTAGATAAGTATAGTCATACCAAAAGCTTGTCAAAGTTTGATCGTTAATCCCATATCTAAATATTTTGTTGGAACCTTTTGGCTTGTATTCCTGAAAGTCCTGTCTGGAAATCTACATGCTATTTTACTATTTTATATTTTCTATGATCCCTTTCTTAGATTAAGGAAACAAAATTTACAGGATTTAATGAGTTAAGGCCGAGTATGGGATCTATCTTTGGAAGGTGAAACTCGGCTGAGGCATCAGCCAACCTTTACCACCACCAGGTCCACCACCGTGATATGTACCAAATATGATATATAATGCATCGTGAAGTCCTCCAACCCCAATAAGAAATGAAAAGGGCATCTAAGAAGTGCATACGAAAAGCACCAATAATCTTGCGACGAGGGCCTTTTCATGATTTTAAATATTGGCAGATATTGATATTATATATTACGTATATTTTTATGATATCCGATCGATATAGCTGATATTCTTAATATTGCTGATATAATGTTCTTAATATTGCCAATTTTTATACCTTAAAATGTATGAATATGACTGTTACCGATGCTGATTCTAATATTTGAAACCTTGGTCTTTTTCTTTGAAGCATCAGTTTGAGTCTATGGATATGCTTTTTCCTCTTAAGACAAAATCAATATTTGGGCATATATATGGCCGAAATTTTTTTCAATGTTAAAAACAAGTTCATAGACAAGCACCCCTATCATTTGCCAGTTCTAAGGTGGCACTTCAATTCACAGATATCTATTCAACGTTGCGACAAGGACGGAGACAGCAGACTTGGGGTGTGCCGTTCTGCAAGTCGTTCCTATAATGCTGCATGTGCAGCAGCATTGGATTGCTCGGATCAGACTCTATTCGGCGGCGGGGATGAAAAGGACGAGCAATGCACAGGCAGTGGCAAGATAATACCTTGGTGGGCTCGGTGTTTGAAGGGCATCTATTCTCAGTAACTGTAGATGCTAGCTCATTTCAGAAATCTCTATAGATTATTAGATCGTTGTAATTGTATCTCCCTCTTTTTGTTTTTTTAATCTTTAAAAAAAAAATTGGTCAGCATATATATATATATATATATATATATATATATATATATATATATATATATATATATATATATATATATAGTATAGTTCAAATTGTAGAAACACCAGGCGGTTATTTTTCGTGCCCAAAATTGTAGGTTCTGAATTCACCCAACATAGAGTGGAGTGGTGGAAGGAAATAGAGGTTGACGTGATATTGACTTGGGCTTTTGTTAAACACGAAGCCCTGAGAGGATATAGGAGCATTTATTATGTATCAAAAATGCCCCAAGGACAGGAGGAGGGGAAGAATGTAGTCCTTGTTAATCTAAAGTCCCTTCTTTCGAACTCAAAGATGCTCTCTCACTTGTGACTTGAAGCTTCAGCTTCTGAGAAACCGCAAGTACCGATTCCTAGCTAGGCTAGCATTCTCTATGACAATGTGTTGTGAGGGAGCAATCCATGTAGAAGGATGCTGCTTGCTAATTTAGCCATCAGCATCTGGAGGAGGACAGTCTGATACGGGTTGTCATGAGTGAAGAAGATAAAATTTGCCATGCTCTCTCTCTCTCTCTCTCTCTCTCTCAAGTTTGACATTTGAGAAAAAGCGAGCATGGAACAATCCACGAAGCATGTGCGTCTTTAATTCTCTGAGGAGTGAAGAAGACAGCTCACCTCACATGTTTTACAAACTTTCAAAGTGATTCTATATATGTTAAAATAAAGATATCTGTTTTCCCTTTTCTTTACCTAGCTACTACAATGCAAGCAGGGGAACACAAATTAAAGAGAGAGCGCGCGCGCGCGCGCACACAATAAACACAATCCAAGCAGGGCGGGGGGGCTGAGTTCCAGTAGCTAGGTTGCAGATGGGCAGAATGTAACGAGGTAGTCAGTTCCAGCATCACAAGTGAGTGTGTTGGCCTCATCATCATACAAGTAGCTGTATGCACCGGGGCACACCTCCTTGAACATCTGGGAGTATCTCGTGTGCCCGCATGTCTCCCGCGTCGAATGCTTCCCCGTGCAGCAGTACTCCTCCGCCCCAAACGCCTGGCACGCAGTCTTGCACGCCACCGTGTCCCCGTCTGGTCCTTCCACCCTCAGCTCCGCTGGGCATTTTGAATTCATGTCGCCCGTGCACCCCGCGTACTTGCATCCCCTCCCCAAATATGGAGTCACTCCTATGCCAACGTTGTACCCTTGTACTAGACTGACGTCGTAGGAGTCCTTGTCTTGGCCGAGGGCGAATTCGGCGAAGGTGAATGGGGGCAAGTCGCCGGTCGTGCAGGTGGTTCTGGTCGACGACGTCCGGAGGCATCCTGTGCGAGCCCAGATGCAGCCGGACCAGCCGGAGGGAGCGGGGCGGGAGGTGGTGGAGTTGGAGGGCAGGTCAGAGAATCCGATGGCGGCGGAGGAGTTGGCAGCTGACAAAGTCACTGGCCAGATGGTGTAGGGGCAGCTGTTGTGGAGTGTGAAGATAGTGGCTTTCCCTGCGAGGTGCACAGTAGATATAACACATCTTTAGTTGGTTAGAATTTAATGGAATTAAAATGGAATCTGGCTAGCTACTTCTTGCTGAGCGTGGTGCTTACCCCGAGGGATGAGGAGAAGAATTGAAATGATCATGGGACAAATTGGCATGGCCATCTTGTTGCTGAGAAATTAATCAAGATGAAGAGACATACATACAGATAACGAGTATATATTGACCAGAAAGCAACACGACATAGATAGTATGAGTAATTGAGATGTACGAGACAACACAACTATGAGGATTGATTGTACATATATAAACACCAATTTGTTACCGATTAACAAATTTTTATCAAGGCTGATTTGATTGAATGAAAGAGAAAGGAAATTGTCGTTGTTGTCGACATGCATGGTGTAGCCAATCAGAGGGCCCTCTGCTCCGCTCCGTGATAGAGAGCCTGAGACACGTGGGAGGTTAAGAAAGTGAAATGCTATATATATATATATATATATATCTCCCTTCTATTCTGGCAGGCCCACGTGACAAAGTTGGCCGGCGATCACGGGTTGTACAGTCATTTGAAAATTACAAAAAAAATTGGCCCCTTGTAGGTTGTATTACAACATTTTCTATAACAGTTAAGGTTTTGCATTCGAAAAGGATTTGTTCAAATGAGATGTAATTTGCATAGCATTAGCAATTATGTGCTCCTACTTTTCCATGGAAGCAGAATCTTTTCTTAGACGACACCCCATATCCATAGATTCCCTAGGAAGTTGTTTGGACGGTTGGCAGTTGGAGTCTCACTTATCCCAAAAGAAAAGAGTTGGGGGAGAGAGAGAGAGAGAGAGAGTCCCACACATTCACCCAAATAAAATGAAAAGGGGAAAGCAACTTTTTTTTTTAAAATAGTAAATCCTTAGGCTGATCATCGGCTCCTCTCCTCCTTGCCATGGTTGCTTCTACGCTTACTATATAACCTCGAACTTTGCGAGGTAAAATAATATTTTTTTTGCACAACCTCAATAATAATATATATATTTTTTGGTTATCAATTTTGTTACGTAAAATCAGGAGAGATTGAAGTAGACATCCACGTATAATTTTTTTCTTTGAGATAATCCGGTGGGTATATTTCCATGGGAAAATCCACATATAATTTGCTTCGAACATTCTTGTATTTGAGCTCCCTACCTTGTTGATGAGGACAAAAGTTTTTTACTGGACAGTGACTACAGAGTGGGTATATGAACCGAACTAGGTAGGACTGTTACTCCATTTTTTTTTTTGACTGAGTTATATTCTGGTGCTATATATATACTTGCTTGCTCTCTGAATAATGTCTATATACACGTATAAGCTCTTGACGCCAATATATATATATATATATATATATAGAGAAAACGGAAAATACACCGACGGTGAATGAAGTTTCCTTCACCGCCGCTTAGGTGGTCCAATAAAAATATTACACGTGGTGTCATTTAAGAGAATTCATTTATTTGTTATCTTGAATGACGTCCCGTGTTATAATTTTATTGGGCCACGTAAGCGGCGGTGAAGGAATTTTCTTCACCGCCGGTGTATTTCCCGTTTTCTCGTATATATATATATATATAGCTGTTGGCCTTGTTCAAAGTCATGCAGCCTTTGCAATGAACATTTGTCGGTTGAAGATGTAACCTGATCCGGCCGCCAACTCCGTGGTAAATTACTTGATCCACTCAGTTAATTACCATCATTATTATTTTATAGATCAGATTGTTACCTTTTTACTTCCCCTACTTTTTCTCCTCACCGAACTGGCTACAATGAATTAATGGCTTCCTGAATCTTGCATGAATCTGTCCATTTTCTATACAAACAACCCAAAAAGGGCATTGAAAATTCAAAAATGCATGCACTCTTAGATTCGGCAGCTTGATGGTAAAATTAAATTGGTCGACTGGGTTAGCCAAACAATTTTAAACGTACGTTAAACAAAGTGGGCTAGCGAAAATGGTGTGCTCCTTTCGAAACTCCCCTAAATATGAGAATTACTAGATGCGCCCCATGTTTTTCTAAGTGAGGGCGCATCTAATATTCTCCTAAATATTTGCAGTGGACCGTCAAATAAAATGGAAAAGATCCCATTTTTATTCCTCTCCCGAAAAGAAATTTCTTTTAACCCCCAAATTCAAAAATTGGCAGCGGTTCTCCCTCATGCAGCTGTCTCAACCCCAGGTTCAAATTCTTCTCTCCTCGCTCATCAATCCATGATTTCGAAATTGCAATTTTCAATTTGGTTTTGACAGGCAGATTTGCTGGATCTGGATATTGAATCGTGAATTGGATTGATAATATTTGGGTTGGGGCCTGTTAGTGTTTCATATTGTTGATGATAGTTTCAAGATGCGGCTTTTCATTTGTATGTGACATTGTTTAAATTATAGCACAATTATCCCTTAAAGTTTAGGGCTTGCAGACTCATTTGTTTAATTATGGTTTCTAACATCTGAATAAGCCTTGTATGCTCGTAAAAAGTTCAGGCTTTGATGATCTGCAACGAGATATTTCACTGATTTCATCGTTTATTAGTTCAGTGAATGTGCTTGGATGCCAACTTCATGCTAATTTAGTGTGTTTGAATTCTAGGTTCACCATGCTATAATGTGCTGATTTAGATTCTGTGTAATTACGGCTTCTCAGAGATGCAGAGAGCACTGGTTTTGTAAATTAGGGTCTCCAGATGGAATCATTAGGACCAGTCTTACCTAATTCATTCCTCCCCTTGAATTGCAATCTAGTTCATGCGAACTGGCTTGTGTTACGTTCTCGATTTGGATTGCCAAAAATAAAACAAGAGTAATAATGGCTAATTGATTGATTTAATGTGCTCTCTCAGCGTATTCAGTGGTAGTATTTAGCTTTTTTTAACCCCTTTTACCATAGTTGACTTCTTTTGACTTCTATACTAATAGATTTAGAGTTTTGAGTATCTTTTTTTTTTTTTAGCAAAGACGGCGGTGGAAGTCCTCTGCGTTCCATTAACAAGCCGGTAATAGAATTACAATAAAAAGCATTTAAATAAAATAAAAATACATAAAAGTAAACAGTAAGACTTAGCTAGAAGAAAGAGGACGAAGAATACAAAAAAGTTCTCAAATGACAATAATGAAGTCTAAAAAGTATAACAAAAGCATCACATGATCTTCAAAAAGTCCACCAAAAGCAGCCATACGTCCCCGTAAGATCCCCAAAAGCCGTCTATCCAGTCTGGGCCGGAAATGGAAGATTATCGCTGTCGCCTTCCCCAGATGTCCCATCTGAGAGCTGCACCCGCTCCTCATCCGAAGGTATATTTGTCCAAACAAAAATATCATGAATAATCGTACGTAAACATGTGTGTAATGGGCGTGCGGTAGAATTAAAAATTCTACTATTTCTTTCGCTCCATACATTCCAGCATAATGCTGCTACGAGGGTTCTAGCCAAATGTGATTTTTTGCCTCTAACACATAATTTGTCCTCAAGACTAGTGCATACCCCTGTGTTGATACTGAACCCGAATTTGCTGGTGCAGATCAACCACGGTTCATGGGTAAAAAGACAATTCAATAAAAGATGATCGGTGGACTCTCCATCCTTATTACAAAGAATACAAAAGTTTGGTCCAGCCCAACCTCTTTTTTGTAAGGCTGGCCAGGTGAGCAAGGTTTTTTTAACAGCCAATCAGAGGAACACCCTAACTTTGGATGGGCAAACTGTCCTCCAAATCCAAGCAGAGTCCTTCAGAACAATACCACTATCCATAAAATGATTGTATGTGTATTTGACTGAAAAGATCTCATCCGTGCTCCATCTCCATTGGGGTTGATCTTCAGTCGTTAGACTAGGCGTGAAGTTACTAAGGAGGGATCACAATTCTCGACATTGGAGTTTGTCAGAGACAGAAAATGGTTGTCGAAGATTCAGGCACCACCTAGCTCGACCCCACAACCTACATACCTTGGCCTCCTTTTCCCGAGAAAGTAAATAAGCCTTCGGGAATAACAGTTTTAGAGGAATCTGGGGCACCACCTGTCATGCCAAAATGCTATATTTTGTCCATTGTCTAGTTTAAACTCCAAACTTGGCCAGACAATAATTCTTGATATCATAACACCCTTCCAGAATCTAGATGTATTACACGACCTTTGGGTATTGGGGAGCCAGGTAGTCTCCTTAGGACAATATTTAGTTACCAGTTTTTGAAAAGAGCCATGTGGACGAGATATTAAGTGCCACCACCACTTTGCCATTAATGATATATTAAAAAATTTTAAATCCAGTACACCAAGTCCTCCAGCCTTTTTAGGTCTACAAATTTGTTCCCATGAGATCTAGTGATATTTTTTAGTATGAGAAGCACAATTCCACAGAAAGTTCTTCCTTATACTGTCTATTTTATTTCTCACCCAACCCGGCAGTTGGAAAAATGACATATAATATAAAGGCAAAGTGGTTAATACCGAATTAAGTAACACCACCCTCCTACCCAAGGAGAGCAAATTACTTATCATCCTTCCAATCTCTTTTCAAAGGTATCGAGCGAAGGACTCCAATCTTGCTTAGATAATTTTCAAATGAATATTTGAATTTCCATGTGCACGGGCTTCCTGAAACTGCGGATGCTAATTTCCCTCCTTTTGGCTATGCCAATACATTCCATGGTGGCCATGCTCATGGGTTCCATCAGCATCTATCTCAGTCCGATGTTTATTTGAAAGCTTTGCTTCTCATGGTGGGATCCCTTGTGGTTGCTACTCTTGTTTTCGTTTAGACGCCTTATTAGTTTCATGAGAAAAGTATTCATTTAACCGATCCTAAGAATTGGCAGAACTTGCCTTTCCGGCGTTGTTGTTTCTTGTTGGCTTGCCAAAGTAATGATGGTATTGACAGATCGCTTCAGGACATATCTTCTGTAATTCTTTGTGTTCATATTCATGAAATATTGTCGTCAAAGTGTAGTTTGTAACTCTTTGTGTTCATATTCATGAAATATTCTCGTCACAAGCAGTTATAGAAATCCTTGACGGAATGGATTTATTCTCCTCCCGCTTTATTTTTCTACCTCATCACGGTTTGGAAGAAGTTGAGTCTTGTTCCTATGCTTTGCATCTGGTAGTTTGATTGCTCCATCTTTTACTTAATATCCTAGCTATTTGTGTGGCCTTGTTCAGTTGTTGAGGAATATTAAAGCTTGCAAATACTCGCGCGCGCGCGCCCACACACACACACACACACACACACACACACACACATATATATATATATATATATAATGTTGATATTATGATTGTTATTTTTTCCTTTTATCATAAAGTATGCACTTTTCTATAGTTTCCTGTGGCAATGGTGCATAGCTGGATATGTTTGAATACCATCCTGAGAATTATGCCGGTAGGAATAATACCATATACTACAATTAAAAAATAATGTAAAATTGCACCTCTACTTGCTTGTACAAGATCGGCAACAGATTAAAGACAAATTATGAGAACTTGCAGTTTGTTATCAGGCAAACAGCCACCACAGGTTCACTTGCAAAGACATTGGCATCACAACACAACAAGAAAAAATGATGGAAGAAATGAGAAGAACTCTGCGAATGACACTACCATGATTTACAAAGTTTCTGGCACGCTGTTCATACTTGTGCCATGGTGCATCAACCTGCCATTCCACTTAAAATATAAACATGAAGTGATTGACCACAAGATAATGCCAATCAGCATTAGCATACAATGAAATCATAATTTTCATACTCTGAAATTGCCTCAATATCTGCCTTCTAGAACCCATCAAGAAGAGCACTAGTACGTCACTTCTTTATTCCAAAGTAGGAGCTCAGGGCAGGTGATGTTAGGGATCCGATTGGAGAAGAATCGGTTTTTGCATATCCGTTGCAAAGAGAGGGCATGTAATAGTGCAAGAAAAGTGCAATTCAACTGAATTTGAGCTGTAGAAAGCAATTTAGGCCAAGCTCACTTGTAAAACAATTAGAAATCGCATAAACTTTTAACCATCAAACTATTTTCCTTGGGTATTAGTACAACCCAAGATTTTTTTTGGTGGTTCTGTTTTTGAGCATAAACCCAAGAAATATATTACAGTCCATATTATCTCAATTTACAAATTGGCAAAACACAACGATTACCAACAATACTTCATCTGTATATCAAAACAATTCACTATAAAATACATAAGCTAGGATTCCCATTTAGAATGAGCTCTGACACCATATGATGACTCAATACAGGAAGCTTCTCAGCATATTTGCTGTTGTTGTGCAGTTTTTTGCATTCTTCTCTAAGATTGTCAATCCTCCTTTATGTGCTGTACTTGTAGTAGGCTGATTGGATGATGATCTGTTAAAATATCAGATTAAGGTAATAATATGAAGCAATGCCAATTGTCTTAACCAGTACAATTCAAAAACCAAATTATATGTAAAGATAGAGGAGATACAAGTAGGTCAAGCAGCACACAAACTATAGAGTCTAGCAACCATGGTGCATTGGCTTTTATCCTGTTCCATTCCACACTCCTCATTAGTATGCTGTGTAAAAAATGTTCATATATGAGAGGGAGAAAGAGAGTCAAATTGTCTTGTGTGTGTGTGTGCACGCGCACTCGTGTCTGTATACACACACACACACACACGGGTCTTTGTTTATATAGGAGAGTTAGAAAGAAGACCTTCCAACGTAAGCGACATTTGCAATGAGAGCAAATATGAACATAAGTGGATTCAGACCCTGCACAATTTACAGAAGCATGTTCAATTTTCAAGAAGTATTTGTGTGTGTGTGTTTGTGTGTGTGTGTGTGTGTGTATATATATATATATATATATCACAAAAATGATACTGGAAGAGTAAGCTCAAGTAATAAAGATTTTACCTCAACGTTCCCTCGCTTAATCTGATAGGCAAAAACCAGATAATGCTAGTAAATAGCATATAACGAGTAATCATGTTTAGGAGCACACAATATGGCAGTCTAACATTATTAAAGATTTAAAATATATGCATATGCAGTGGCATTTACGTTCAAACATATTTGAGGTAGGCGGCTGCACATATATATTGCGGCCATAATCCATCCTAATAGAATGCCATAAGGGTTACTATCAGACTCCTGAAATTAAAAGACCACTGTTTAGTGTTTCTATAGACAAAGAACATTGTATATGCTAGTTTCTTAATCACGATACATAACTACCTGCAACATATTTTTCCTGTAAAAAGCTGTGCGCATTTCCATCAGGGCTTTGGCTTGAAATGGCAAGCCCGCAGAGCCAATTATAAAGGTCCCATAGTAAACCTGAATAAAAAAAAATGTCGAACTCGTGAAAAGGTTCTATCTAGTAAACCAGCAGACATCACAATGAATAAAAAAACTAATCAGAAAAGAAATGTTATTGAATAATCTTATAACTTGCAATCTATTTGGCATATATTTAGAAAATCTATTGAAGTATTTGTCCAAATAATTTAGATCATCTGTTGTATGCATTTGCTGTTATTGGATGATCTTCGGCATTCAAATATAGATGCATGAGTCGAGTTCGTGCCAAAGCCTCAACAACTAATGCTTACCGAGCCTGAAACTGCCCTCTGAGGCTTGCTGTTGGTGGGCCTGCAGTATCTCCTGTGCTCATTCTCGTCTGCTGACCATGATTCCTTAAGAGCTGCACCAACATTTGATGGTTCGCTCTTTGCAATTCCCAGATAGGAAGAGGCTCCAATGTAAGGAAAGCTGCCACTATCGGCTAGAGAGCTTGCAGACCTTTTCAACTCGTTATAACCGGATATAAGCAAGAATTTACTACTACTACTACTACCAGTCCACCTTATAGAATTTATTTCTCAAATTGATCGCTTAAGTATGGATGTAGATGATGGCTTACGTACATATGATGCACATCGATCTGCGGAGAGGTTGCATTTGAGGCCGTATTATGTATTGGCCTGGCAGGATCATCTTTCTTCGGATTCAGAGGCCTCTTTTCCTCGTCAATCTAATGAGCTTAAAAATTAAAAATGATGTGGATTGCAGATTGAAAAAAAAAAAAAAAAAATTACAAATGTAGCAGAAGGTACGCAGATAATTAAAAAAAAAAAAAAAAAAAAATTCTACAATTTTATCTTAGGGAGGATCTGAACCCATATCCCTGTATAGTGGGCTATTACCAAAAATTAGGCCATTGACTAGCTACAAACAGGAAATCGCATGTATTATTTTGGTTTAGAGATTCCCTAAGTTATAAATTTTTGTGGGTTTTAATTTAGAGAAGAAATTTAGTAGTTTTTTTTTTTGATAAGAGATTCAGTCTGAAACCTAGAGCGCAGAAGAATTTGTGCAGATAATAGTCAATGTGCCGTACGAAAACATTTAGATACTTGAACATCAAAAAAGTATAATCAAGAACAAAACACTTGTACTAATCAAGAATTTACCCACATGATGTGTAGCCTCAAAATCTCTGTTGTTCCACCGTCCCAAGTAATCATAATAAATTGATTGCGCTAACAAGACCACTGTAGCAGCCGTGTACATCTGCACACAACAAACTATTGATTAGTAAAAATGAGGGGGGCATAATCAAATAAATACACATCAAAATTTAGCTGTACCAGAGCTGTGTACAGTTGCGTAGGTAACTGCATTAATCACGAAGCCCGAACCATCAGCAATTAGTATTTAAGACAAAAAATTAGATTTTAGCGCCACCTATTATTAACTAATTGGAAAATTATGGAGCGAGAGGACTCACAGTGGCTGGTTCAAGAAGGCAACCGACCAAGTTGAAGAAATGACTGCATCGACCGAGAAATAGTTAACCCAAGGGATCAGTAAAAATTAAACAAATTTATATATGCAGAATTTAAGTCAACTTTAATTTAAAATAAAATAAAAAACAATAATAGTAATGATAATGGCAACTGACGCAATGAGCCAAGTAAGGAGGAAGCCAAGAGAGACTCCGTGGCCAGATTTAGTTTGGAAATTGGTGATGATCTGAGGGACCTCTGCAATCCCCCAGCAGAAGATACTGAGGAGGCCGAGCCCGAAGGATATCTCACTGCTCAGATTGCAGACGCAGTCCTTGAAGTACCTCTCCACCCATCTCACACACCCATTGATCTTCTCATCTCCTGACGATGAGCAACTAGCCATTATTTTGCCTGCTCTGCTCTCCTGCTTCTTTTTGTGTTTTTTTTTTATTTTCCTTTTTTTGCGGTCTGGAGACGGTTGGTAGCTTTATAAAGAAGGGTTATTTACTGGTTTGCCCCATAAATCTTTATATATTATGATTTTGTCCCTCAAATCTTCATATTTATTGATTTTGCCTCCCAAATCTCATAAGTTACAACAATTTAGTCCCCTTCTCTAACTTTCCCTAACACAGTTAAATATTTGACCATTTTATCCCTCTTTTTCTCTTCTATTTTCCTCTTCTCTTCTTCTTCTCTCTTTCTCCTCTCTTCTTCTTCTCTCTTTCTCCTCTCTTCTCCTTTTCTTCATTATTTCTCCTATCTTTCTCCTCTCTTCTCCTTATCTCTTCCTCCTCTCTTCTCCTTTTCTTCTCCTATCTTCCTATATGAATTTAAAATATGAATTAACTCCAAAATAGGAGAAGGAGAAGAGAGGAGGAAAAGAGAAGGAGAAGAGAGGAGGAAGATAGGAGAAATAATGAAGAAAATAAGAAGAAAGGAGGAAGAAAGAAGAAGAAGAGAAGAGGAAAATAGAAGAGGAAAAGAGGGGTAAAATAGCCAAATATTTAATTGTGGTAGGGAAAGTTAGAGAGGGGGACTAAATTGTTGTAACTTATGAGATTTAGAGGGCAAAATCCTAAATATGAAGATTTGGGGGACAAAATCATAATATATAAAGATTTGAGGGACAAACCAGTAAATACCCTATAAAGAAACAGGGCTGAAGCAGGTAGAAGTTTGTACGATGATTTGAGGGAGGTTCCAAAGGAGCACACCAATTTTACCGGTGAGAGCACACCAATTTTAGCAGTGAGCCCACTAGATAGTGAAATTTTGGATCGGCTGAAAGCTGAGAAGTGGACCCACTAGGAAAAATGGGGTGCTCCTCCGGTAACTCCCTGATTTGAGAGGAAAGGAGAATGACAAAAAGAGACAGCTCAGCACGAGCTGTCGAATATGTATGTCATTGAAATAATCAATTCAAGACCGTTACAAGTTCAAGCTCGCAAACAATATTAGTCTCTCTTTTGTATTCTTTCAAAGACACTTGCGATGCACGGCCACTATTAATATGGGATATAAAAATTGCAATTATCCTTGATTAATTTGGATCTTTTCTTTTCACTACAGGGGTAAAATGGACGAGGACAGCTGGCTTTCGCAATATGGATTCAATTTTAATTCCAAAAAGTGTCTGGCTGCAGGGTGAATGTCTAGAAAATGCAAAGAACCCAAAGAATTACAAGGTCATGTGTGTTGAATGACGTAATGCAGCAACTTGACACAGAAGTAGGAGACAACTCCGTTCATGAAGCAAAAAAAAAAAAAAAAGTTTTTCCGACGAGAGCTATTTCCGTCCACAAAAAAGAAACCATCTCCTTGCGGATTAAATTTTGACTTATTTTATACAAATTTTTGAATTAAAAATAAAAAATTTATTTTTTTAATTTAAATTTTTTTATAAAGAGGATCAAAATTTAACTCATGGGACACGTCCATTACCATCCCTAATATCCGTTGACGAGAAAACTCAACTCCCCCAACGGAGTTAATCCAATTCCGCCAATGAAAAAAACCCATCTCGACCAAGGAACCAAGTCCAGCTTCACCGAAATAAGAAAATTTTCATTGATAAAGCCAGGCCCAACTCCGCCGACACAAGAGAATTATCCCTACCGATAAAATCATGGCTAGCTCCACAGACGAACGAAAACTTATCCTCGGCGACGGAGCCAGTCCAGCTCCATTGACCAGTTTTAGTCAAGTCCCTCAAAATAAAAAGTACGGTAATCTATGATCTCCCAAAATCAAGAAAATAGTTATAATTTCCTGAAAGTATAAATACACTTCGGATCTAAAAGATAAAAAAATGAAGAAAATTATAAAGGTTATCAAAAGTAAGCCATTATCGTCAAAAGAGTGGGAAAACTAACAACGAACCATTCGATCGCCTCCAGATTCCACGTCTATTGCCAAATCATTAACGAGCCAAAGGACCGCTCTAGTAAAGTTACTATCAATACAGCTTTCAAGAAATTTATAAGTTATAATCTATAATCTCATGATTGTAAAGAGATGAATCTTCTTCTATTTATCAAAGTAAATCAAAGAGACTCGAGTAAATCTTCTTTGTTTTCTTAATATTTATATTTGATTCAAAACATTGAACATAGAGGCAAACTAACTTGATGGTGCAGCAAAGAAGTAGCCATATCGATCGGCACAGAAAGGAACTAGCTTTCCTAGCGTAACAATATATATACTAGCTTCACCAACATAGCAATACCACACTTGCCAATACTAGAGGATTATCTGCAGTTTAGGTGGTTATTGAGATTATGGATGAAGTTAAACTATGATATTCACATTTAAAGGGAGATAGTCGTAATTCCCGGGACATAAAAAAAATAAACTAGAAAGATAGGAGGGAAAGAAAAAAAAATAAAACTAAACTAATTTTTTTTTCCCCCTCCAAACCTCTACGAACATAACTTGATAGTCAACAGGCCAATGGGATGCTCTCATCATGTCATCATGGACACACTTGTAATATCTAATGATCGTAGAGAAAAGAGTAATATCTTTTAGTTAAAATAAATTAAAAAGCTTCAAGTCTACTTTCTTGTAGCTGTCATGTGCATGTTTTATTCCAACTCAAGCATCTGACAGTGGTATGCATCAAACTTTAAGGCGTATAAATAGACTTCCCCTCAAATGGGAGAAGTGATTAATTCCTATCTCTAGAATAGAATATACTTGTAGGGATCATTCTCTTGTATTACATTAATAATAGAACATGAGGGGCCTCTCTTCCTACTACCCTAAAGACTTCAAAAGAGAGAGTACAATTAATGTCTCTTTTTCGATAGCTTTTTACTATGTTTTTCTTATAATGAATAGCTTTTTCTAATCCTTGGGACTGGTTGCTGTGCTGTGCTGTGGTTTGTACAAACAAATTAAGCTGAAACTGACAGGCCCGTATGGTGATGGAAGCAGCAAGGCGTGAGGTTGAGAATTGAGGCTGAAGAAAAGATGCCCATCTTTAATTGCTTCGACCACCCCCCTAAGCATTAACTATGGTTATGGTTATGGTTATGGTTCTGGTTCTGGTTCTGGTTCGTATGCAGGACGTACTGCAGAAGAAAAAAAATTCGCACATGAGATGAGAGGGAAGCCAATCCAACCCTCATCACGTGATCGGTTTCTGAGCATGCCCAAGATTGAGTTTTCGCTCAGTAGATTTTACAAGGATTGTCCCTAAAACGGAAATGCCCTCGGCGAGGGCGATGGGAGGGCGAGCCTGAAAAAAGATAACAGGTCCGTCCAAAACTGGCTTGGACTGTCATCACCTCCAGATATTTATTGCAATTATGGAGATTTTGATGTTTCCCATCATTTATCCTGTCCGGATTCTTGTATATTTGAATGAGATTCGCACAGTGATGGAGATCATATTTGGTTCTAAAGATTAGATTTTATTTTATTTGAATCATGTTAGGATTTTAGAATATTTGATTGGATTATAATTTTATTAGAATTCTGATTTTTTTAGGATTTTGAATTCTATTAGGATTTGATTTGTTAGAGTTTTTCTATATATATGGGTTTTGTATGAAGTCTTAAAAAAGACGAATAATATTTTAAAATTTTGAGAAATTTCTAATATGGATTTCGCTGAGTAAAATCTTTTCTCGTGGATTTGTAGAGTGTAGGCATGGATTCGCCTGAATAGATTCTCAAACCCTATAAGTTCTTCCTGTTTTTCCCAATTTCTCCAAAAAATCCAAATTCTCAAATCCTAACTCTAATTTCGCCTCCGTTCTGCATCAAACTTTGTATCAATCTTAGATTTTCTTCTCCATCACCAACTTCTTATTCCACATCTCCATCCTCTTTCTATTTTATTTCAGTTTTTTATTTTATTTTTTTTAAAAAAAAGTACAAATCAGCAAAAAAAACTGATCTAAAAAAAAACAAAAGAGAGAGAAAGTTCAGATTTGAAAAAAAAAAGAACAGTTGAGATTTGAAGGGAAAAAAAAAAAGATAAGAGAGAAAAAAAAGAGAAGATAGAAAAAAGAAAAGAGAGAAAAAAGAGAGAGAAATTTAGATAAATAAAAGTAAGAGAGGAAAAAGGAGAAGAAAGAAAAGAATTTGGATTTGGTTTCAGTTATTGGGTTTGTTTTGAATTATTAGGTTTGATTCGGATTTCAGTTGGACCCATTTAATTAAACTCACATCCAAGGAGAAAAGAAAAAGGTTGGATTTAATTCAGTTAGACCCGATCCGTAATCATAACCAATATATTTACTTTTATTGGGCTCAGTATAGCAGTGAATCCGACCCGACAGCAGTGCAGACCCGTTAAGAACATCAGACCCGTTAAGGGTTTTATTTTGATTCAGAGCCCATTTCAACTCCGATTCAAACTGTTTTCAAGCCTCCGTGATTCTTGGGTAGTTTCTAAACTTTTTGAACTGTAACTTTGAGTTGATTATATATGGAGTTCATATTTAATGGTCACTATATTAACACCAACACTAAAATATCACGAGTTGAGCGTGATGTGTATGATATTATACCTATTTTTTTCGGTTTTGACGATCGGCAAAATTATGAAGATTGGGAGAATCATCTTGAACATTTCTTTAGATATTTTGATCCAACATCAGCACAGAAATGTCGTTACGCCCGACAAAAGTTGGGTGGAGAAACTTATGTTTGGAGTAGAGAGTATAAATTATACTTGTATTGGGATATCTTGTAACGTCTATTTCGTCATCGGTATACTCAACACCACATTCCAAATTTATCATCTGATCAGTTTCAATCGTCTGAGCCTAAAAGAATGACAACTGATGAAAAACTTCAATATATGATTGATGAATTTGAAAAGTGTAGCCGAATATTTGACAGTTTTAACAAAACACTTAAACACATTGATGAAAAAAGTCAAATGATTAACGATAATAGTATCACCAATAAGATTGAAGCAAATATTCATATTTTTTATTGCGAATTGCAGTCTATACTAGATACAGAAGTTCATGATGAGCCACTATTAATGCCAGATAGAACTTCCTTTTCATCCATAGAAGTTGAAAACTCAAAAGTTCAGATTTCTGACATCTCTTAGTGGAACCAACTGAGAAATTTCAGTCATATAAAAATACATCGGATTATCATATTCATGAGCAGAAGTCAACAGAAGTATCTCCTACCCTCCTATATCACATGTCTATGAAACCGACAGTTTCTTTAGAAGACTTTCTGCTAAAATTTCGTAAGAAACTTTGTCGACAATTCGTGTTTACTGATAGTATTTGTATATCAGTTGCAGATATACATGGAGTGCAGAAACTTCCAATCCAAAGCGAGATTTAAGACAGAAAAGAAGTTATTATTAATGATGAGGTAAAAACTTCAGTTTCTCTTAAGAGATTCATTACAAGAATTATAAAGAAATTACTGACTCAATATAAAGATTCATATGAAATTTCGAAGATATTTGCTTCTACTGTTCATGGCCAGAATAATTTGTGGGATTTACGATCATCTGAAACTGATTTACGAAAAAAGCCAGTTCCACCTCCACCGTCTTGGTTCAGATGTGATGTACTAGATACGGTTTTTCGACCACTACCATGGCCCAATTGGGATATTTCGTAAATGCCAATCAGTTCAACCCGGACGTGTTTATCATTCCTTATCTCCGCATTCATCAGAGATGAATACTTTGAAACCGGAGAGAATTGATGGTGATCAGATTTGGTTCTATAGATTAGATTTTATTTTACTTGAATCACGTTAGAATTTTACAATGTTTGATTGGATTAAGATTTTATTAGAATTCTGATTTTATTAGGATTTTGAATTCTATTAGGATTTGGCTTTTTAGGGTTTTCCTATATAAATGGTTTTTGTATGAAATATTAAAAAAATAAATAATATTTGAAAATTTTGAGAAATTTCTGGTGCGGATTTCGCTGAGTAAAATCTTGTAACGTGGATTCGTGGAGGGTGGGTGTGGATTTGCCTGGGTAGATTCCCAAACCCTATAAGTTCTTCCTATTTTTTCCCAATTTCTCCAAAAAATCATAATTCTCAAACTCTAACCCTAATTTCGCCTCCGTCCTGCATCACATAACCACCTGTTGCTGCGAGTGTGTCCATATATACATGAGCTACCGGCCCAAGCTACATTACCTAAGTTGTAGTCCATTCCAATATCTCTAATTATTTTTATCACACATTTTCGTTTTGAATTATAATCCCGATTCATAGGAATCACTCATATCCATTTTTTTGATTCTAATAGTTTTCAGTAAATACGATATTTCCATTTAATTAAAGGACAAACAAACTTTAAAACTATTAAAATTTCACCTTTAAAAAGTTAAGGAGGTAGAGATTATTGTCATAAAAAAAAAATGAAAAAAAATTAATAGGATGATTACTTTTTTGCACTCACATTTGTTACCTGGTAGCTCAAGTATAGTGGGGAGATAAATGCTGTAGGAGAGACGAGAGGTGTATAGGTTTGACTGCTTTATTTATCTTGAAATTTCTACCTGAGACAAATTGCAAAGAGAGATATTACTATTACACAGGATAAGAGACATTAGAAGGTACTGGTTGGATGGAGAGCATTTTGCATATAAACCCATCCAAATTTTTATATCTCAGTTTCAGTTTATTTTTATTAAAACTACAAGCTACTAAGTTCTTGTGGGCCCGACAAATGGGAAGCCTATACATGGCAGCAGCTTAGGAAAATTCCTAAGCTTACATCTCTCCTTCCGTTTTCCCATATATATATATATATATATATATATACACACACACACACTAGCTTTCGCATGTACACAGAGCTCTAGATTCCACCTATTACGATGTTATAGTCGTTCCGTGGATGCATTTCTTGTTAAGTTAGTTTATTGTGAGTATAGTCTCATATCGGATATGACAAAAAAAGTCTATGGGTTTAAATATAAAGTTGAGGTCTTGGCCTAATGGCTTAAGTTTTTGGGTTAAATTGGTTCTCAGTTTTGTGTTTAGGCCCATCATGCTCCCCGTTGGACCCGACGTTCTCCCCAACAATTGGTATCAGAGTCCAGGTTTGGCCAAGTTGTCGTCGGGTCAATAGGCCAAGTTATGGCCTAAGGGAAAGTGAAGCCGATGTTTGAAGCCTGAATTGGTCGAATTAACTTTGGGTTTGGTTTCCCACGTGTCTGCTTCCACGTGGATGGTTACCAAAGTTAGGTTGATCGGGTTAAGTTTGGGTTTGGTTTCCCACGTGTCTGCCTCCACGTGGATGGTTGCCAAAATTTAGGTGGTATACTCACAATAAAGGGGCTGACCAAGGAGTGACCAAGGTAGTGACTTTGACAAAGTTAGGTGGTATACTACTTCATAAGATTGGAACTGCAGAGAATACCGCTGATATGATGACCAAGGTAGTGATTTTGACCAAATTCAAGTATTGTTTGGATTTGCTCAATATTTTGGCAATTTGAAGATTTTCATTTGGAGGAACTTACGATGTGGGTCATATTCGCCAAGGTGGAGATTGTTGAATTTGGGTGGCTCTTTTAGTCCCACATCGGCTGGGTGCTAAAGAGACACCACGCATAAGTCCTATAAATAGGGCTTTGTGTCTTTGGTTTTGAGTATCCAAAATAATTAGTTATTATATAAAACTGTTCTGAGAAAACAGCTTTTATTTTGGAAAGTTTTCAAATCTGAAAAATTCTAAGTTGTAATTTTGGGTTTTTAGATTTTGGGAAAATTCTCTAATTCTTGGGGAACTTTCCAATTTACCAGAGATCTTTGTAAATTTGAAACTTTGGTGATAGTAGGCAAGATATCTGTCTTTCGCAACAATTGGTATCAGAGCTCAGGTTCGGCCAAGTTGTCGTTGGGTCAATAGGCCAGGTTATGGCTTAAGCGGGAGTAAAGCCGATGTTTGAAGCCCGAATTGGTCGAATTAACTTTGGGTTTGGTTTCCCACGTGGATGGTTGCCAAAGTTAGGTTGATCGGGTTAACTTTGGATTTGGTTTCCCACGTCTCTACCTCTACGTGGATAGTTGCCAAAGTTTAGATGGTATACTCACAATGAAGGGGGAGATTGTTAAGTTAGCTCATTGTGAGTATAGTCCCACATCGGATAGGACAAAGAAAGTCTATGGTTTAAATATAAAGTTGGGGTCTTGGCCTAATGGTTTAAACTTTTGGGTCAAATTGGTTCTCAGCTTTGTGTTTAGCCCATCATGTTCCCCGTTGGACCCGACGTTCTCCCCAATATTTCTGTCTTAGCAACTTTTAATTATTACATAAGGGAAGCTTGAAATACAAAATATTATGGGGTATATCATACGTAACCATTGTCAAAATAGGGATATTGATGCGTAGGTATGCGTCAGAGGAATTCTGTGAATATCTAAGGGCCTGAATACTCCGCCCAAATAAAGTGAAAGAAATAAAAATTTACCGGCCCATGCTACAAAGATAATCATTTCTACCCCCACGCAATTGTATCCTCAGGTGTAGCCCACGGAAGCACCCTTCCACTTCCCTCCCCTCCGTAAGGAGAGGTACATCAAATCCTAAACGTAAACTGCCCAAACTAATTCAAATGAGAGCCATCCCTAAAGCCAAATTACAGAGATCCTAAATAGGATTGAATCAAATTCTTATACAAATGTTTGCACCGCAACAAAGGTATACAGAAGTATGAATTGACACTCAAACATAGAATTATAGAAAAGAAAACTGTCACAAAGTTAATACCATAATATAGTAAGAACTACAAGACAGGATGAAAGAAAACACATATTATTGTATATCATATGGGGGAGGTCAATTCTACAAATCTGCATTTTTCCATGCCTAACAACTAGATTTGCAAACAATTTCTCACAGTATCTGTAGCATTGTGATGCACCTATTGGTGTTACATTGGGCACTGTACATTATACGGCAGCAAGGAGGTGAGGTTCACTTCAGAACTTAAGCAGTTGTTGCTTGTCTCAGGTCTTACACCAACTGCATAGATTCTTCACGTTTGATGTCAAAGACCTTGGAAAGAACCAGCTCAACTACCTGCAGAAACAAATAGTAGGAATGTTGGAAGTGAAGATGATGTAGATGGGAACTACATGGTTTTTGCTGGCTTATGGTGGTGGTGGTGGTGGTGGCAGTGAACAGTCCTCCCCTGGCTAGGAAGGAAGTTATCCATTTATTACTTTCAAAAGATTATGAAACAGCTGTGCTGACTGTCTTCTGTTTTATTTTTTTTCTGAGCTAAAAATATATCTGTCTTTTGTTTTGTTTTTCTGCTTCTTTGTTGGTGTCAGGGCAGATTCAACTAAAGAATTATTACAGAATGATCCTTATTTTCTTTTTTACGGATTGAAGAGGCTAATTGGCAAGTTAATGACAACATTTACCTTTGGAAAATTTGCAAAGTATGTTTGAACAATTCAACAGAAAATATCCCTCACAAAAACAACATATCAATAAGACCTCTTCCTCCTATTCTCTTATGATCGAAGGGTTGCCAAAATGAACACTCCATGTGAATGCTTGCATCGTGGTTATGAATCATTAGTCTACTAATACAGAAATAAACCAGGTTCCAACTACTACACTTTCACAGCCTAAAGAATTCAAGCACAAAAGATAATTACCTTTAAGCCCATGGATCCGTAGAAGTTTACTTGTTGCCGCTTGTTTAGAAACAGTACACTGTAGTATGCAAAACATTCATGACTCGCGGAAAATATAATGTGGTGATCCTTAAAATACTGCCCAGTGGACACCCCTAATGTACATACCAAGAACCAAAGGGTACCACAAATTTGGTAACACTAATATGCCTACTTAGGTTGAGCTGCCAATTAGAGAGTAAGTTACTTAGAGACGGGCTGAAATTCATCTTGATCACTCAGGTACTACATCTTGAAGTGAGTTTAGCTGCTAAAACTTTCTTGATTACAATTTTGTACTATGATCCTAAGATTGAACATGATCATTAACATATTGATGGATTAAACTAAATACTGGAGACAAACAGTAACTTTACATGAGCGACTCAAACAGAACCCTACCTCAAATGAAATCATGATAAGGTACTTCAACTACATCATATTCAAAAGCACTCAGCTCCATAATTTGAGGACCCCAATTACAGATTATGTTTTATTCTTCCACATAACACTACTTCAAGAAAGATAACCTAAGCACAATCATCTATATGCAAAGAAAGTTGATGAACCTTCCTGGTTCTTAAATTGCTTGATTAAAGAATCACAGTCCTAAAAGATGAGTCCAATGGACATTATTATAGCAACTAAATCAAGATCACACCAGAAAAGAGAGTTTCTGGTGAAAGTCAATAAGTTCCAGGGTATATAGACTTTAGCTTCATAAAAATTACATGTAAACAAGAAATTTTGATTTCTGAATTAATTTAATGATATTTTAAAATGTCGTTGAATAATATTATTTTAATTTCTGAATTAATTTACTAATATTTTAAAAATGTTAATGAAAATTGATTTACCTTATCCGGAGTTGAAGCACCTGAAGTTATCCCAATGGTGACCGGACCTGTAGGTAGCCAATTTTCTTTCTCAACCAGCTCTCCATGCTGAGAGGAGAAAGGAAAAATATATGATTATTCACTTTTTGTAAGAAGACAATTAAGACAATCTGTCAACAAAATTAAAATCTTATAGATCTTGAGCTTACAAGTAGCTTATAACTTATTCTGTTCCCTGGACCAATTCTTTTTTCACTATCAACCCAATAAGATGGAATTCCTTTGAGCTCTGCAATCTCTTGCAAATGTGAGGTGTTACTGGAATTCCATCCACCAACTACTAAAATCAGGTCAACCTTCTCCTCCACCAGTTTGTACATGGCATCTTGTCTCTCCTGAAAATAATGCAAATCATACTGTTTAGACCAATATTTAATAAAGATGACAACTGAACAAGCAGTTCCTTTGTAAAGATATAAATCTTATGTACATGACAAACAATGATCTGAAGATCTTAATCAGGCATAGAAACTAATCGTAAGGACCAAACAATCTCTATTAGTGCAAAAATAATCAACAGAGATTGGTGAGAAAAAGGAATGAGCAGTCAGGAGAAGCTTTAATATACCGAAAACAAATAATGATTACTCGTTGAAAAGATGGATGCAACTTGTGAATCTAATAGAAAAGGTCAAAGTAACCTGCAATATGACAAATATACAAAATGTTTGAACGTGACTCACCCCTTAAAGAACAAGAACTGCACTGCTTAACTATTTTAAAGGCTCACTTGGGGAGTGGAGACTGTGGAAAGAAGCCAAATAAGTTGAAAGATGGAACCACGTTTCCTGGTTTTGTGTTTGAGACAGGAAAGCAACCTAATAAGTATGCATCTTATATATAGGAGTTTAGGCAACTTTATTTATTAATTTCAAAGTCCGCTGTGCCAATAGTTGTTAAAAAAGATTCAAAACAGCCTGCACAAAGGGATGATAATGGACGCGTCCAGGGCTAATTTTTGGCTCTCCCTATACAAAATTTTGAATTAGAAAAATGAAAATTTCATTTTCAGTTTAAAAATTTTGTATAGGACGGGCAAAAAATTAACCCATGGATGTATCTATTACCATCTCTACCTGCACATCATAATTGTCAAAATGGTTTTTGTCATATACACCACTTTTGACTTTGGAGTTGAGATAACTCTTTCAGAGGTAGCAGAGACTTTTAGTGTGTATATTTTCGTCACCATCCCCCCTTCACTTGCCAAAGAATTCTATAAGATCATTGCCATAGATAGAATAGATCCACACGAGAATGTACATCACAAATGGTCTATTTGCTGGAGAAAAGGCAGTAAAAATTTGGGATTCTCCATCCATTTACCTCAGATCCGCACTACTATCCAGTAAAGGTTAAATAATTTCCTTATAAATGGCATAAAGAGAAGAATAGCATATTAAATTTTCGAGTATCAAAGAAGTATTATCTAATGCTTCCAATAACATGTTCTTACTCATTCTTTCCCTTAAAGAGGTACCAAAATTTAGTGCTTGTTGATCACCACAGCTGCTACATTGAACAGTGGATGAATATATAGGATTGGACATTTTTCTTTTGCTGAGAATTAAAAAGATCTCTCGCAAAGATTCTCAAGAATTGTCTTGTGGGAAAATATATAGCACAAGTTCTCAGTCTGTAAAATAAGAGAAGGGAGAAACACCCTCCATTTTGTAGATGACTAGTAACAGGTTGGTGAATAAAGATATTTACCAGGCAGAAGATAGTGAGCAAGCATGAATAGAAAAACCTCTAGATCTAAAAATCTTAACTAAAGATTAGCTAAGATGTTGAGATAGGAGAAGATTATAATTATGGACGGATTTACTGTTCGTGGAGTAACAGAAAAAGAGACTGTACCTGAGTGGCATCACAAATTGTGTTGAAGCTAACGAAATGCTCATTAATATTTTCAATTCCAAACTTTCGCATCATTGTCTTCTCAACCAATTTACCTGACAGCCAAAAAAGATAAAATCAATATCCAACTTTTGAAAAACAAATTCAGGAAATGAATTTTATCAAAGAATCACACAAATGTAACTGACCAATCTCTTCTGTCTCGCCTTTGAGCATAGTCGTTTGATTAGCAATGCCAACTTTTATTAAATCAGTATCAGGATCAAATCCCGGGGAAACGGCAAACTTGAATTTCTGCATATGTTTATAGACATTTCAAACAGCCCTTACTTATTCATCACAGGAATTACAAACTAAAATTAAATGTCACAAACTGTACCTCGAGGAACTCCTCTTTTGTTGAGCTTGAACCATCAAGTTTACCACCAAGAATGTAATCACATACATACATTGCCTAGTAAGGTCAAGCAACACAAAAAAACATGAATTTTAATCTAAAACAGAGTAATTGAACACAAAGAAACATCAAGAAAACTTAGAACTGGCAGCTCCACAAAAATACCTCTGTAACATTCTTCACAATTACATACTTAGCAGCAAAAGAGGCAGTGGCTATCGTCTCTTCATGAGAATATTTGCCATGAATAATTGAAGTATAATCTCCCTTCTTGTGCTTTTCAACAGTATTCCAGACCTTCAATAGCAAAAATAATAAACATTAGCTTAAAGCATGGGATCACGGAAGGCTAGCTAATACCCAAAGACATGGAAAAGAAAAGTACCTTCGATACCCAAGGACATGTTGTGTCAACAATTTGTACTTTCTTTTGACTCAAAGTGAACATCTCATCCACAGCAGCTCCGAAAGCAGGCAAAACCACTACATCACCCTCGTTGACGACATCAAATTGTTTCTGCCCCTCTTTAATGGGAATGTTTTGGACTTCCATCTCTTCTAACCTCTGAAGAATTCAATATAAGAAGTATCCCTAGAGTTGTGTTAGGATCATAAGCGAATATGCCTCAGATTTACGAGACGCTAAAGAAATACAACTATTAAAACCCCTAATATTTAACTGACCACAAAAACCTATGTGTGCAAGTGGTAACTCTGACGATGGTCTTGAAATTGCAAGCGATCTTTAACAAATTTGAAGGTTGGAAGCTTTCACTTAATGAAATTGAATATACTTGCTCAAATGTCATTCTATTAAAAAACAACATGAAGACCTGTCTTGTCTTTCTTTTTATTAAGGGTCCTTACCTTTCTTTTTACCAGCTAATACCTTAGTGGCTTATTGGTGGTTCTTAAACTTGCTGATTGTCAGTTATTGATGGTTCTTAGACAGGTTAAATTTATTAGTTAATGATGGGCAAAGTATCAGTTTCTCACTTTATATATTTTTAGATAAAACTATTATGCAGTTGGCAAGGCACATGAATATCAGACATTGGGCTTTTTAAAGCCTCTTAGGTGTGCTAACTGAGTCGGTGAGTCCTTAATTTTTTTTCTTTTAATCTTTTGAGAGAGAGCTTCTATCCAAGGTTTCAAAATGTCGGCCAATGATGAACATATTGCAAATATTGTATTCGGTGTAGCAGCTATGATGTAGACCCTGTATACCAGTACCGATGTTGCCAATATTTTCACTATTACCGATATCGTGACATGTATTGCCCATTTTCCACATGATAAACCATAGGTTTATACACCTTGGTTGTAACCACTTCAAAAGATTCTAAAGCCTTTTTTAATATCGAATTACTACAAACTAGTGCCCTACGTAAAACCCTCCTTTACGATTACTTCATCCAACTCCAAAATTATATGAATACATAACTAGATAAAAATTTCAATCTAGGAGCTAGGGGGTGAAAGTGGTAGACCTTATTGACAGTGGGATTATGGATGATTTCATTAGTGATCCAGATCCTCTCCTCGGGGAACTGCTTCCTCGCCTCGTAAGCAATCTGCACTGCTCTTTCGACGCCCCAACAGAACCCATAGGCCTCTGCTAGTTTGACCGTGACGTTACCCCATGTATACTCGTTCCCATTCTCCTTCAAAGTCTTTATGATATCACCTGTCAAAGAAAGAAATTTCCCCAATACCAATCACCAACTAGACAAACAGAAACCTCAATCTTCGCTCAATTCATAAAAATTCAGTTTAAGAATAGCAAGTATAAATAAATAAATAAAAATCATACACACAGCAGACATAAAGAAATCCCTAGTAAAGCAATAAATCGCCAATCCCCCAATTCTGACAAAAGTAATGAAAAATAATATTTCCCCTCTAAAATAGAGGAAGATTTTCTACAATTAAACGGCGATACTTTCTCAATTCTAACCAAACGAAGCTTGCTCATACTAGGGGGGAAAACAAACTCAAGTTTGGACCCAAAATTTAAAGATGATCGGGGGGCGGGGGGGTGGGGTTGGGTTGTGGGGATAGAGAGAATAGTTACTGGTGTACTCTTGGTTCATGAGCTCCAAGGTCTCTTTCTTGTGGCCGAATCCCTTGCGGTTGTAGTTGTCGCTTCGAGCCAGGTTGTGACGGAACGCCTTCTTGTCGAATTCGGGATCCAGCGCCGCTGCCGTCCCGGCGGTCTCTCCTCCTACGGCAGCGGAGCATCGGAAGGAGACGGAGGGTTTGGCAGCGAGTCCAGATCGGAACTGGGGCGAGGGAATCAGAAGGTTCGCGAAGCGACCGAGCTGAATCGCCAGCAACGCCATCGTCGTCGAATTGGCGTGATTAATCTAGGAACAAGGTCGTAGAGTTGGGTACTTATCCCCTAGCCGGCCTTGCTCTTCATTTATACAGTTTATTACAATATCTTTTTAATAAAAACTTTTTATTTACGGCCTTGCTCTTCTTTTTCGGGTTGGCGTTGAGCGTCATTTTTGCAATTTCGTCCTTTTCTTCCGCTTTGGCTCTCCCTCTGTATCCGACACGAAGGATTTGCGAAATGGTAACAGTCAGTGAGGATCAGAAAACTTGACCTCTGCGTTGGTGGGAAGGGGATAATAGGGGAATTTTTACAGGGAGCACAACTTTTTTACTAGTGAGCTCACTTTGCCCTGTGAGCACACCCTCTCTTTTTAAAAGAGAGAGGGTTTTTCCTAATCAACACACTAATATTTCTAAAATAGGGGTATTTACTGGTTTGTCCCTCAAATCTTTATATATTATGATTTTGCCCCCCAAATCTTCATATTTAGAATTTTGCCCTCCAAATCTCATAAGTTACAACAATTTAGTTCCCTTCTCTAACACAGTTAAATATTTGATAATTTTACCCCTCTTTTCCTCTTCTATTTTCCTCCTCTCTTCTTCTTTTCTCTTCCTCCTCTCTTCTCATTTTCTTCATTATTTCTCCTCTCTTCTTTCTCCTCTCTTCCTCCTCTCTTCTCCTCTCTTCCCCAACACAGTTAAATACTGAAAGAAATAGGAGAAAGAAGAGAGGAGAAAAAATGAAGAAAAGGAAAAGAGATGAGGAAGAGAGAAGAAGAAGAGAGGAGGAAAATAGAAGAGGAAAAGAGAGGTAAAATGGTCAAATATTTAATTGTGTTAGAGAAAGGGACTAAATTGTTGTAACTTATGAGATTTGGGAGACAAAATCCTAAATATGAAGATTTGGAGGGCAAAATCATAATATATAAAGATTTGAGGGACAAACCAGTAAATACCCCTTCTAAAATATCCTTCCATCTCTTCTCTCTCTCACGTCTTTGATCCGGACTAACGGTTTCGGATCAATTTGAAGTGATTCAAAACTGTTAGTCCGGATCACATTGGTTTATCAGAGACTATTAATCTAAAAATTCTAACTTTTTGCTCTTCCTTCATTTATCTTCCCTTCTCTTCCAATTAAACAGTTTATTCTCTCCTCCTTCTCTCCTCTTTCTCTTCCTCTTCCTCTTCCTCTTTTCTCTTTTCTTCTCTTCTAAAAAATCTTCTCTAACCCAAATACCAAATTCCTCCTTCCTCTTCGTCTTCTCTTCTATAAACCCAGCACTATTCAACCTTTGTTCTCTCCCTTTTGCCCGCCGCAGTCGCTTTCGCTATTGCCGGTCAAGGTAACACCGCCGCTAATCCTCTTCCTCAATTTCTTGTGGGTTAGGGTTTTGTTTTTTTTGAATTAACTGAACTCTCGTTTTGAGAAGAGAAGGAGAAGAGAGAAAGAAGATAGGGACATTTTGGTCTAAAAAGTTCGTTGACAAAATTGTAATTTGATAGAACTTTTTAAGTGGGCTCACAAGTAAAAATGCTGTCCCCGTCTAGAAACTCCCGAATAACAGGTTCTCAATACCGCATTGACAAGTGTGACAACATGAGAACCACGAGAAAGGGATGGTTGTAAAGCGTGAGCCACATGGGTCGCTGTTCTTCATCCTGGGCCAACATTTAGTGATAGGGGCTCTCCTTTTCTTCTGTGAGCTCTCCTTCCCCCAAATTAGTGGTACTCTTTTTTTTTTTTTTTTTTCTTTCTTTCTTTCTTTTCCTTTCTTTCTTTTCCTTTCTGATTCCCATTGGACTGGAGTCTCTTTCTTAGTGGTGACAATCGGGTCGGGCGGCCCGTTGGGCACGCCCGGCCCGGCACCTCGGCCCGGGCCGTGCCGGTGGCACGTTCCGGCACGGGCGTGCCAGGCCATGCCTGGGGCCGTGCCTGGCACGCCAGGCACGGCCCGGCACGCAGATCATATTTTTTTTTTAAAAAAAAAATTAGCCGTTGGGAATTTTTGAGGGTTTTTTTGCAAATTTTTTTTGCAAATAACCTCCCAACGGCTATTTTTATATTTTGCAAAATAAACCTATGTAAATTAAATTTAATAAATATTTTAAAGATTTTTCATACTTATTATATTTTGCAACTGTTATGGATCCCTGTTGCAAGTTAGATGGACTTGAAATATTAATAGATTTATTTTATACAAATATGTCTTATGAAAATAATGTGAGGGATTTACTTAATGATATTAAAATATGTTTAGATATTATGTATAAAATTTATGAAGATATGTATGGTGTGCCAACACAAACTACAAAAGAACCATCTACTAGGGAAATTCGTAATCTAATAATATCATCTCTATTTAACATAAAAAAGTCAAGACAAACTAGTACATATTTTAATGAATTACATTATTATTTAGAGAGAGCTAACTATGAAGATAACGCATCTCCTGAAAAGTATGAATCCTTTGATATTTTGGCATGGTGGAAATCACAGGAAAAAATATATCCCGTGCTTTCCAACATGGCCCGTGATCTACTAACTCCTTCAGTGTCTACTGTAGCATCGGAGTCTGCTTTTAGCGCAGGTGGTAGAGTGCTCACGTACTTGAGAACCTCAATGGCGTCGGACACATTGGAGATGTGTGTCTGCTTGAAGGATTGGTACGACGCAGAAGACAGGGAACAAGGCTTGACTAATGAAGAAGATGTACTAGAGATCTTAGACTTACCAGAAGAAAATGAAGTTTGATTAAAAGTATTTAAATTTGTAAGGATATTCATGTATTTTCAAATTTTTTTTTTTAATTTTTAACTTATAAATCTCTTAGAAAATATATTAAGAACAAGTTGAGGGTGACGGTTAGTGTCTTCTCCCCTCTCTTCAGGCTTTGTATAATTTCTAAAGAGATTTATAGAGTAATTACATAAATGTAATGAGATTATATATAATATAACATTTATTTTTTTCTTAAATCTCTTGATTTTTTTTTCTTTTGTTTTTTTTTAAATAAACCGGGCTGGCCCGGCCCGGCCCTGGCATGGCAGCTGCCGTGCCGTGCCGGCGGGCCAAAGCCCGGGCAACCGTGCCGTGTGTGCCGGGCACGGGCCGGGCCTGCCCGATTGCCACGCCTACTCTCTCTGTATGTTGGTAAGTTTCCTGCAGTCGCCATAGTGTTCTAAAAAACGCCCTATGCGGGCGCATATGCAGGCGCATATGCGTTTTCAGACCCAGAACGCACAAAAATATCAGAAAACGGTCAATTATGCGGACAGAGCATTATGCGGACGCATAATCGGTTATGCGGATTATGCGCCCGCATAATCCGCATACTATTATGCGGTAAAAAAGGGCTAATGGGTTTCGAATACATAAAAATCGCCCGAAACCCGACCCGTACCCGCAACCAACATAATAAAAACTCCCTTTTTCAGCCCTCGAACCAAAAACCCCCCTGATCCCGACCTCGAGTCCCCAAACCAGCGAAAAAACCCTATCTCCGTTCGCCCTTTCCCCTCTCCGATCACCGGCGACCTCTCCTCCGGCGATCGTCACTCAAAACTAGCTGTCGAGTCTCTGTTCTTCCGATTCCCGAGTTGTCGAGTCTCCAAACCAGAGAACGAAGAAACCTGAGCTCTCCGTTCGCCCTTTTCCCTCTCTGATCTCACCGGCGACATCTCCTCCGGCGATCGTCACTCCAAACCAACTGTCGAGTATCTGTTCTCCCGATTCCCGAGCTGTCGAGTCTCCAAACCAGCGAACGAAGAAACCCTAGCTCTCTGTTCGCCCTTTCCCCTCTCCGATCTCACCGGCGACATCTCCTCCGGGAGCTTTAGTCCTGAAGGCGAGCTCTCCGGCGACGCTGAGCAGGTAAAATAATTTTTACAATTAAGATTTTGGAATTTTTTTAGGGTTTTTGAAGTTTATGTTTTTTGGGTATTATTTCCTGTTGGTGCGATAGTTTGAGGGTTAGGGTTTTAGTGCGATAATTTTGGTGTGAAATTTTGGTGTGAAATTTGATCCAAACTTGCAGCTGCAGAATTGCAGCAGGTGGAGAAATTAATATTCTGATTAGAAATTAATATTTTGTATGCTTTTAGGGCTGGGGTTAATTTGCTGGATTTGGCAGCAAGCGTGACCATCTTCTGTATTAATTCAATAATTTGTATGCTTTTAAAATGGTTATGGATATTTTAAAATGGTTAAGATAGATAAGTCTTTCTATCTTTTTAATTTCTTATGTAGAGCCATTTTATATTCATTTTATATGCTTACGGTTATTATTTATAATTTTTTAGAGTTTTATAGCATTAATATATCCATTTTTTTATTATTATTATATTAATATATATTAAAATATTAATATTCCGCATAATTCCGCGTAATCCGCAGAGCATAATCCGATTATGCGTTATGCGGTCCTGGACCGCACGCATACTGAAAACGCATTCTTGAAAATTGCGCCATACAATCTCAGGAGTCCAGAGCCATGTAGAAGTTTCTGTTGCTCGCATGCAGCATCTTTTATTTTAATTTTCTGCTTTTCTTTTTTTTTCTTTTTTTTTTAATGGGTGGAATGCGCAGGTAATTCCTCGAAAGCTACCGTATGCAAAATGCATGAACAAGTTTAATTTTTCAAGAAAGTATATTTATTATGAGACAAGAAGGGAGGAGGATAAATAGAGGATGCAAATATTATGGACACAACAAGCATACATCCGTAACTAAAATGCTTAAACCATGGGCCTAAAGCCTAAATAACAAAGCTCCGTTAGAAAATGGATTGTTGAGATATTGCAAAAGACTGCCTGTTGGTGTTGGGTCACCATCAACCCTTCTTCCGTGTTCAAGAAACCTCTTCGAGTCCCCTTGTGTGCGGCGTGGCATGGCAACACACAGCTCCTTACTGGATACTACCCAGCTACAGAACGACAACAGAATTAACAGTAGTTCTCCTTGCGTCATTTGTATGTAATGTAAGAAAGAAAAATGAACGAGGAAGATATCATTTACCCCGCATTAACTCCTCCATCTAGGCCCCTTAAATTCACAGGTTATACAATCCCCCACCAACAATCTTGATGAGTTTTAAAGACAAAACCAAGAACAAATCTAAACCAAAAACATCAAATTTTGGCCGCCCCGGTATGAATATCACAACTCCTTTGAGGTGTGCTTGTCCTGTCACCAGCCAGAGATGCAATGGCGTGAAATATCTCCTCAGTTATTTGGTAGACATGGATGACACTGCTATCGCAATTGGCCAGCGGCTCAGTGTGAACTATACTACTAGCATTCTTGATGCTAATAGTTCTCTCTCTAACAGTTGCAAACATATATTGCCTTCACAGCCCCTCTCATTCCCTTGACCTCCTCCCCGGTCAACAACTCTCCCATCTTCCTGTGCTCCTCTGACACGAAAGACAGACATCAAACCACACACCAATGTATGTGGGTAATGGAGTTGCACTACCTTTTTGTCTGATTTGTATTGCTTCCATTGTCTTCAGCATCCGCCACAAGGCCAAGAACAAGACAACGAACATCAAAATTACTCTTGTAGATGACTCCAAACTATCTGGCAAACCAACTGGGTAAGTCATCATCAGACACGTTCACAGTCTTTGGCCAGTCAGGAAGTCGTATTTCCAGCATTTGTGATATTGGGCAATCTCTCTCAAAGCCTATAAACTTGAGGAATTGCAATTGGCAACATTCAGCCACGAGTGTAGGATATAAGGATCAGAACATCAACTTTGCTGCCGTAAAGATGATGAACAGAAATGTATCCAAGGGGATTGAAATACCGAAAAAGATCAACCATTTCAATCTGATCAGACTACTTGTCTTGTGCTTCAGTCATTGTCCCTGGCATCTTGTTTACGCTTATGCCCAAAATGGACCATGGAGTAATTTGATATTTCCTAAAAGAAATACGATGGATGCGGAGAATACAGATAGCCCTAGATGTTGCTAATGGCCTCAACTATCTTAATGGAGTCCTATTGCTGCAATGGGTTTCGGTCCGTCGAAACGGATCCAAAAATCAGTCCAAACCCGTTATAATATATATACATGGGGTGTGGCTAGGGTTTGGGGATTGGCCGTGGTTTTCTTTGGTGTGTGGCTAGGGTTTGGGGATTGGCAGTTGCAGAAAACAAGGAGGCCGAGGTTTCTTTTTTGGTGTTGAGGCGGCTGCTGGTTTTTTGCCAGAGAGAGAAAAAGAATAGGTGAGCTTTTCCTTTGGTTGAATAATTTCAAAGAGGAGGCCGCTGTTGCTCTTATTCTGCCACTTCTGCTGAGGTGTTGCGGCTGCTGTTGCCTTTGGTTTGTTGCAGCAATAAGCAACAAAGAAATGGTGAGGCGGTTGTAACAACAAGAGATTAGGGTTTGATCTCTATTTATATGTGATTTCATTGTGTTTTCTCTTGTGGTTGAGAGAAAAGAGACCTGTAATTTCTTTTGCTATAGTGGAAGCTTTCAATCGTGTCCCCGTGAACGTATGCACATTACCGAACCACGTTAAATCTGCATGTTCTCTGTCTCTGCTATTTTTTTCTCTTCGGTTAACTATTTGATTCCGCTGGTTATTGCATTAGTATTATTCCGCTATTTTTGCTAAAATTGGTATCAAAGCCCTGATTCGGGTCATATTTCGCTCAGATCGGTATTGATTTTGAGTGGGAGTTATGACGAAAGATAGAAATGGAACGATTGAAATTTTGATGGGACAAACTTCCAAAGGTGGAAGTTGCAGATGGAAGATTATTTATATCAGAAAAATTTACATCAATCACTGTTTGGAGAAAATCCATAAAAGATGACAGATGAAGAGTGGGAATTGTTGGACGGGAAGGTTTTGGCACAGATTCGATTGTGCCTGACAAAACAGGTTGTGTTCAACGTCTCCAAGGAGAAGACCACTTCAGGTTTGATGTCAACGTTGACTAAATTTTATGAGAAACCGTCTTCTTCAAATAGACTGTTTCTAATGAAAAAGTTGTTTAATTTGAAGATGCATTCTGATAGTTCAGTTGTTAATCATTTGAACGAATTTAACACATTATGGGCACAACTTGAATCCTTAAAATTTGTCTTTGCTGATGACATTAAAACTTTGATGTTTATGTGTTCGTTACCGGATAATTGGAGTAATGTTGTTATGGCCATTAGCAATACTTCCAACACTGCTATTAAATTTGATGATATTGTGAGTACTATCATGAATGATGAATGTACGCCCGAAAATTGCATCTTTGATTCCATTGCAAAATTGTTTGATTACAACGAAGATTTGAGATTACAAAAATTCCGAAGAATTACAAGAACGGGAATATTAGTTTATTCCCTTTTTTATGTGGGTTCGGGTGGCGGTGGAGTCTCGTTGCTGCCTCCGTTGACCGTCCGACCAGGAGAAGATGGCTCTGCTATTTTCTTTGATTTCACGAGCTCGCCCGAAATCTTCCCAAAGTCCAAGAATCCAAAAATCCAAAGTCCAAAGTCTCGTTAAATTCCTGTATTTTATAAACCGAAGAAGCTCGAAATCCGGCTCAATTCTCTCCTGAAAAAGCGGATCACGGATTATCAGGAAAATAAAATAGGAAATAAAACAACGGGAAAACAACGAAAAACAACCCGCGGGTGGCAACCCGCGGGATCGCCCCCGCGGGTTGCCACCCGCGGGAATCCTCCCGCGGGTGGCAACCCGCGGGGGCTCCCGCGGGTTGCAACCCGCGGGAGACCTCCCGCGGGTGGCAACCCGCGGGGGCTCCCGCGGGTTGCTTCCCGCGGGGTTCCCGCGGGTTGCAACCCGCGGGTGCTCCCGCGGGTTGCTTCCCGCGGGTGCCCCCGCGGGTTGCAACCCGCGGGTGCACCCGCGGGTTGCATCCCGCGGGTGCTCCCGCGGGATGCTTCCCGCGGGTGCCCCCGCGGGTTGCAACCCGCGGGTGCTCCCGCGGGTTGCATCCCGCGGGTGCAACCCGCGGGTGTGCCCACTTAGCAAAAATATTTTTTTTTTTTTTTTTTTTTTGGTATCTACATAACCCCCTCCAAAGTTTTCGAAGTTCTATATTGAACCGTAAAAAAAAAAAAAAAAAAAAATATATATTTTTGCTAAGTGGGCACACCCGCGGGTTGCACCCGCGGGATGCAACCCGCGGGAGCACCCGCGGGATGCAACCCGCGGGAGCACCCGCGGGTTGCAACCCGCGGGGGCACCCGCGGGAAGCATCCCGCGGGAGCACCCGCGGGATGCAACCCGCGGGTGCACCCGCGGGAAGCAACCCGCGGGAGCACCCGCGGGTTGCAACCCGCGGGAACCCCGCGGGAAGCAACCCGCGGGAGCCCCCGCGGGTTGCCACCCGCGGGAGGTCTCCCGCGGGTTGCAACCCGCGGGAGCCCCCGCGGGTTGCCACCCGCGGGAGGATTCCCGCGGGTGGCAACCCGCGGGGGCGATCCCGCGGGTTGCCACCCGCGGGTTGTTTTTCGTTGTTTTCCCGTTGTTTTATTTCCTATTTTATTTTCCTGATAATCCGTGATCCACTTTTTCAGGAGAGAATTGAGCCGGATTTCGAGCTTCTTCGGTTTATAAAATACAGGAATTTAACGAGACTTTGGACTTTGGATTTTTGGATTCTTGGACTTTGGGAAGATTTCGGGCGAGCTCGTGAAATCAAAGAAAATAGCAGAGCCATCTTCTCCTGGTCGGACGGTCAACGGAGGCAGCAACGAGACTCCACCGCCACCCGAACCCACATAAAAAAGGGAATAAACTAATATTCCCGTTCTTGTAATTCTTCGGAATTTTTGTAATCTCAAATCTTCGTTGTAATCAAACAATTTTGCAATGGAATCAAAGATGCAATTTTCGGGCGTACAAGAACTGGCGACCACAGTGGGAGCTCCTCTGTTTACCACAGAGAATTTGGTGGCGCAGTCCGACCGGGTGCCGATTGGCTCAATGGTTGAGATGCTGGTCATAGAAGTTGACCAGCAAAAATATGAGGAATTTCTTTCCTTCTCTGATTCGGAGCCTAGGCGTCATCGCCGGGTGACGATGAAAAAAGGTGAGGCGTCATCGCCCACTGAAAATCAAAAGGCGTCATCGCCTATGAAAATTTACGAGGCGTCATCGCCCGTTGAAACTTACGAGGCGTTATCGCCCGTTCCAAAGTCAAGCCAAAAGTCAAACCAGTCCCTGACCCGCTCCCAAAAGAGAAATTTAAGGCGTAAAACTCAACGAGCACGCCTAAATCATACAGAAAAAATTGCAGAAAACTCCAAGACAGTAAAAAAATCCGGAAGTAATTCCATGAGCGCAAACCCGCGGGTTGCAACCGCGGGTGGCAACCCGCGGGTTGCAACCGCGGGTGGCAACCCGCGGGTTGCAACCGCGGGTGGGAACCCGCTGTTCCCAACCGCGGGTGGCATCCCGCTCTTGCCAACCGCGGGTGGGAACCCGCGGTTCCCAACCGCGGGTGGCAACCCGCGGTTGCCAACCGCGGGTGGGAACCCGCGGTTCCCAACCGCGGGTGGCAACCCGCGGTTGCCAACCGCGGGTGGCATCCCGCGGTTGCCAACCGCGGGTGCCAACCCGCCGCTTCCAACCGCGGGTGTCAACCTCCAGGTTGCAACCACGGGTACAAATCTGGGTACAAATCTGCAATTTCAATCGCGGGTTGCATCCCGCAGATGCCACCGACGGGTTACGTTCAATGAACACAACTCTCATGTCTCCTCGAGCACGTCTATGGCGAGCACGCAACATGCACCAAAAATTTTAATCTCTCTATCAGAGGCATCTGGGGCCCATACAACTACTCAGGACAACGTGCACTCCAGAAGAATCCGCAGGAGAGTTGGGGAACAATCTGATGCTGGAAAAGAGCTCAGCCCTGAGATATTGCAGACTCTCAAGTATTATGAACCAAGTTTGCGACGCAAGCGGCGTCAGGTTGCAAATAGAGAGAAGAAGATATCTCAAGACTTGAGAGAATACCTCAATTGGAAGAAGAACTCTGCACAAAATACTCCTCAATGCCAATGCGAACAGTTAATCTCAGCTGTTCTATCAAACTGCGAGTGCCATCCGAGACAATCCGTTTTTGAGCGGATCACCGAACCTAAAAGAATACGGACGGTGAAAAAGGCATACTCTGGAACCGATCTACCTGCTGCCTCATCAAATATGGTTAATAAAGGCAAAAAGGTGGTCGGAAACAACCTTTCGGATAAAGAAATTACTCCAGGATCAAAAGGAGTTTCTAGCGAACCAGAGGGCGCGCTTCTAGAAGAAGTCTCTGAAAGGCTTGAGAGACAAGAAAAACGTCTCGAACAGCACGAGGAGACCATAGAAGAAATGAAACAACTTTTGATTGAGTTGCTGGCTCAAACTAGAAAGAACCAATCATCGCCGTCCATTTCTAGTCGGCAGAAAGGAAAACGGCCTGTCCAAATAAATGAAGACAGCGAAGACGAAAATGAAGAAGTGCCTCCTCATTCAAGAGAGGAAGAGGAAGTGAAAGTTATCCTCAATCCTCACGCAGAGAAAATAGAAAAGATGGAGAACCAATTACAAGCTCTTCTTCATCGCAAAAAGCTACAAGAGGTGGGGGTAGTCCGTCCATATCCCGTAGAATGGGAGACCGTACCCTATCCTGCAAAATATAAACCGTTGAATCTTCAATCATTCGACGGTAAAAGTTCGCCGCAGCAACACATCTTCTATTTCCTCTCACAGACAGGACATCTCATGGGGAATGATCCAACTATGACTAGGATATTTGCGAGCACTTTACGGGGGCCCGCATTTACCTGGTTCATGCAGCTACCCCAGGGATCAATTAAATCTTGGGCTGATGTAGAACGTGAGTTCCTAGCCCGATTCTTTGAAGATGATACAGAAGTCTCCATATTATCTTTGCTAGCAGCGAAGCAAGAAGAAGGCGAAACGGTCAAAACTTATGTCGAGCGGTTCCGAGAACTTTCCGTTCGATGCCCACATGGCATGACGCAGGATACGCTTGTGGAAACCTGCAGACATAACTTGTTGACCGATATCCTAGACAAGATGGGTTCGGTCGAATCCAAGTCATGGAAGGATCTGCTTAAGCAGGGCGAACAGGCCGAAGAAATACTTCGACGTCTCGAAATGCAACAGTCTGCAACCGGAGACGGTGCAAACGAATCTCCATTCCATTTTTCCCGTTCAAAAGGGAAAGACATAACGGCAATGGCGGTAGAAAGTACACTGAAGCAGAAACCATGGCCAACTACAAGCAACACAGCAAAGTCGCCCAGACTTCAAAAGCAGTATTCGTTCAAGGATGAACATACTGCTACTATGTTCAATCTGCTCACCAAACGCAAGATGCTTAAATTGCCGGAGAGCAAGAGACCTGAAGAAGTAGGGAAAACTAACGATCCGAACTACTGCCTGTACCATCGGATTGTAGGTCACCCCACAAAAAATTGTTTTATCTTAAAAGATAAAATTCAAGCGTTGATTGACGCTGGAGCAGTTCAGCTCAAAGCTGAACAAAAAAGGAGTTAGAGCTAACTCCGACACATTTAATGCGTGAGGTCTAAAGGTACCACTTGGGCTCACAACAATTCCCAAAAAATGGGCTCAGGGCGGTTAATTTAAACCCCCAATTAAAAAAATATATATATATAAAAAAAAAAAAAAAAAAAAAAAAAAAACACCCAACGCCTACAAGGCTACGGGGAGAGAATAAATCTCTCGTCAACCCCATCATACTGGGGGTAAAAGTATGAACTGCCCAACGCCGCTAAGGCTACGGGAAGAGAATAAATTTCTCGTCAACCCCACCATACTGGGGGTAAAAAGTATGAATTACCCAACGCCGACAAGGCTACGGGAAGAGAATAAATTTCTCGCCAACCCCACCATGCTGGGGGTAAAAAGCATGAACCGCCCAACGCCGACAAGGCTACGGGAAGAGAATAAATTTCTCGCCAACCCCACCATACTGGGGGTAAGAAGTATGAATTACCCAACGCCGACAAGGCTACGGGGAGAGAATAAATCTCTCGTCAACCCCATCATACTGGGGGTAAAAGTATGAACTGCCCAACGCCGCTAAGGCTACGGGAAGAGAATAAATTTCTCGTCAACCCCACCATACTGGGGGTAAAAAGTATGAATTACCCAACGCCGACAAGGCTACGGGGAGAGAATAAATTTCTCGTCAACCCCACCATACTGGGGGTAAAAGTATGAATTGCCCAACGCCGCTAAGGCAAAGGGAAGAGGAAAAGTTTGATATTTAAACCCAAACGAAACCCTCGACAACTCACTATGCTGAGGATAATAGCATGGCTAGCCCAACTCAAACGGTAGTTGGTAAAGGCAAAATCAAACCCGTTGATAGCTGGGGGTTTGCTAAAAATCTCACGACAAATCTGTCACAACAGTATTCTTATCCGAATATAAGAATACATCACTGCCCTAAGCTGCTAAGGCAAAGGGAAGAGGAAAAGTTTGGCATTTAAGCCCAAACGAAATTCTTGACAACTCACCATGCCGAGGGGAATAGCATGGCTAGCCCAACTCAAACGGTAGTTGGTAAAGGCAAATCAAACCCGTTGATAGCTGGGGGTTTGCTAAAAATCCTAATCAGATAAATCTCCTGTCACGTTAAGATTTCACCTCTGACAGCAAAACTTTTCTTGTCATTTTGCTCCGACAGAGCAAGCGACACTCCAAAATATTAGTCAAGTTAAAATCATACCTCTGACATCATAATTCAAAATCAAAAGAGATAAAATCCTAATTAAATCGGTCCCCTGTCACGTTAAGATTTCACCTCTGACAGGAAAGAAAATTCACACTTCATCAAGTCCAACATTACAACCTCTGATGAACGTGCTTTAGATATCGTTAAGTTGAAAATCACCTCTGACGAAAATTATCTCCCTATCAAGTTAACAGTTACCTCTGATAGTCCGATTCCAAAACTAAATACGTTAACCGTCACCTCTGTTTAGTCAGCTTGTCCCTATCACGACCAAATCCTCTGAATAGGTTAAGCTCCAAGACACGTTTAATGTCACCTCTGTCTTTTCCTGATTCGTCATACTAGATGTCACTGAACGGTTAGGATTAAAATAAGCACGTTAATATTATACCTCTGCTTGACCTAAAATAAGCACGTTAACATTATACCTCTGCTTGTCCTCTAATGAGTACGTTAAAATCATACCTCTGCTTGTTATGGAATAAATAAATATATTAACAGTTATCTCTATCGACCAAATCTTTTAAAAGGTCTATAACCAAAATTAAAGAATCCAAAGTATTTCGAAATTCAGTACGGTTCAATATAGAACTTCGAAAACTTTGGAGGGGGTTATGTAGATACAAAAAAAAAAAAAAAAAAAAAAAAAAAAACACCCAACGCCGACAAGGCTACGGGGAGAGAATAAATTTCTCGCCAACCCCACCATGCTGGGGGTAAAAGTATGAACCGCCCAACGCCGCTAAGGCTACGGGAAGAGAATAAATTTCTCGCCAACCCCACCATACTGGGGGTAAAAAGTATGAATTACCCAACGCCGACAAGGCTACGGGGAGAGAATAAATCTCTCGTCAACCCCATCATACTGGGGGTAAAAGTATGAACTGCCCAACGCCGCTAAGGCTACGGGAAGAGAATAAATTTCTCGTCAACCCCACCATACTGGGGGTAAAAAGTATGAATTACCCAACGCCGACAAGGCTACGGGGAGAGAATAAATTTCTCGTCAACCCCACCATACTGGGGGTAAAAGTATGAATTGCCCAACGCCGCTAAGGCAAAGGGAAGAGGAAAAGTTTGATATTTAAACCCAAACGAAACCCTCGACAACTCACTATGCTGAGGATAATAGCATGGCTAGCCCAACTCAAACGGTAGTTGGTAAAGGCAAAATCAAACCCGTTGATAGCTGGGGGTTTGCTAAAAATCTCACGACAAATCTGTCACAACAGTATTCTTATCCGAATATAAGAATACATCACTGCCCTAAGCTGCTAAGGCAAAGGGAAGAGGAAAAGTTTGGCATTTAAGCCCAAACGAAATTCTTGACAACTCACCATGCCGAGGGGAATAGCATGGCTAGCCCAACTCAAACGGTAGTTGGTAAAGGCAAATCAAACCCGTTGATAGCTGGGGGTTTGCTAAAAATCCTAATCAGATAAATCTCCTGTCACGTTAAGATTTCACCTCTGACAGCAAAACTTTTCTTGTCATTTTGCTCCGACAGAGCAAGCGACACTCCAAAATATTAGTCAAGTTAAAATCATACCTCTGACATCATAATTCAAAATCAAAAGAGATAAAATCCTAATTAAATCGGTCCCCTGTCACGTTAAGATTTCACCTCTGACAGGAAAGAAAATTCACACTTCATCAAGTCCAACATTACAACCTCTGATGAACGTGCTTTAGATATCGTTAAGTTGAAAATCACCTCTGACGAAAATTATCTCCCTATCAAGTTAACAGTTACCTCTGATAGTCCGATTCCAAAACTAAATACGTTAACCGTCACCTCTGTTTAGTCAGCTTGTCCCTATCACGACCAAATCCTCTGAATAGGTTAAGCTCCAAGACACGTTTAATGTCACCTCTGTCTTTTCCTGATTCGTCATACTAGATGTCACTGAACGGTTAGGATTAAAATAAGCACGTTAATATTATACCTCTGCTTGACCTAAAATAAGCACGTTAACATTATACCTCTGCTTGTCCTCTAATGAGTACGTTAAAATCATACCTCTGCTTGTTATGGAATAAATAAATATATTAACAGTTATCTCTATCGACCAAATCTTTTAAAAGGTCTATAACCAAAATTAAAGAATCCAAAGTATTTCGAAATTCAGTACGGTTCAATATAGAACTTCGAAAACTTTGGAGGTTGCCAACCGCGGGTGGGAACCCGCGGTTCCCAACCGCGGTTGGCAAGAGCGGGATGCCACCCGCGGTTGGGAACAGCGGGTTCCCACCCGCGGTTGCAACCCGCGGGTTGCCACCCGCGGTTGCAACCCGCGGGTTGCCACCCGCGGTTGCAACCCGCGGGTTTGCGCTCATGGAATTACTTCCGGATTTTTTTACTGTCTTGGAGTTTCCTGCAATTTTTTCTGTATGATTTAGGCGTGCTCGTTGAGTTTTACGCCTTAAATTTCTCTTTTGGGAGCGGGTCAGGGACTGGTTTGACTTTTGGCTTGACTTTGGAACGGGCGATAACGCCTCGTAAGTTTCAACGGGCGATGACGCCTCGTAAATTTTCATAGGCGATGACGCCTTTTGATTTTCAGTGGGCGATGACGCCTCACCTTTTTTCATCGTCACCCGGCGATGACGCCTAGGCTCCGAATCAGAGAAGGAAAGAAATTCCTCATATTTTTGCTGGTCAACTTCTATGACCAGCATCTCAACCATTGAGCCAATCGGCACCCGGTCGGACTGCGCCACCAAATTCTCTGTGGTAAACAGAGGAGCTCCCACTGTGGTCGCCAGTTCTTGTACGCCCGAAAATTGCATCTTTGATTCCATTGCAAAATTGTTTGATTACAACGAAGATTTGAGATTACAAAAATTCCGAAGAATTACAAGAACGGGAATATTAGTTTATTCCCTTTTTTATGTGGGTTCGGGTGGCGGTGGAGTCTCGTTGCTGCCTCCGTTGACCGTCCGACCAGGAGAAGATGGCTCTGCTATTTTCTTTGATTTCACGAGCTCGCCCGAAATCTTCCCAAAGTCCAAGAATCCAAAAATCCAAAGTCCAAAGTCTCGTTAAATTCCTGTATTTTATAAACCGAAGAAGCTCGAAATCCGGCTCAATTCTCTCCTGAAAAAGCGGATCACGGATTATCAGGAAAATAAAATAGGAAATAAAACAACGGGAAAACAACGAAAAACAACCCGCGGGTGGCAACCCGCGGGATCGCCCCCGCGGGTTGCCACCCGCGGGAATCCTCCCGCGGGTGGCAACCCGCGGGGGCTCCCGCGGGTTGCAACCCGCGGGAGACCTCCCGCGGGTGGCAACCCGCGGGGGCTCCCGCGGGTTGCTTCCCGCGGGGTTCCCGCGGGTTGCAACCCGCGGGTGCTCCCGCGGGTTGCTTCCCGCGGGTGCCCCCGCGGGTTGCAACCCGCGGGTGCACCCGCGGGTTGCATCCCGCGGGTGCTCCCGCGGGATGCTTCCCGCGGGTGCCCCCGCGGGTTGCAACCCGCGGGTGCTCCCGCGGGTTGCATCCCGCGGGTGCAACCCGCGGGTGTGCTCACTTAGCAAAAATATTTTTTTTTTTTTTTTTTTTTTTTTTTTTTTTTTTTGTATCTACAATGAATTGATGAAAAAGAGCATAGGTGAGAGCACAGTTTGTACAAGTACTGCTCTGTCTGTTGATAATAACAAAAAGAAGGAAAGGGGTAGAAATTTGAGCAGGGAGTCGAACTAAAGAGGAAGATCAAAATCTAAGGGGAAGTTCAAGAAAAAGTTAGTACGTTAGAAATATAAGACAGAGGGTCATATGAAAAAGGATTGTCTAAATAAAGACAAGAAAGGAGCGAATGTGGTGAATCCAAGTAAGGAGTATGATGACTTGTGTTTGTCTGCTCATACAAAATCAAGGTCAGATCTGTAGTTTGTGGATTCAGAGACTTCGTTCCATTGCACTGCTCGCAAAAAATAGTTTGATAATTATGTCCAAGGTGAATTTGGACATGTGACTGTTGGTAATGGGCATGAATGCAAAATTGTCGGTAAGGGGATAATTCAGTTGAACTTATACAACGGTCAGGCACATACCAGATTTGAAGAAAAATTTGATATCTATTATCAGGCTGGATGGCGAGGGTTATCAAATCTCATTTGAAAAGAAACAGTGGAAGATTAGCAAGGAGCAATGATAGTGGTTAAGGGTGAGAGAGTGGGAACTCTATATTTACTTTCAAGCTTACTGGATCACGTTGTTTTTTTTTGCCACCGTGAAAAATGAGAAGGCTATCTTATGGCATCAGAGATTCGGTTACTTGAGTGAGAGCGACATGAGGATGTTGCAATATAGGTATGTTAACAGATATGAAAGATGCTAACTTTGATTTCTGTGATAATTGAGTGTTTGGAAAGCAGAAAAGAGTTAGTTTTATGAAGGATGATAAGGAGAAGAAAACTGAGAAATTGGAGTTGGTGCATACAGATGTATGGGGGTCTTCTTCGACGAAGTCTCTTAGAGGTAATTCTTATTTTGTTACTTTCATAGATGATGCAAGTAGGAAGACATGGATGTTTGCACTTAAGCAGAAATCCGATGTCTTCAAGATATTCAAGGCTTGAAAAGATCTTGTTGAGAATAAAACAGGTTTGAAGGTGAAATGTTTGTTATTAGACAATAGTGGGGAATTTTGCAATAGAGAGTTCGATGACTATTACTCTACCCATGGGATTAGAAGAGTGAAGACTATACCGAGGACACCGCAGCAGAATGGCGTGGCTGAAAGGATGAATAGAACCATTTTGGAGTGAGCTCGGAGTATGAGACTACATACAGGTTTGCCTTTGTAACTTTAGGAAGCCACTGTAGATACGACAGTCTATTTGATCAATAGGAGTCCAGCTAATGCTTTAGATGGAGGAATTTCAGAGGATGTGTGGTCTGGTAAGACTGTGAACTATTCATTCTTAAAAGTATTTGGTTGTATAGCATATGCACATGTGGATCATGAGGTGAGAAAGAACCTTGATTCTAAATCTCAGAAATATGCATTCATTGGATACGGTGGCGACGAATATGGTTATCACTTGTGGGATTATGAGCAAAACAAGGTAATTCGTAGCAGAGATGTATTCAATGAGGACTGTATGTATAAAAACCGAACGGAAAGTAAGAGTGAGAAAACAGTTGAGAAATAACACTTAGAGCTGGATGAGATACAAGATGGAATGGATCTCATGGATAAAAAAAAAGAAGAAATATCTATATCTGAAGGAGAAGAAATGGCTATACCTGAAGACCTGTACTTCATTGGACAGATCGAGTGACAATAGGCAAGCGAAGTACCATCTGGAGAACCTTTGTATATTTTATTTATATTTCCTTTTGTCTGGATACTGATTTTCTCTTTGACTCTTTGTGTTCATATTTAAAGCAGTGTGGCATTTTATGTAATGAACTCTTTGTATAAATGAAATCATTTCAGTTTCAGATATGTTATTTACCCATTTGATTGTAGCAGTACTTACGGTTATTCCAAAATCCTATGACTGTTGGGTTGTCTAGTGCAAGTAATAAGTAATGTCTTCCATTTTGGGAAGCAGCTGAAAAACGGGGGCATTACATTAAACTTCTAAATTGTTCTAGAAAACCAAAGTTAGAAATTTTCTTCTGTTATGCTTAGCTCTTTCTTAAGCACAATGCATATGCATAAATGGTTTAAATACTGGGAGATTGTTCATAAAATAAATCAGATATGTTATAACATAGTAATTCAATAAATCTAAAAGAGTTTTATGTACATAGAAGGTCCTCATGGTGGATAATCCTATTTACCAAGATGTGCTTATATTTGGCAGGGAACAACTAAATGGCACGCTCTACCGCTAGGATATAATGCAACATTAGTTGCATCCTCCCCAAGCAGTGGGAGAGAACTAACAAGCTGCAACCTAGTTGCGCAGCAACTAAATAGTATATATTCTGAAGATTACTGAAAGGATAATATACAAGAAAGAAAGATTAATGAAATGTAACAGTAACAGAATTCTGCATCTATTTCTTTTTATACATATTATGAATAAACAATGTAAAATGGACAGGGAAATCTTAAGGGCAATGCTATCAAATATCATAAATAAGAACAGCATTTAGCCTACAAGATTTTCCAAAAGTCGGTAGCATTTGGCAGTCTATTGTTTAAAACATAATATCATTTTGTGGGTGTATCCATCAACTTCAATATTTGTAACTTAATTCAACTAAGAATAGCGATCATGTTTAGTTACAACCCAAGTTGTACACACCATGGAAACAACATTGAATGTTTGATTAAGGACTATGCCAGCAAAAGTAAATACTAAGTTACGCAGGGACAAGGCAAGATGGAAGCAACAAGTAGTGGAGCAATGTTGGTTCCAACATGGCATCCACCGTCTTGGAGATATAATATGGTGTGTATAATAGCATTAACAAGCAAGGATGTTACTTATTGCAATGGGACCTAATAGAATACAGCTCCATATTAAGCCACATGGAGATGAAGTTGACAACAAATTTCAAGACAGTATATTAACTAGTGATGCAAATCGGTAACTATATTAACTTGCAAGGACAGATAACATTGTCTCTCAAAATTCACGAAATTAAGTAATAAGAATGCAAATCTGTAAGTATTTAACATGCGAGGAGCACTACTGTTCTACTAGCATTGTGTCTAAATTATCATCAAGATATCTACTGGTCAAGGAACTGTATACTAAGCTGCAACAAAACTAGCCAAGTTCGCATAGGTCCTAAGGTAAGGATAATCACCGAGACAAGCAATTCAAACTCTTGGTTACCCTGCATAACGCCACAAAAACCACGCTTATTGGATTAACTCATCCTTTCCATTTTATCAATCGACTCAAACATAGAGGAAATCCTCATATGTTCTTAAAATTCAATTAGGAGAATAACTAATCCAACCTCCACTTCTGACACGTAAACATAATTCAAACAATAGCCCTCCATTGTTTTCTTATAGATGGAGAAAAAAAAAAAAAAAATGAAAGCATCATTAGTTGTTAAATTAGAAAGAAACTCCCCGGTTTTGAGGGCAAGAAAGAAATCCTTATCCTTGCAACTGTCTAAACAACTCACCAGCTTGGTTTCTTTGAATTAGTCCTTGCATGTTCAAAAAATATCGCTTCCGCTACAAAGACTAAACATATGCCAAACATAATTAAAGAACACTAGAAAATTTCTCTCTCCTACCTACTATGGCATCTTATGATGACACCATTATATAATATATATTTTAATGATAGGGTAAGTTATACTTTGGAAGCAGGTAATCACATAAACAACAAAGTCCAACGATGTATAATAATTTAGTAATTAATTAATCTATTTCATTACTTTTCAAATTTAAGAAAATTATGTTAGCCTAAGGTGTTTGGAATTAGAATCAAGAAGGTCATTAAGTTGGTCGAATTAGCAAAGCCCTACTACCTTTTTTTTTTTTTAATAGTTGAGCCTGAATGACTTTTATATGGATCAGTCGGCTTCCTGCTTAGTCATTTCCTCCTTAGTCCTCGCACAATTTTTTTACAAGTTTCAAATCAAACAATTAATCTAAGAAATTATTTTTAAATAAACAATCTTATTCCTAAGCTATGAGTCATGGACATATTGGATTTCGTACAAGCTGCTCATTCTCTTTTTAAAATTTCCATTTTGTTCTGCAACATCTTCTGGGTTCTTTTCTCAAGAAACCTCTCTTGAGTTCTTAACTAGATTAAACTAAATTTTTTTTTTTGACGATAAACGGCGGGGTGTGCCCCTCCGCGTTCCATTAAAGAGAGAATAATAGAACAAAAAGTATTCCGGATCCACAGAAGTAGTGGCCCGATAATAAGCTTACAAAGCAAAAGTCCAAAAAAGTACTAAAAAGGAAAGTAGCATAACAAAGTAAAAATACAAATACAATGATCCTGCAAAAGTGGCATTTCATAGTCAGTCCATCCGTCCTTGCGCTTCTGATAGAGATCCCTACTCCTCATCTGGCTGAGTGTCATTTCCCGAAGAGCCACTTGATAAGTGAAGTCTCTCCTCATCTGAAGGAACACCTGTCCAAATAATGAAATCATGAACAATGAGTCTCACACAGTACTCAATAGAATGATACTTGTCATTAAATAATCTATTGTTTCGTTCTCTCCACATATTCCAGCAAAATGCCGCAATAGCACTTCGAAGCCTATGACTATCATTTTCCCCTCCATCAAGGTTCCTCCAGATAGTTTCATCTATAGCAGTTCCGATGTTCAAGTCTAATGCCCTGGCGCACGCCTCCCATGAATTTTTAGCGAACGAGCAGTTACATACAATGTGTTCGCTTGATTCTTCATCCCTCTTACATAAGAGACATATGTTGGGGCCAATCCAGCCTCTTTTTTGTAATTTTGGCCAGGTCAGGAGAGCATCTTTACAAGTTAGCCAAAGAAAAAGTCTGACCTTCTGAGGGCACTTAGCTCTCCAAATCCACGCAGTATTTGCAGAGATAAGTCCACCGGTTATAAAGTGCCGGTATGTGGATTTCACTGTGAAATTACCATTTTTCTCCCATCTCCAAATTGGTCTATCATCTTCTGAAAGAGCGGGGGCTAAATCAATCAGTGACTGTTTAAGGAGTCTAATTCTTGCAAAATCGTGTCCCGATAATGCCGTTGAATTCCATCTCCATCTTGAGCGGCCCCAATAGTCACAAACCCTGGCATTTTTATCATTGGCCTTTTGAAAGACGTCTGGGTATAATGTCTTTAGAGGGAGTTGCGAACACCATCTGTCATGCCAGAAGGCTATCTTGTTCCCATTTCCCAGTTTGTACTCCAAGCTGTGACAAATTAGATGTCTTACTTTTAGCATCCCCTTCCAAAAGGCCGAAGTATTATGTTTATTCTTTAGTTCCCCATACAACGTACCTCCCTTCGGGCCATACTTGTTAAGAAGTAACTTCTGAAGTGAGCCCTGGCTCCGTGTGATTAGATGCCACCACCATTTGGTCATAAGAGACAAATTAAAAGTCTTGAGATCAATGACCCCTAAGCCGCCCTCCTCTTTTGGCCGACACACTTGTCCCCATGGCACTAGGTGATATTTGTTGGATGATGCATCTACTCCATTCCAAAGAAATCTTTTCCTGATCCGGTCAATTTTCTCTCGCACCCATCTTGGCATTATAAAAAAGGACATTAAATAAAGAGGAAGCGAGGAGAGTACCGCGTTGAGCATCACAACCTTCCCACCCAATGACATGTATTTTCCTTTCCAACCTTCCAACTTTTTCTCAAAACAATCCAAAAGGGGAAGCCAATCCTTTGTCGAGGGTTTTCCTGATGTCACCGGAATTCCCAAGTATGTGATCGGAAACCGCTCCTCCTTACAGCGAAATACCTCCCTGATTAGTTGCATGGACAAGTTTCTTGCTCCCAAACAAATCAGAGAACTCTTAGCAAAGTTTATTTTTAGACCTGACCAAGCTTCGTAACAGCAGAGAGCCCATTTTATGATTAAAGCCTCTCGTAGACTACCATTTCCAAAAATCAACGTGTCATCTGCATATTGTAAATTAACAAAGGACATATTGGGAGCCCCTGGGAGACCTGTTATCTCTTCCTTCTTCTTCAACTTCTGAAGCATAGAGTTCAAACCATCTGCTATTAAGACAAATAATAGAGGGGATAGGGGATCGCCTTGCCTTAGACCCCTTTTCAGAAGTATTTCTTTTCCTATTGTGTCGTTTGCCATTACCTGTGTTTTTCCGGAATATAACCAAGCTTCAATCCATAGTCTCCATTTCGCTCCAAATCCCCTATATTTGAGAGTCTCTATCAGGCAGTTCCAATCCACCATATCGTATGCTTTTTCAAAATCTAGCTTCAATATGAAACCCTTTATTCCGGCTTTCTTGCACTGGTGGATGACCTCATATGTCGTAGCCACCCCTTCTAAAATATTTCTGCCGGCAATAAAACCCGTTTGATAGTCCTTTATCAATAGCTGGAGTTTCGGTGCTAATCTATTAGCCAGAACTTTCGACACTATCTTAATAGTGCTATTCAACAATGCAATCGGTCTGTAATCACCAATTTGTCCCGGTGAACACTTCTTCGGTATTAAGGTAATGACCGAGTAGTTGATTCTATCCAGTCTACTTATCCCTCGGAATACCTCGTCCATTAACCAAACTAAATCCCTCTTGACGTCTTCCCAAAATAATTTGAAAAAGAATAGAGGAAAGCCGTCAGGGCCTGGTGCCTTATCCTGGCCTAACTCCCATACTGCTCTTTTAATCTCCTCCTCCCGAAACTCCTCTTCAAGATCTGAGAGATTCACCTCCTTCTCCCATGCTTCCTCTTTCAGTTGAACACGAAATGTGTTCGCCCTGCCAAACAGTCGCTTAAAATGATGGTAAACATGTTCCTGCAGTGCATCCCCTCTAACCTGACTATCCTTCACTGTCAGCTGATGTATTTTGTTATTTCTATGCCGCATATTTGCCCATCTATGAAAGAATGCAGTATTTGCATCCCCATCTTTCAGCCAATTAGCATGAGCTCTCTGCCTCCATCGTAATTCCTCCCTCTTATATATTTCTTCAAGCTTTCTCCTTAGATGTAGAATTCTGCTGTTCTCATCCAATGACAAATTGCGGCTCTCTTCCACTTTATGTAAATTGTCCATCTCCTTCAAAATGTCATCCTTTTCACTCTTCCCTTCTCTTCGAAAGCGCATTTCCCATCTCCATAATACCTTTCGTAAACGACGCAGTTTGATGCAGATATTTTCTGCCGCATCTCTGGCTCTTGTTTGATGACCCCAACTTTCTTTAATCAGGTCATGTACTTCCCTATATTCCAACCACCAACGTTCTAAATGAAAACGCTTCTGTGATTTTTGTTCCCTCTCTCCAGCTGTAAGTAATATTGGTGTGTGGTCTGAAGTCGGTCGCGGAAGGGAGCAAATCTCTGCTAAGGGAAATTTTGCTTCCCAAGTATCCGAGACTAACACTCTATCCAACTTAGCCATGACTGGATTAAGCCTCATATTTGACCATGTGAATAGCCGGTCCGACAATGGTAAATCTATGAGATCCAGTTGATTAATGAGGTTATTGAACTCCTGCCTATCTTTGTGTGACCGATCTTCCCCTTTCCGTTCACATGCAAATCTAGTGATATTAAAATCTCCTCCTATAATCCACGGGTCATTGTAAGTACTTCGGATTGATGTAAGTTCCTGCCAAAATTGCGACCGCAAATCACTCGCATTTGGTCCGTACACCGCGGTTACCATTTGGACCCATCCATCCATTGGACTTCTTACCCTTACTGTCAGAGAATATTCTCCTGCCCAGAAGTTCAGAATCTGGTATTTTTTATTGATCCCAATTAGGATTCCACCTGATGCTCCCCTTGCATTCAAAATACAAAAATTGTAAAATTTCCCAGAAGCAATTGAACCCAAAATCCGAGGGTCAGGATCAGATAGTTTTGTCTCCTCCATACACACAATATCAATCTTATTAGTGCGTATTACTTCCGCAACCATTCGCCGTTTGACCGGGTTTCCCAACCCTCTAACATTCCAAAAAATGCACTTCATTAAACTAGTATGTTGTCTTCTCCACGAGCGGCCCTACCCTGTGTACTAAGGCGAGATGGCCTCCTTCTGGTCCTCTAAGGACACAACCTCTAGATTTTTGAGTTTCGTGAGGGCGTATAATCGGTCTGAGTACCCTACCCCTAACTCAATATCACAGGTATGGGCTAAAGCAATTAATACATCATCAGGCACACAATTAAGAATATTAAAATCAAGATTAGTGGTACCTGGGAGAGGATCCACAAGTTCCGCCTTTCGCATAGTAGCAGCCCTTGCAACCTGTCCCAGTTGGTAATGTTGTCCACCTCGCTTCTCTTCCAGCCTTTTGCTCCTCCTGGAAGGTGTGATCAGGGACTTAGCACATCCCCCCAAGTTCGTTGGAGAAGCCAACCTTTCTTCATCTGCCATGTCTCCCTTATCCCGCATATTCCCTCCCTCCTGAGATTGGTTAGCTGTTTCCTCTGTCTGAACTTTCATCGGGGTGTCGATTGCTACTGGTGTTGCATTTGTTGCTTCGGTCACGACCCTTACTTCTGTTGTATCTTTATCTAACCTCAGAGGCGACTGCGCGACCCTACTAAGCATCCTTGATATGTCCCTGACCCGCTTAGGAAGTTTTGAAGGTTGTCTTTTCCTGATACGCTTCTTTTGCCTCAGATTTTCTTTACACATAATATTTTCAAGTAATTTGGCCATAGTATCTCTTGCAAAATCTTTGTCAAAGTTGTTTAATGTTGCCAGCAAGCCCGTATATTCAATGTTGTCATCTTGACCAAAATTCAGCTGTCTTCTGGAGGTTCCCTCACCAGTCTGTCTGAAATCAACAGCTATACTCTTATTGGGGTTAACCCTCTCCAAACCCGTATTTGGGTTTTGAACTTCAGTCAGGCCCATCTTATCTAAATTTGTGATTTTATGATTTCCGCTCACTGCAGAAGACCTGTTGCTCCCTACAATTCTCCCCAAGATATTACAGGGTTCCTCCAGAAACCCATCCTTCATGTGGGCCTCTGTTGATTTCTCTAAAGAAGAAAAAATCTCACTCAAATTTCCTTCAATTTCTTTTTCCCCTCCTAATTTCCCATAGGATTGGGTCCCATCAACACTCCTCTCTCCTAGATATGAGCTAGGAACCCCCTTCCCCTTTGAATTTGTTGTGTTAGTTTCCCCTGAAACCCCATGTGGGTGGGTCCCCTCATTAAATCCCAAGTCCTCTAAATGAGGACTCAGCTGCTCTCTCCTGTCTTTCCCCTTCCCAAATCTCGCAAGGTCCCTATCACCTCGAAATTCCTCTCCATCCTCACCGCATGTCTGACTTCCTTCCCCATGCATGTCCCTTCGGTTTCCACTGTCTTCCATCTTCCCTTTCAGCTTTAGATCCGGCCAGCTATTGCTTTCTTCTCTCATGTCGACAGGTAAGGTTGTCGGTTTCTTCAAACAGGTAAGACGACCGATCTCTTTACTGTTGATAAAAAGCTGCCCATTCGCATCCCTCCTCAAGATCCCAAAATTGGATCCATTTTCGTCAAAGATCAATGGATCTTCATTCATCCGTACCATTTCCCCTTCTTGTGGAAAGCTATTCGTTCCCGTTTGAAAGTTGGGGTTTTGACTTGCCATGGATAGGGCAACTCGGGAAGAGGGTTCCTGCATGCCATTCGGCGGAGGCAGGTGACCCTCAACCCGAGTCGTTTCCTGATTGATGTTCTTCTTCTGTCCCTCTTCGAAAGCAGTTACTGTTGAAGCCCCTAATCGTTTGTTGACCAGCGGCTTTGTCGAAGTGGCCCCTTTCTCTGTTTCCGAGCTGCTACCGACTCTCTTCCATGTGAAGCTTCGTCGTTTTCCGGCGGGGAGGTTAACTATCCCGGTCGACGGCCGATCGGTACCCCCGATCTCGCCGGTGACCGCGACGTCCTCAAAACCCACCGACGACGAGCTGTTCGTGGAGAGTATATGTGTAATTTTCACTTTGATTGCATAGCGGTGGCCTCCCAGTACTGCATTGAACTGTAACGGGAGCGCCGTAGGGTTATCATATCCCACCCTCACTCGAGCACAGTCCAAACTCCGTTTTAGACTAGTATCCTCGTCAATGTCAATGACGTGTGCAAATTTGATCAATAATTTGCTGATATCTACTCTGTTCCAGTGCTGGAGAGGCAAGCCTCTGAGCTCTACCCATGCCATCATCGGGAAGGAATAGAAAAGACCATCTTCTTCTCCACTCCATCGACACACCCTGAAACCCGCCTTGAAATCTCTGCATGGCACCGAAGTCCTACTGGCTGCAAAAGATAGCCCAGTCTCCGTAGGGAAATAAGTTAAGAATTTGTTCCCCCCGTCATGAATTATCCACTTGTAATTTGCAAACTCCTTTGACATCGCTGCCAATCCTTCCTTCATTTCCTCCATTGTTGGCTTTCCATGGCCGGGATACAAGACCCCCAGGGTTCTAGAGAGCCTTTGTTGTTCCTCCCTGGCATGATCCGATACTGGGATAAAAACTACAGGTTTAGCACTTGAGATGGGTATCGGCATGTCTTGTTCCTTGTTGTTGTCATCCTTTGCTGCACTGTTTGCAATTGAGCTGCTTACGGGTCTTCTTAGCCCCATGATATCTTTCGGTCTTCGGCTTCCTGATGGCAAACCAAAAGCATGGCTGGGAACGATCTTTGGCTTCTGATTTCTGTCCGGAGCAATCGGACACTCTCCAATCTTATGTCCGAGTCCCTTACAAAACCTGCAGCGGATGAAAGGGCACTCGTCCTTAAAATGTCCTTTATTCCCGCAAATCCAGCAAAGTTCTGGACTTCCCGGGAGTGGCCTCCTCGCCGGAGAAAATTTCCTCTTCCTATTCCCCTCTGTGAGACCTCCGGTTGACTTAGCCATCCTCTCCTTCTTAACGGTTGCTCTTGACTTGACTGTCTTCCACAGTTCTTCCTTAGAAATCAGGTTCGTTGCCCCACCCGCCACATCAGAGGCCGCTGCTAGCATTGCTAACACCTCCTCTCTAGTGTAAGTGGTCACTCCAGCATTGGGGTCGTGAACCTTGTCTTCCGGTGACCCCTTGACGATTTCCGACCAGCTCCTTCTTCTATGTTTGGGGTTCTTGTCCTCTTCACTGCTATTTTCTTCTTTATTTTTCCCTCTCCCCAACCAATTCCACCCGAAGTCCATCACCGGAGTTGGTGAGTGGTTGTAGGTTGATGCACGGCCTCCTTCCTTGCCCCCGGTGATCGGCGACCGATGATGATAGTACAATCTGAGGTCGCTGCTCTCTCCCTCTGGAGAAACTTCTCTAAGGTAAACCGGTTCACCTCTTAGCTACTCCTCCGTTGAACTCCCCCTTTTTCTTTTCCTTTTTTTTTTTTTTTTTTTTTTTTTTTTTTTTTTTTTTTTGTAGAGTTCGTCGGAAAAATACTGGAGCGCCGGATATCACCTACCTGGAGCGCCGGAGATCACTACTGGAACGCCGGAGATCACCTACCTGGAACGCCGGAGATCGAACGCCGGAGATCACCTACCTGAATACATTTATTGTGCTAATTGAGCCAACATTAAATTTAATTAGATTAAACTAAATTAAAGTTGCAGATATATATTTTCCCAACATAAACTATTGAAATACACTTTTATTGAAGAAATCTAATCGAAGAACTCTAGAATAGTATATTTACTTCATTGCCGATGGCTTTGTGAACCCACTTTGGATTTCCCTATCAGGGCTTACATCAGCAGCAGAATCAAGACCTTCTTTAATCCTTCAAATCAAGGTTCCATATATCAAAAAATCCACCTTATTGACCCTTTCCAAACAAAATGCAAGACTTTAGTTCCTGCATAGGTCACATGGTACAGTTGTCTTCTTCAATTAGAAAAAGGAACAACACCACTGCCTGGAGCTAAGTTGGTTAAGGCAGGAACATCACTGGAGTAAGAGGGCAGAGAATGTCCAGGCTTTATATCCAGAGTGCGCCCAATCTGGGTAGATTAATAAGTCAAAAAGATTAGATTAATACTGAACAACTTAATAGCCAATAGGAAAGCCCATAAGTATAAACTCGATTGAAGAATTGGAACCCCATAAATATAAATGCACAACACAGATTTTCAACCATGCTGTGCGCCTACAACTTTGTCAAACCAAGCAGGATTTTTTTCAGTCCTTCTCACTGCATTCACATTGGTATCTGTTTACCAGCATTTTTATGGGACTAGGTCCACTTGTTTGAAGTCATTGCTTAAAGGGTATTAACTAAGCCAAATGAGAGTAGGAATTTACGTATGTGAAGAGTGAATAATTTTTTGTTATATTATCAATCAGAAAGTGATATCAACCTCCCTCCCTCTCCCTCTCTCTCTCTCTCTCTCTCTAAAAAAATCTCCCCACACTCTCCAGGTTTCATAGATCATCTTCTTCTATAGAAGTCACCTAAAAAGGCTATAACCTTGAAGATCACTATGCCAGGCCTTCCGCTCACCCAATACAATCATCCTTGGTAAAAGAAAAAGAACACCACCATGAAACAGTCCCATCTCAGTTTCTTCGTCTTCATTCTCTTTTTTGCCTCAAGCATCAAAGCCCAACAGGGATACTCAGGCAACGCTGTTCTGGACTGTGACCATCAAAGAACAGCACCTCCATCTCCATCTTATCTTTATACCTGCAACGGCCCCAGCCTATCCTGCCGAGCCTTTCTCATTTTTAAATCTCAACCCAGTTACAATTCAATCAAGAGCATATGTGGTCTCCTTAACTCAAATCCTTCAGAGCTAGCTCGGATCAACGACGTCTCAAATTCTTACACCTTCCCCACCAATAAGGAGGTCATCGTACCTGTGAACTGCTCCTGCTCAGGTCAGTATTACCAGGCTAACACAACTTACGTGATAGGCAACAATGATGCATATTATAGTTTAGCCACTGTCCAGTATCAGGGCCTGAGTTCTTGTAGTGCCCTCATCGGCGAAAACCCTTATGAAGCAGAGAATTTAGAAGGCGGTCTAGATTTGTTAGTTCCCCTTCGCTGTGCATGCCCAACGAGGAAGCAAACCAAGAATGGTATAAAGTATCTACTTACCTACTCCCTCAATGAAAATGATTCCATCTCTGATCTCAGTGAAAGGTTTAACGTTAGTGACCAGAAAACTGCTTCAGCAAATGGGTTAACTGGACAAGACCCAGTGGTTTATCCGTTGACTACTGTTCTGATCCCTCTGCCAAGAGAACCCCAGAGCTCTCAAACCATAATTTATAATCCAATTGATTACACTCCACCTCCTCAAATTTCACCCGTTCCTACGGCTAAAAGATCGTACACCAAACTTCATGCAGGCATTGGTGCGGGGGTTGCTTCTCTCATCATTCTATTTCTTCTAGTTACGGTTTTGTTGTGGCTCCGAAAGAAGAAAATGATAAGGATCAAGGGGAAGAATGAGCAAGTTTTATCAAAAGATTTTCTTAAAGCCATGTCTAGAATAGACCACACGCTGAAGGTATTTCAGGTTGAGGAACTAAAGGAGGCTACTAAAGATTTCAGCCTTGAGTACAAGATACAAGGGTCGGTTTATAGAGGAACAGTGGGTAAAAGTATGATTGCCATCAAGAAGATAAGCAGGGATGTAACCCAGGAGGTTAATATACTGCACAAGCTCAATCATGTCAATCTTATTACCCTCTGTGGAATTGGTACAGGAGAAGAGCATTGCTATTTAGTGTATGAATACATGGAGAATGGATCTCTGAAAGATTGGCTACAAGATCCTAGCCGGTCTGGACTCTGGAACTGGACACAGAGGGTACAGATTGCTCTGGATATTGCTAATGGGCTTGACTATCTTCACAACTTCACATATCCACCTTACGTGCACAAGGATATCACGAGCAGCAATGTACTGCTTAACAGCAAACTGAGAGCTAAGATAACAAATTTTTCACTGGCAAGATCTGCAGACTTGCGGAAAGTTGGCTTCACCATGACAAAGAATGTTGAAGGGACACTTGGCTACATGGCACCCGAGTATTTAGAATCTGGTATCATAACACCAAAGCTTGATGTTTATGCCTTTGGGGTGGTGGTATCAGAGCTGATTACCGGACAGGATACCATAAATGAGCACCAAGGAAGAGAAGAACTGTTATCTAAAACAATGATTTCCATTGTCGATGGAGAGAATGCAGAACAAGAGCTCACCAAGTTCATGGAGATGACTGTGAGAAGTATTAGCCCCATAGGTCTTGTCCTGGAGTTGGCAAAACTATGTGTGGCTTGTTTGACAGAAGATCCAGGGAGGAGACCTAGCATGCATCAGGTTGTCTCAGTTCTTGCAAAGATCCAAAGTGATTCACAGATGTGGGCTTTGGCATACCAGTAGAACTTGATGGAGGCTGACATGAACTGAAATTGTGGAGATCCCTGTATCCTCCTAGAAAGTGTACTCAGATGCAGTAACTGGGTCTAGTTTTCTTCCAAGCATATCGGTCAACTACGAAAAGGAAAAAGATATCGCAATACAGAGCAATGTATTATGCACATGTACATAAGGAAGTTTTTGTTCTACTGATCTAGTTTAATTTTTCTCTCTTAATGCTTATTCACATATTAATACTCTGTAGGTTCCTCTGTCACCCATGAATTATCAGATATATGCACAACATAGCGGAGAACGTATCCTCTACATTTTTTTTTTTTTTTACTTAAATGTATCCTCCACTTTTTGGTCTACCAATTTTCTCTGTGCCTTCTCTATTCAAACTAGAGTACATAATTAATCCTCAGTTCCTCAGCTTTGTTAATCGAACTAGCACTGGTAAAAGTTCAACTCGCATTATATTCATGCAGCATATTTAAGGTTAACATTTAAAGTTTGATCAGAATGCCTAAAGTAGTTGAGAAGCATTACTAGTAAATAAACTTGAACCCAGGAATAATATCATAAGGTCCTGGCTACAGTATGGCCGAGTAAATCCTTGGTCAAAAAAGGCTCAAACCTATGTCCCGATCTACTTCCAAAAACAAAAAAAAAAAAAAAAAAACCAATGTCCCGATGCTTTTTCATGGGTTGGAATAAAGTAGCTCAGAATTTTGATAACAAAAATGATGGAATGATAAGTGCAAGTAATGCAATGATAACCAACGATAGAATGATAGGTGCGCGCAATGCAATGATAACCAGAGGAGATCAATGAAAGCATAACTGATCTTGTACAGGAGTACAAAAAAGAATGGTGCAACTCTTTTTCATCTCGGATGGTGTAAGGAAACCAATGGTTGGTGGGTTAACTTGAAACCACTAGGGGTTTAATATATTTGGTACTTATTCTATTATGTCTGTTAATAGAACGCGGGGGTCTACGACTTCCTGTTTTGGGGGGGAAAAAGAATGGTGATATATGACACATAGATGCTTCCCCCCAACTAAAAATTGTCCAGGTAGATGGTAATATATGACACATAACCCTAGCTTGGTAGGCGATTATTTTATATTATCTAGTTTAGTTGCTTTCCGGCCCTGTACCGGACTAGTTTACTTTTGTAATTTTTTACTCAGTTTGTTCAGTTAAATTCTACTAATGAAATGCAAAGGATTATAACTCGCCTTAATGGTTAAAAAAAATAAAACTAAAAATTGTCATGTCCAACCATGTCATACACAACACTCATGTCCATCGATGTTAGACGGTTACAAATATTGAACTTCTTATTCACCTCAAAAATATGTACAAGATGGAGTATGAAATGCCAACCTTTATAAAAACTAAATGTTTTATTGTTAATTTATCACTTAAGTTTTTCCATCTGTAAAAAAAACCTAGTGCGTGCGTGTATAATCAAAATTTTTCCCATACATATTGATATTCTCATCTCTAGATATTGGAGGATTACCATAGCCAACACCCTGTATCCATGTCCAAGGACGACGCTCATGTCCATGAAACCAAAAACCAATGACCTGGGCTTAACTTTTCCTGGGAAAAAAACAAAACAAACAAGCAACCTTATAATGCCAATAACATCAAGTGGATTGGACGACAAAGAAGGATCCAAAAACGTGACTGCATGTACATATGTGAGCAGACAAATCATTATTGTTGCTTGACAGGATAAGTGATTTAAACAATAGCCAATTATTTATTTAATTCATAATGGTCATAGGTAAAAAAATAAGAAGGCTAAGATTTATTTAATGGTTCTCTATCATAACATTTTCCTAAATTCACCATAACACATTAGGCTGCCAAGAAAGAAGACCTATTCAAACATTTCACAGGTTCTTACCTATGGATTTAGCAATGAAGAATTTAAGTTAAAATACCCGGCTTCCACCTAAATACATGTATATAACTATTCAAGTGCATGTATACTCATCATGTACTACAAATGCATAACGTCAATTTGTACATAGGAACCGTTTCTTTTAAAAAAAAAATAAGTAATTGATTCTTCACTTGCGACTTTCAGAATTAGTGATATGAGCTCTCAATGTAGATATTCTACTGTGTACTTGAACTTAATGTCCCTTGTGGGATTCTAGCACAAGTCTTTTTTTTGACATCAAAACGGTAAGCTATTGCCCCCCGCATTCCATTAAAATGACTTTAATATAACATAGCGAAGTATTCATAAACCCATATATAAGCAAAAGTGGGTCACAACATAGTTCAGTGCAAAGTACCTAATATATAATATTCAGAAACTAAATTATTCTCCAGCTGCAGCCATAAATGCTGGTGGGGAACATCCACCAAATCTATTCCTCCTCCTCTTGTACCGCACGATCTACTTCTCCCGAATCAGCTCCTGAAATCGTCGCTCTCTGTAACGATCGCGGAATAGTGTGTATGTGAGGAATACCATGTGGGGTCAGATCCAGGTCTCCAAAATCTGTCATCCATAATAGCATGTCGTTAGTAATACAATATAAACAATGGTCCATACAATGAGTTTTATTATTAAAAATTCTCTTATTTCTCTCCAACCATATGTTCCAGGCTATAACTGTCATGGTTATTCTAGAAATAACTGATTTTGTTCCTAAGCATTGAAATCTCATCCATATAGAAAGAGGGTTATAATTCCCAAGTTGGATGCTATTCCAATTGGCAATTTCCAACCATAATGGTTTGGAGAAAGGACAATCCAACAAAACGTGTGTCGAGATTTCAACAGCAGAACCACATAGAACACATTTACTGGGACCCTGCCAGCCCCTCCGTTGCAGATTATCCCATGTTAGAATTGCGTTCTTATCTATAAGACAGAGAAAGATTTTTATCTTTAGCGAACACTCTGTTTTTCATATATGAAATGCCATATTGGCTCTAGCCCCCTGTCATTGAGGAATCCATACATAGATTTCACCGAAAACTTTCTGGATTTGTCCCATCTCCAGATCAAGGGATCTTCGCTATCATTGATCCGTATGTGTTCTATGGTATTTCGTATACCAATCCATCACAGTCTCCCATCATTCCCTAACCTCCACCGTCCTCTCTTTCAGAAACTCGCAACCATATCCTCCTTTATGCGACATGCCTCGTAAGCCCTTGGAAATGAGGTTTTTAGGGGTACAACATCACACCATGTATCTTCTCAGAAGTTCTCAGAAGGCTACGCTATCACCCTTTCCGACTTCAAATGTGATACCTTGCCAAAACATCTCCTTGACACTCCTAATTCCTCTCCAAAAATATGAAGTATTATGCTTATTTCGGTCTTTGCTGTTCCATGGACCTTTTGCAGGGTCGTATTTGTTACGTAACACGTTCTGCAACATACCCCTAGGTTGGAACAATAATCTCCACCACCATTTAGCAATAAGAGCCAAGTTAAAATTTCTAAGATCCAGTACCCCAAACCCTCCATCTCTTTTTCCCTTGCACACTCGGTCCCAATCCACTAAATGAAATTTCCTGCCCTGGTTTATGGAATCTCCCCATAGGAATCGACTCCGATTCTAACACAAGTCTTGTTTAGATTCAGTGTAACCAATGGTAAGGGAACTAGTGTAATGAGTTAACATTCAAGCAACAATAAAGAATTGTAAACTAGTTCCTACGAAGATTAAAAACAAGGAATTGTAAACTAGTCACTCAAAAGATTAAAAACAAGGAATTCTTTAAACTAGTGCAAGTATTTCTTGAGATGGAGGGAAATAAAGATCAGAAACACACTGGAGATTTGGTAGATCACCCTGCAATAAGATGTTTGGTCTAAAGTTTGGAATCTACAACCAGTAGAGACCTTTTTCTCGTAAAGGGGAGAGAATGAAAGTTATACTCCTTTAATCATTAACAGAGAAAGGAGGAAACAAAGATAAAGAGGATAGGCAATTTACACTCATAGGAAGCAATAGATAATTGAACAATTTAAAAATGTATAACGAGCAGGGAATAAGTTAGTGAGAGGGACAAGAAACATCACTTTCTCAAACCTTGAGAAATGCAGAATAAAGACGTATTTTCTTCCATAAAAATGGGGAAGAGGTGGAGTTTTCCCACCTTCACTCTCGGGAGAAAAAAAAGGAAGGAACAATTCCAATTTATAAAAAGTGATAGCTCATTTGTTAGTAACTTGATAGTACATTCGATAAGCCACCAAAAAATAGAAAGACAAAAGAAATGCACAGTAACTGTTATGTAATAATACTTCCCCCCTTTTCCTTTCTTCCTTTTCCTTCTTCTATTTTACAGGACAATAGAAACTTAAACTACTAGCATGTTATGAAAGTTAACGAGCAACAACAGGACTGATAATCCTAATGGCCTCTCCAGAATGAGAACTGTGCCCCCTCTCAAACTCATTACTACATGAGTGGACAAGAACAGAGAGGTTGAACACAATGTCGGACATCCTCGGCCTTTCCAAGGATACGTCTGAGGTGCAAGCCCGAGCCATGAGCACTAAGCTCAACGCTCCATCCATGGGATAGATATCCCCTAGGCTCAGATCCATCCATTGCTTTAGCCTATCCCTTGCCTTCTCCTCAACTTCCAGCACTGCCCTTATGTCCTTCCACAACATGCTAATCTGACCATCTTCTTTAGTTTTGATAGCTCTCTTCCCGGAGAGTAACTCTAATAGGACAACACCAAAACCAAAGACATCAGTCACTGGGGATAAAGCATTTGATGCAGGACTTGCGCTGGAGAAGTTTGATATCTTAGCCTTGAAATTAACATTGAGAAGGATGTTTCTCGTGCGAATATCCCCGTGAACAATGCTTGGGCTTGTATGATCATGCATGTACTGAAGGCCATTAGCGACATCCAAGGCTATCATCAGCCTCTGCCTCCATGAAAGAAAGTAGGCAGAGCTTGAGGAGGACGTTTTTGGATACAACCATTTGTCCAAAGACCCGTTTCCAGCAAATTCATACACCAGGAAACAACTTCCATCAATTTCATTAGAAACCCCAGCCAACTTCACCAGATTTGCATGGTTAACCTTTCGTAAGATGTTCACCTCCTCAGTAACCACACCTTTCACCTGTCTCACGGCAAACACCTCTCCATTAATGGTGGCTTGATATACTGAAGTACCAAGTCTAAATCTTTGGTCCAGATTCATTGTAGCTTCCAAGATGTTTTTTGTCTCAAACATGATTGGCTTGTCTAAGTACTCTGTTACTCCAGTCAACAGCTTGTCTACTACTCTAGGACTCGTATTTTGGCCAGCGAAGGAAGTGCAATTGGATTGAAGGAAATGGCTAGTCTCCAATTTAGAAGTCAGGCGAACCAGAGACTTTCCAGGGAAATGCTTGTAGTAAGCAATGATCAAGAAATACAACAATACTAATGCAAGAATGGACCCTAACAAACTTGAAGTGATGATAAGAGCAGTGATAGACTTAGGATTCTGCTTCTCACAAGGGAGGGTGGCATTGTAGTAGAGAGGTGGGGGAAGTTTTGGAAGCATCGGAATTGGAACCAATATTGGAAAAGCAACTGCAGCACTGAGATTTCTGTAGTTGTTGGCAATCAAAATGGCTTCAGTTGATGTGTTCATTTTCTTACTCAACGCAGAAATGTCATCTCCTAGTTGCCAAACATAAGTTACAAGGAAGTTAATACCTTGATCCCGTTGGTTCTTGTCAGGACACATGCAGTATAGAGGGAAGACAACCTCCTGCCCCACCTTCAGCATGGTGGGAACCAGTGTTGGATTTGAAGCTTCAACAGCATGAAAATCAGTGAGATTCTCAAATGCGCTGATGGAAATGAAGTAGAAGCTGTCTCCAGCCTTGATCTCATACGTGACATTATAAAAAGATTGGTTTCCAGTGCAACCGCATGGAATCGGGACGAAAATGAGTTGGTCCGGAAGAAAAGTGACCTCCTCTGATGGTAGATTGTTTGATTTCATAATTAAGAGACGGCTGACTCCAAAGAGATCAGACACCTGGCTCAGATTAAGAAAATCTGGAGGCTGAGTTCGGTATAAGAGGTAAGTGCTGCAGGGTGAGGTCGAGGAGCATGAGAAATCTGTGACGTTGTTATTGATTGATTGAGCAGAGATGGAGGAGGTTGTCAATAGGAGAAGAATTGGTAGGAGAGTCTCAATGAAGAAGAAGGATAGTTCCATTGAATCCTGGGATGCCTCAGGTTGGAGAAGTTGTGAACTCAAGTATAGATAAGGTGTTAGTAAGGCCAGGCACGCAAAGACTAGGTAAGCTTTATTATTGTTGAGCTTTCAGTGGCATTTTTAAAAAATATGAAAGTCGCCGAATGATAGAGGTTTTTTGTCCTGGAATAACTAGATATGATTCTATTTGTTTTCTTCTCATCTTTGAAAGATGCCCCCCAAAATTACATCCTAGCTTCCTTTCTGTTCAGATGAGACTACAAGACAAAAGGATAAATTATGGTTGGGCTTAATGAATCCAGATCCAGCGGGCCGCATCCGATTTTTATGACCAAAAGAATTTTATGTTTTAATGCTAAGACTTCATTGGTACATATCACATCAAGATTATGCAGTATAATACTGAAAGATGATTGAAAACAACGCTCTTTTGTTTCTTTAGTGGAACAATTCATCGCGTTGTTATTCTAAAAAGACTGACAAAGACGCTCCTAATTCTTCTTCTGCAGAAGTTCAGCACTCGGACAAACTAGGAACTGTTCTCCACAAAAATTTTGAAAGAGGAACAATAGAAAAACAAACGAGAGGATTTATATATTATCGCTCCATTTTACAATAAAAAGTGGGTTCTAGTGTGGCGATGGGATCTATATAGTAATTCATGTTGACGATCCGATGTGAAAACCTTCTCGATGAAGATGATGGCCGGCCCTAACTTCGAAAATGATGGCCGGCATTAGCTTCTCTCTCTCTACTGATCTCTGTGAATTCAAAACTCTCACGCGTAACTTGAAATCCAAAACTTATCAAAAGCATCAAAGATCGATCCCTAAAGTCTCCTCAAAGAGGTATTTAGACTTTAGTTGATTATGAGAGTTTCCATAGGAATAAGAATGAAGATTTCCATAAGAATAGGAATAGAAAGTTTTTGTATTCATCAAGAATTTTAATCAAATATTTGATTTTGATTTAAATCTCTTGATTTTGGATTCTGATTGCACTCAATTCGGGTATTGGATAAGCCCAAATCTCAATCACAATCAATTTAAAATTCTAATTGGACTCAATTCGGGTATTAGATAAGCCTAAATCTCAATCACAATAAATTTAGGATTATGATTGGACTCAATTCGGGTATTGGATAAACCCAAATATCAATCACAATCAATTTAAGATTCTGAGAATCTGTTCATGCGGAGTTAAATAATCTGGACGCGGAGCTAAGGATTTAGCTTCCCGTTTTACTCTTCATACGAAGTTAACTTTCTGGTCAGACGCGGAGCTACAGAGTTAGCTCCGCGCTCTGCGAGATATTTGCCATCTCCTTTATTTAAGAATTTTTACCACCAACAGGAACAAGGCTGCTTTGTAGCATTTAACGATTACATTGAGTACTAACAATGGGAATACTGAGAAGCGTGAGATAAACAAACTTGTATGGAAGATAACAAGTGCAGATAATATAAAAAGTATATGACTTTGATATAGTCAAAGGTGCATTGGTGAAGAGAAGTGTAGCAAAAATAATACATACTTTGTTCGAATTTGTGGCAACACTAGAAAAGATAAAGTGAGAAATGAGGATATTCATGCTAAGATAGACGTGACCCCCGTCAAAGAGAAAAGATGCGAGAAAATCACTTACGATGGTATGGTTATATGCAACGTAGACCTACAAATATACCAATTCGACGAGAAGAGTTTATCAATATATGACAAATTAAAAAAACAAAAAGAAGACAAAAAAAAACACATAGATGGATGTAATACAAAAAGATATAGATGCTAAAGGTTTAAATAAGGACGTATTGTTCGACCGAAATGAGTGCAGAAACATTATCCATATGATCGACCCGGCCTGATTCTCTTCTGGTTTATGTAGCCTACCCCAAGTACTGGGTATAAAAGGTTTTTTTTGTTGTTTGTCGTTGTTGCTGCATTAGTGAAGGAGAAATTATAGAGCCAAGTTGTATGAGATGAGACTAGTTCATCAATTATGCAGTTCCTCCTTATACAATATGTATGGTAGTTACCTATAATGCATATTTGTTGTTTTGTATTTCAACTCGGAAGACTTATTGCTGCAGCTATACAGTTCGAGATACATATCTGAGAATAGCGACTATCTAGTATTATTAACAAAATGCCTACAACTTAAAACTGTATAGATACTGAATAGGTACATTACCAACAAAATTTGGAAAGGATTTTCACAATATAAGCTACTTTCAGTATCTAGAGATCTAGACCAGGTTTTTGATGTACCAATGACTTTAACTCTGCTGATTTATTTTAATTTACTCAAGCCTTGGACACCATTTTTATCTGTTTAATTCAAAATAGTGAGTAGAGGTGTGACTATTAAAAAACTTTTCTGTTTTACTTTCTCTCTCTTAGATCTCACAAGTCACGATCATTGATAAGGATTCTAGTGTCAGTGTAAAATGAAATGTTCGCTAAAAGAGTAGGAAATGCAAACTACGGTGACCCTACATCAAATAATAAGCCATAAATGAATATACACAAGACAAAAAGGTTTAAGTAACTTTATTCATAAACAGCAGAAACATATCAAACAAATTATATAGTTGTAAACAAATGATGAAGGGGCCTGGAATTAGTCAAACAACTACAATTATGCTCAGCATCTCAATCCAAATCAGACATGGGAAAGTTATCAACTCTCAAATGTGGACCGAGTCTCCTTATGTTTACACACAATATTTTTCATTCTCGTGCTCTGGCACCTCTTATACACTACTAAGGTAACAGTATAAATAAATATACATCACAGCTTCTACTAAATTAGGGGGAAAAAACAGTATATCAAGCAGACATTCATACTATTGCATTAAGCAGACTACAAAAAAGAGATTGCAAGCACATGATACGAAAGAACATGCATAGGTATTATCATTAAAATTATGATAAGAAAGAGAAACCTGTTCTTGTAAGCCTTTGCTTGTTTGATGACCAAATGACATTTATTAGGTGCCAATGTTGAAGGCTTCGCATTCCGGCTCATGTCTAATAATAAGCTTGCAGCACACTGATGAGCTGATAGAACTGATGGACAAATACTTGGCAGCTGTTCCAAAATTAGCAGACTGGAAAACCAATCAAACATCCTACTTGGTCACTTACAGAGTATTGTTGTGCTAACTATTTATATGTTCACGTCAAAGCAGTTTTACATCTGTGGGAACTCTCAGTTTGTCCGAAGTTGACTTCAATGATATATCTCTCCTATAGTTCTCAGCATTGGACTTTAATATGATAACAGAGCAGAATTTTTTCTGAAAAATATGAGTTCATGGCTGAGTTTCAGAATGGGAAACTCCAGGTCAATCTGATATGTCGAAGGTATGCCTGAGGCCATACTGAAGAACTGCCTAGTTACTGGCTCGGAAATTGTCTCCATGCGATGATGAAGAATCTGATTCAATCTGGTGCTTGAAGAAGTCCACTAACTTCCTGTCATGTAAAATAGTAATCTGATTCCTTTCTTTGATGTTGTGGATGATGATGAAGAGGCTGAGGAGGTGGATGCAACATTACTACCAAACCCAGACATGATCTCTAAGTCTAGCCATATATGAGCTAATACCTGGCAGATAGTCTACTTCTTAACTAAAGGCATTGTATCCTGTTAACAAAGATCAGGATTTAGGGGCTAAGAATATAAGAATAGATACATAGATTAGCAAACTGTTATATACAGAACTATAATATGATGCATATATCACATTTATGTTCGTGCATTATATACAGATGCTGTCTCAAAGGAATTACCTGATAGCATCACTTTTTTTATTTAAATGCATTTATCTTACTTAAACCCGCAATTCTGTATCTAGCTGAATTACTGAAGATAAAGTTGAGACAATAGAATAATCCAGAAATTTCGAGATCATCCATTTAAATCAAGGACTAGCAGATAAGTCCACAAATTCTATATTAGGCTTTTGGCACCCTGAGTGACGCAAAACGGAAGCAATCTAGCATTGTATAGTGAGGATTTGGTGGATTTGGAGAAGAATAAGTTAGGTTTTAGAAGAAAATAACAAAGATAGAATTTTGGCCTAACCCCCAAGCGAATCACACACCTAGGGATGATAATGGATGCATCCACGAGCCAATTTTTGGCCCACTCTATTATTTAAAATTTTGAATTAAAAATAAAATTTTTATTTTTCTAATTTAAAATTTTGAATAGGACAGGTCAAAAATTGACTCATGGACCTATCCATTACCATCCCCTACACACACCCACTCTTGCACATCACACGTAAAAGATTAAGGAGTAGCAAATCACATGTTCTAAAAAACAAGTTTCTTCTACAACAATTCTCGACTCCACTGTTGCTTCATGAATAGTTAACAGAATCCTCTGGTGAAAGGAAGAATCCACATTGCAGGAATCGAGTGAAAATTCTTAAGTGGTGACAGTCTCTTCTTTAGATAGTCAAAGATCACTAGCTTCAGGACGTTGATGATGCCCCTGCACAACAGAAAAAAGGAACGAAGGATTAAGATGCCAACCATATCACAGTATTCCATACGTGAAGTTTTCTTGAATGCCATACAAGTGTCTTACTGTTTTTTCACCTTCCATGGCCTCATTTACGGCTTGCCTCTCAACCAAAAGAAGTGGAATCCATTGTTCCACTTTCATATTTAAACCTTCATAAAATTCTTGTATGTCCAGGCAAAGAGGTTGGCATTCGCTGGTGTCCATTATCGCAGAAAGATACCCAAGACATAGTTTCCTCTCATCATCAAGAGTCACATATTTTGCATCTTTTGCCTGAGATTTCATATGACAATAAGTGGAGGAGAAACTTAAATAGCAGCAGCTAATACCTTATCTATACATGCTATCAAAAAGGACCTCAAAAAAGAAGTGACCAGAATTTAGAGAAATCTAACAAAATGAATTTAGCCAGCAGGCCATGGGAAACCTATTATTCTGAAAAGAGAGAGAAAGATATACATATATAGAGACTTCTGAAAAATATTCATTATGTGTTACATGCATACACGCACATGCACACTATCACAATTGTCAATTCTCATTTTTAAGGCTAAACATGGATTAAGGTGGAATTTAAAAAAAAAACATGGGAGTGGAGAGTTTAACTGTGGAGATGACCCTTTATCGAGTTGAATCGAAAAATAGGATTCATGCAGCCAAACCTAAAATTTTGAGTTGAAGGCTTTATTGATGTTAATGTTAGGTTACACATGGATTTAAATCCATAAGTTAAACCTTACAAAGTAGTCCTCTTTGCAAGTACGGCACCTTGAAGTACCATCAAGCTTGCGGGAAGGGCAGTACTTTCGTAGCCGGAAAGGATGTGCTCTATATAATGAGGCTATTAATATTTGTTGGGATCAGTAAAAGTGGTCAAGATGAAGAACAATCACAAGGTTGATTTTAGAAATCCAAGAGGGGAGAAACTAGCAAGCACAAAAGTATTTCCATCAAATATCTCAAAAAGTCTGTCCTTTATCTATTAGCAAATATGGTAATTGTCACGAACTCTTAAAATCTTTCAAAGAGGATTAAAATTTTTGATTTGCTGTGTGCATCTCTTGGGCTAAGACCTGGGACTCCACATCAATGGCTACAATCTGGTGTATATGGATTGAAAGTAATAACTGGATTTTCAATGATGTGTCTCTGATCCACTGTGCAAAATGGGGAATGCACATAGTTATTTCTTCATAAATATGATTTGTGCTCAAGCTATAAAATGTGTTAAACAAAATGGTATTGTGTTGCACTTTTGTAAGCATACTTGTTGAATCTATGATCAGGAGCTCATCTAGTAAGATATTTATTAGTACGGAATTTGACCTTAAGATATTGCTCTTCTGTTTTTCTTGCTTGACATGTACAGAAGGTTTTAGATTTTAAGCCTATGCTTACTTTATGTACATTTAAACGGCCTATATATATATATATATATATATATATATATATATATATATATATATATATATATCAACTCCACTTGTAATGGAAAATATGTAATCATCAAAAAGTAAACAAAACCCTTCCTTACGAAGGAGGACTTTCTGAAAAGAAGCCGAAATTATTTAAGGTGATGATATGATGGAATTCTATGTGAATAGCAGCATTGACAGGAATCTAGACATCATTGAGAAAAAAAAATATAATCCTAATCCAATATCTACTACCCTATATGATTTGCAAATAATTATTAAATCTCCATAAGCAATTGAATAAGCCCCAAGAAGAATCAGCGCTAGCTCGAACAATACATTGCACGTCACATCAATCCCTCTTATCATAAACAAACTGAAAAAAAAAAAAAAACCCAAAAAAGAAAGGAGGGGGGTAAAAAAGAACAAATTGCAACAGCACTACCAGTCTACAAGTAGAACCCTAAAAAGGAATACAAGGGGAATTATACTATATATTTTGGGGATTTGATTAAAAGAAGGCGACAGAGAAGAGTGACATGGATGGTCGAGACTCACTCGCCGCCACCGTGAAGAAACCGGAAGGGGAGGAGATCGAATCGAGGGTTGCCAGCCTCCACTCCAGCATCGCCCCCATTTTTCTCTTTCTTTTTCCTTTTTTTTTTTTAAATAATTCTTCCCTGTTGAATAATTAGCTCTTCAGGGTAGCCATCCCTGAATTTTTGTCCAAATGAGATACAGTGGGACCATTTTAGTGAGGTTAGTGTTTTGGTTTTTGAGTTTTACACAGATCTAATCTAAATCTAATCTAATCTATAGTTAAAATCGAAGTATTCTTCAAGGAAGCAGTCATATGCCGATAACGTGATCCTAGCTGGATAGGATTGCGGATTGTCAAATCTGCGCCTGGTACAGACACTTTAGCTTTTCCATAAGATGTCCCTTCAGTCTATGGGCTTTATGCCTTTGCCTTCTTTGAACCTGGCCCAATCAATAGCACAAAGTATTTACCCCTGAAATCTCTCAATTGACTCTGCTTCAATTTCTCCATCTGATTATATAATGTCCTATAGAGCTACTAGGAACTCCATGAATTTTATATGGACCCTAGCTATATTATGACAGATGCCATGTAGGACTACTTCGAAAATATCTTTTAGATAAAATTAAAAAAAAAAAAAAATTAAAAAACAGCCTTAGAATGTTTACTAGGAGAGATTTTAATACCCAATATTGTGTGATTTTTAATTAAAAAGAAGTTTTCACACACAGCATTTAAGCACCCACAAAAACTCATTGAAATGTTAAGGGACATCTGAAATAGTTGAAGTTAGGTGGATTTCAAACTCTTAACTACATGTGAATAAACAGATGATCCCCAAATGGTTGACTTCTTTTTCACTAGAGAAAAACATTACCAATGTTTTTTCTTTTTCTTTTTTCGGTCGTAAGTGGAAGGCTTCGCATGCGTGTAGTGAAGGAATTAATAGCGCGCATTGATTAGGTTTGGTTGGTAAGGATGATGGTTACCAATTAACTAATTAGACTCTTTGGACTCGCGAATATGGCAGGCTATTTCCCACCAGCCACAATTGGTTTGCTCCCACTCGTTCGGACTAATACTAATAATATCCATATATACTAATTAAACTAATAATATTACTGCATTAATATTATACTACTGCTACAAATACTCTAGAGTCCCGGCCAGCAGGGAGACTAGCCAGTTCCTTGTAGTGGTCATTGTGGCCAGCTACCCCTTTTCGCAAAAACAAAAACAATAATAAACGAAGGTAAAATATTGTGCCTCGACAGGAGAGTCGGTTTTGTGCCGGCCGGTGTTCCCTCCTGAACAAGGTTTTTTATTTTGCAGTTCATCAGGGTCATTGGTTGACCCACCACATGGATATAATTTATTAATGCTTCAGAGATTACTTTAGCTGAAGAAAACCTCTTCTTATATAGTAATATTGAGTATCAGATATTATACTTTATGTATCTTTCACAGTTAATTTTTCTTTTTAATGTTTTTATTTCTGAGGAAAAGAAGCCCTTTAGATTTTTCATCGTCAACTACTTCGACTTCCATGTGGATGTGGCTAGCTCTGGTTTGACCGGAGTCATTTTCATTATTCCATAATGTTTTTCTCATAAAATTTGGCCCTCCAGTCTCCATGCATATATAACAATGGATTTATCTACAGTTAGAGCTGGTGAGATATAGTAAAGTCTCTCCCAGTCAGAATAATGATACAAATGGAAATGGTGCACCAATTCTCTCTCCGTGCGCCCCCCAACCCCCATCCCCCCCTCCCCCCCCACACAATAATCTACATTTTGAGTAATCGGCTAGAGACATCGAATTGATAATAAAATAACTTACAAGATATATACTACTAACTAATCTAGCAACGTAGACTTACAGGCTGCAGTGCAATGCAACGGATGCTGCAGGGTAGTTGCTTACTTATCGGCCCAACGTAATGTTATTCTATGACCAAATTTCTTATATATATATATATATATATATATATATATATATATATATATATATATATATATATATATATATATATATACATATATATATATATGAGGAAACAGAAAATACACCGGCGGTGAAGGGAGTTCCTTCACCGCTGCTTAGGTGGCCCAATAAAATTATAACACGGGGCGTCATTCAAGGTAACAAATAAATGAATTCTCTTAAATGACACCACGTGTAATAATTTTATTGGGCCACCTAAGCGGCAGTGAAAGAAACTTCCTTCACCGTCGGTGTATTTCCCGTTCTCTCTATATATATATATATAAGAAAAAGCTCAATCAGTTTCCAAATAGCTATGGCGACAACAGTACTTGGACAAATTCAAATTTGATTACAGTATCAAATTGACGTGGTCACAATGAATTTGTTTGTTAACTATATCTTATGAATGAGATATTCGTCGCAAAAATCTTGCTTCTTTTCATTGAATATTTCGATTACAACGAAAGAGAATAATAGAAAAATAAACGAGATAATTTATAATTTATCGCTCTCTTTTATAATATTTGTGAGTTCTAATATAGCGATGGGTTCTATCTAATAGTATATTTTAACGATCCGATGTGAAAATCTTCTTCTTGATGAAGATGACGGCCGGCCTTGGATCTCTCTCTGCTGATCTCTGTAAATTCAAAACTATCGTGTGTAATTTGAACTTCAAAACGATCAAAAGATTCTCCAAGACTAGCTCAAGAGGGTATTTATAGTTTTGGTTTGATATGAGAGTATCCAATAAAATAAAATTTGAAATGGTTTATATTTATCAAGGATTTTAATCAAATATTTTATTTTTGATTTAAATCTCTTGATTTTAGGATCTGATTGGACTCAATTCGGGTATTGGATAATCCCAAATCTCAATCACAATCAATTTAGAATACTGATTATCTGCTCGCGTGGAATTAATCACTCAGAACGCGGAGCTATAGGCTTAGCTCCGTGTTTTACTCCACACACGGAGCTACGGAGTTAGCTCCGCGTCCTGCGTGAAATCTTTTCCTTTTCACTGATTTTGGAAATTTTTACCACCAACAGGACTCCCTCCAAAATTTTCAAAATGGCTTATAAATTAGCAAATTTTGAAATATTTTGGATCATTGATTTAGTGCACATGAACGCGAAACTAGCCAACGCTTTATCTTCATGTTTGTACCTCACCACGCGAATCTAATAGCCTCGCGTTTTGCCTTTAAATGCTCCGATGTTCGCGCCGAATACCAAGAGACGGGTTTTTTTTCATTTAAATAGAGTCTTTACTTCATCTTCTTTACTTTTTCTGAATTTTCAAGAACTCAAAAATTCTCAGGCGATCAAGTTCTTGCAACCGACCAATTTTCTGCCCATTCTCATCGATTTTCTTTCTAGATTTTGATACCAATGGCTTCTAAGAAGAATGCCTCATCACACGCCACCTCTCCGTCGGCGGTCGGCGCGAGCAGCGGCGGCAGCGGCTGCGACAGAGGCGGTAGCGGCTGCGGTAGCAGTGGCCCGCCCCTATTGGAGGTAAGATTCCTTCTTCTAGGACTTTTCGAAGTAATTTAGGGGTGATCTGGCTCAGTTTTGACCAGCCAATTCTTCCTTCACCAGCAAAATCATCGTCGTACTCCGGTCAGTTGACTTAGAGAAGAAAAGACCTCTGGTCTTCTTCTATGCGAAACTACTGCTTAGCTTCGCGTTTTAGCTTATTACGCGAAGTTATTTCTAACTGTCGCGTTTACGACGCAAAGTTATAGATTTAGCTTCGCGTTTTAGCTTTTTAGCTTCGCGTTTTGATATTACGCGAAGTTACTGATTAACCTCGCACAAAACTATCTTTAGCTCCGCGTTTTCATATTTAGAAATTTTTTAATTTTTCTCTAGAATCTTTTCTAACTCTGATTTTTCTTTTTGCATTTGGCTACTTAGTGGATCTCCTCTCTCAGAGACATCACTTTGGATTTGTTGGGGGCACAAACTTAGCGACCTAGTTTCGTTTTACTACTAAGCTTCCTGCTTACAAGTCAGATCTCAAAGAATGTAGAGAAAAGTCGCTGAGATACAGTCCTGTGACCGCAAGGAAGATCATAACTGATGCTTCCTTTGAAGCCATGAACCGAGAAGTACTGAAGAAGCTAGCATTCCTCATTGGTGATGCAATGCAGAATTCGGATGAAATTCTGTTAGAAGAAAAGAGCAAATGGCTCCACCAGACCAGCGATCTTTTGGAGCGAAACTATCCTTTGGTTTATCTTCAGAGGTTAACAGCTCATCGCAAGTTAGAGTGGGAACCAACTCAAGAGTATGATGGGGTTGCTACAGGGAAGTTTACCGCACATGGGGTCTATCAAGATGGTTCCAATAGGTGCATTACTGGACTCCTTCTAGGTAGAATTACAAAGGAACACCAAGTTGGGGAGGTCCCGATTTGAGCAAAGAAATTCCTCAGTGAATTTGTAACCAAGGGTGGCCAATACCCTGTAAAAGACTTCAGAATGCCTGGCTAGATTCATTCCTCAGGCAACATGTGGTGGTTCCGCCTTGTCAAATGTATGTTGGATCGTTATGAACAAAACCTGCAGGAGATTAGCCTCTATAAAGCCATCTGAAATGTCCAGTTCGGCCTACCTCATAGTTCTTACCATCTCTTTAGCATTTTGGAGATGTATAATTCTGAGACTGATACTTTCTTCACACCTGTTGGTGAGCTAGGACCACTCTTCACGAGATGTATGAAGTGTCGGGTTTATCAGTGGGTGAAGTTCCCTATGAAGAGTACATTCCTACCGCCAAAAAGTTGAATATGCTAAAGGCGAGGGACGAGCGCATCTATGAAACATATTGGAAAATGATGTACCATTACCATATCTGTGTCGACCTTACTGGAGTGAGAAACCAAGGGATCAGTCACAAGAAATGAGCAGACTATCTTTTCTTGAATTTAAAAGAGAGCCTACCTATGGTCTGCGGACTCAAGCCCGTTGGTATTGAAGAAATCAAATGGCGCATTGCAGAAATGAAAACTACAACTTATACTACCGAGTCAAATGAAAGATGATTCAACCCTGGTACAGTTTTCCAAAACTTCCGTTACCAGCCCAGTTCCCCATATCTGATAGGAGTTTAATTATTGGGTTCCTGATGTTGTGGTTGAAGAGATGCGTCGTCCCTTCACTGCCCAAAGATGCCATCGCGAAGAACGTGGTTTATCCTGCCGTTTTATTAGCTTATTAACGACCATATGGGCTTCTTCCTGCAATGGTTAGCAACCTTCAGAGCGGGCTCTGTGCACTTTCCAATGGCTTAATTCCTGCGGATGAGGCGAAGGCTGCCAAAGGGAAGGGAGTACAAGAAACAGCCGTGGTGCAAACACCAAATCTTAGGGTGGAGATGCCCTACACATATTTGATGGCCTGGCTTGTCATGCACTGCTCTTCTTTGATGAGTGCCATAGATTACTGCCCAATTGACAAGCCATTCTTTATGGAGATGTACGAATGCTCCACTTGGAAAAATCCTTATATGTCGGTGATCCGTAAAACTCTACAACACCATCAGAATTACGAGATCAACCGTTACTTCTCCGACTTCCCAGGTGGAGAGTACGGGTTAAAGTTCAAGGATGTTCTGGGACCAGATAATTTTTCAACTCTATCTTCAGGGGCATTCTGGTGGCTACTAAGCATCCGTCCCGGGCACTTGATATATCGATAAAATACCATGTGCTACATAGAGCTATACATTCCAAACCATTTTACTCGTCAATTCGGATATTCACAGCTCTATGTAAGGAATCCAAATAGGAAACTGGCATACGAAGAAAATTTGTACAAACGAGCATGAGGCTGGTTCCACTTTGTTTCCGGATGAACTGGAGCCGAATTTATACTGTCCTAGAAATCACCAGTCCTAAGTATGACACTCAGTTTTTGTACATGGTAAAGGTTGCTAATGTAGCAGTGCCAAACTTTTCCATAAACCATAGTTGCTGCAAAGAGATTGAAGTATTTTATGCTCGCTGAAAAGGGCTAAGAGAGTTAGAGTAAAAAGAATTGATGAATTCCTTGACATGGCGGCTGCTCCCTCAGATGATGGGGACTCTGACGATGACAATGCTAATGATGATACCGGTGCTGATGATGATACCGGTGCTGGAGATGCTCCTCAACCCATTAGGGATGATAGTTCTCGTCCTCGAAGCCCAACCATAAAACGCCGTCAGATATCTAGAGGCAAACCAGCCCGGAAAAAGAAGAAATCAGCTGAACAGACTCTACCGATGGTTATTCCTGAAGAAGTAGCGGTCCGGTTTGCAGCTGATCTTCTAGCTTCAACTTTGCCTACGGCGTCAGCCAAAAAAGATGTGCTTACCAAACTCCTAAGTACTAGTGGTGCTGAAGATACGACTGCTTCTGGTTCTCTGAAACGCACTATAACGACGCAACCTCAAGGTAGCGAGATAGGTGCACTCCTTGAAACTTCTACAACTCCTCCCTCCAGTCCAACTACAGGACTTGTTTCTATTGGTATGGTTCTGATCTTTTAATTTTATTTTTCTTTTTATATGTATATATAACACTTTTGTTTGGCTTTTGAGATCCAGGTAGTCAGCTTCATTCGCCTATACACTCCACTATCAGGGTGAAGTCCGAGGAGTTGGTAGATTATTCAGGCACAACTGGATCAGTTGATGGACTTGGTAGTTCTGCAGAGGGGTTTGATGCGGACTACTTCACACCAGCTCCACGTTCTGCTCTTTCTTCAACTCCTCCAAGACCCGAAAAACTCCTCCTTTTCCAAGTTTACCGTCTCCAACACCAGCAGTTTGTTTGGAAGATACTTTTTTGATAGTTGTTGGCATGCCGTCAGCTCCTCAGCCTGCTATGTCAATGCCCTCAAAAATTATCGTTGTTGACATTCCAGTTGCTCCTCCTTCTACTCTAGCCCATTTACCAACTGGAGATGCGGATAATTTGAAGTTCTCTTTTCAGGCTACCTCTGCTGCGGGAGGGGCTTCAGGTGGAGGCACTCCATCGGAATCTTCTCCTATCGGCCTAGTTGCTCAAACAACTGGCACTGGTGAGACTTCCCCTCAGGTCCCTAGTTCAGCCAGCTCATTATTGACTTTACTGGCCCCGCATATCATGAGCTTGGTGCAACGATGAGCTCCCTCTTCATCAACTCCTGTGGAAACTACACCCCCTCCGGTCACATCTCTTAGCGTTGTCTGCTCTTAACTTGGACACTACTGATTCTCTTAAGGAATTTTTCAATCACGGCGTCAATGATTTTATGCGGCTGTTAAAGAGATGTACTGTCATGATTTTAGATGGGAGGGACTTCCTTGAACTTGGACGCCCAATGTTGATCAGTTACTTGGACAACATTAAGAGGATTGGGAGATATGAACGAGCAGCTCGTTATCGAGCCTGCCTTGATACCTTAGAAGAACAAGTGCAAATGCTGAACACACTCCGCCAAGCAGACGTGGAAGCGATTACTGCGATAGGTGGCGCAATTTCAAATAGAGTTAATGGCTCGTCAGGAAGAGCTAAGGCGCCAAGAAGAGAATTGGTCTCGGGAGTTAGCGGATCTTCAAGCCACCCAAGAGACAGTTCTCAGGGGACTGGAGCAAGTAGATTTTGAAATTGAGAAGAGCCAGGTGGAGATTCTTAGAGCTCGGGAGACCATCACCAAAGCTCAAGCCATTTTAGAGGCTAGTAAGTCTAGGCTGGCGGAGTCAGTAAAGAGACGGAAGTAGTTTATCCTACAACAATGGCAAATCGAACAGGAGGGCATCGTGAGGAGCCGGTCTATTGAAGAAACCCGTCAACGGTTGACCCAACTTGTTATTAATGACGATAACTTGCATCGTCGAGCTTTGCACTCTGTAGAAGAAACCCGTCGTCAAGTTATCGACCAGACGGAGAATAAGCTGAAGTTTTTGGGAGAATTTTAAACTCCTTGTATCTTCTTTTCTTTTCTTCTTTTTAATGTAATAAAGAAATCCAGAATTTTGAATTCTTTTATTCCTTTGTAACTTTATCCATATTGTTTCGATTTATGAATAAAGACAATTCTTTGATTCTTCTATCTATTAGCTTCAAATTTTCTTGAGCAACAAATAATGATGTAAATAATTTTGAAATTTTGGCAAAACAATCCAAGGCTCGCTCACGTAACTTGGATTGCTGATGCCAAGATGATCGAGTCAGGATCATTGATTTTGGCATAGGCATCCAATTGCACATATATGTAGTTCTGGTGAAGGTGCTTAATTGCACACGTCAAGATGATCGGGTCAGAATTATCGGTTTCGGCAGTGGCGACCAATTGCACATGCCTGTAATTAAGGGAGAATAGTCTAAGTGCTCTCATGTGTAACTTGAACGTAGATGGGGATAACCATACTACAAGAGCTTAACACGACAGTTTTTTTTTTTTTTTTTTTTTGCTGAAGCTTACATATAGTATTTCTTCATAAATTTGTCATTAATAGGCATCATCATCTTTTCACCATTCTGGTTCATCAAGCGATAAGCTCCACTTGAGTATACCGTCTTCACTACGAATGGTCCTTCCCACTTAGGTTCAAATTTGCCCTTGGTTTTATGGGTCCTGATCATTAGCCTCTTAACGGTCAGAACTAAATCCCCTGGCTTGAAGGTTCTTTGTTTGACGTTTTTGTTGAACGCTCGTGAGACTCGAGACAGGTATAACTCAATCTGTTATTGAGTTTGGAGACGCTTTTCATCTAACGCCTATAATTCTTTTAGTCTCTGTTGATGTTGTTCCTCTGTCGTCAACTTTGCAGCTAATGCTACCCTTAGTGGCGATATTTGAATTTCCAGGGGTAAAACAACCTCGCTCATGTACACCAAGGAGAAAGGCGTAGTTTTAGTAGGAGTGCGGAATGTGATATGAGAAGCCCACAAACACTCTCCTAACTTTTCATCACAGTCTCGCTTATTGGCAGAGATGAATTTTCGGAGGAGCTTAATAATTGTCTTATTAAAATCTTTAGCCAAACCATTAGCCGCGGGGTTATATGGCGTTGAAGCAATATCTTTGATTCTGAATTTGTCGCAGAATCGCGAAAATCCCTGGCTGATGAATTGTGGTCCATTGTCATTAATAATCCTTTGAGGGATGCCGAAGCAATAGATGACATGATTTTTAATGAATTTAATTACGTCTTCTGTCTTTACCTCCCTCATGGGTACAGCTTCGGCCCATTTTGAAAAATAATCGGTTATTGTAAGTATAAACCGATGTCCTCTGGATGACGGGGGAGTTATCGGCCCCACTATGTCAATTCCCCATGCCTCAAATGGCCAACTGGTGACAGTAGTATGTAAGTACTTCGGAGGTCGGTGAATGAAGTTAGCGTGCACTTTGCATGCACAACAACGTTTAGCGTATGCCATTACATCGGTAATCATCTTTGGCCAGTAATATCCCAGCCTCTTTATACGATCTCCAAGTTTTGGACCAGGCTGATGAGCTACGTATATTCCATTGTGCGTTTCTTCGAGTACCTCGTTAGCCTCTTCTTTTGATATGCACCGTAACAAGAGACCGTCTATCGACTTTCTATACAATTTTTGAAGTGTGGGATCATAATAGAATTTTTTAACCTTCTTCTTTATTGAAGCGGTTTCTTTGGGATCCTCTGGCAGCATCCCATACAAGGCATAATCCATGAATGGAAATCACCAATCACGGGGTTCTAGAGTTATGCATATTTGGAACACTTCTTTAGCTTGAAGAATTGCATCTGGATGGAGAAATTCTCTACTTCTAATAGTGATACTCCTAGTCGAACCTGGCAGAATCGCCAATGTTACAGCTAAGGCTGCGAGGGCGTCTGCGTAAACGTTATCATGTCATGGTATATAACTAATGTAGAATTGCTCAAAATAATTTGCCAATTCAATGGCTAATTGATGATAGGAGATGAGCGCTTCATATTTGACTTCATACTCTCCCGTCATTTGATTGACGATGAGTTTAGAGTCTCTATATGTCTCTAAATAATTCACCCCCAATTGCAAGGCTATTTTTAGGCCAATAATGAGCGCATTATATTCTGCCACATTATTTGTGTATGGCTCTGTCAACGAGTAACCATTAAGAATTATATGCTTGTGTGGTGATATAAGTACCACCCCATTCCTGCAGCGAACCGTCTTGCAACGCCATTGAAGAACATTTATCGTGGTCGTTATTTTGAAACTGCATTGACTTCTGACGGCTGATCGGGAATATTCTCTGATAACTTGGAATTTATCGAGACCAGGTGATCTGTTAGAAAGTCGGCAATCGGTTGTCCCATGGCTTTCTGAGGAGCAAAGTGAAGTTATCTAACCTGCCATTTAATGACCCTGGTTTTGTCATGAGGATTTTTAGTGGATTAACTCGAGGTATGACATGAATCGTCTGCCCCGAGAGATAGTGAAGTATTTTTTGGATAGCTGAATAGTGAACACTATGGCTAAACATTCCTTTTTAATTGGAGTATACCGATGTTCTACTCCCATTATTACCCGACTCACATAATAAAGAGCGTGTTCATGACCATGCTCATTATGTTGAGCGAGCAACGCACCTAATGCGTGATCTATAACCCTTACATATGTAAGAAAGGTTTTCCCTGGGACGGGGGCCATGAGCACAGGAGGTTTCGTAAAATATTTTTTATGTCATCGAACACTTGTTGACATGCTTCATTCCATATAAAGGAAACCCCCTTTTCATGAATACAATGAATGGTTGACATCACCCTGATAAATTATAAATAAAGTGGTGAATATACTCCAACTTTCCTTGTAACCCCTTAGCTCTTTAATGCTTGCTCAAAAACTGCACCTTTCTTTCCATTATAAAATTTCTGGATTACAACAAAAGGATATGGATTACTGTACGCCCGAAAATTGCATCTTTGATTCCATTGCAAAAATTATTTGATTACAACGAAGATTTGAGATTACAAAAATTCCGAAGAATTACAAGAACGGGAATATTAGTTTATTCCTTTTTTTATGTGGGTTCGGGTGGCGGTGGAGTCTCGTTGCTGCCTCCGTTGACCGTCCGACCAGGAGAAGATGGCTCTGCTCTTTTCTTTGATCTCACGAGCTCGCCCGAAATCTTTCCAAAGTCCAAGAATCCAAAAAATCAAAAGTCCCTTCTCCCGTTAAATTTCTGCATTTTATAAACCGAAGAGACTTGAAATCCGGCTTGATTCCCTCCTGAAAAAGCGGATCACGGGATATCAGGAAAATAAAATAGGAAATAAAACAACGGAAAACAACGAAAAAAACAACCCGCGGGTGGCAACCCGCGGGATCGCCCCCGCGGGTTGCAACCCGCGGGAGTTCTCCCGCGGGTTGCTTCCCGCGGGTGCTCCCGCGGGTTGCAACACCCGCGGGTTGCTTCCCGCGGGTTGCAACCCGCGGGTGTGCCCACTTAGCAAAATTAGGGTTTTTTTTTATTTTTTATTTATTTAATTATTTTTTGTGTCTACATAACCCCCTCCAAAGTTTTTGAAGTTCTGTATTGAACCGTACTGAATTTCGAAATACTTTGGATTTTTTTTTTAATTTTGGTTATAGACTTTTTAAAAGATTTGGTCGATAGGGATAACTGTTAATATATTTATTTATTCCATAACAAGCAGATGTATGATTTTAACGTACTCATTAGAGGACAAGCAGAGGTATAATGTTAACGTGCTTATTTTAGGTCAAGCAGAGGTATAATATTAACGTGCTTATTTTAATCCTAACCGTTCAGTGACATCTAGTATGACGAATCAGGAAAAGACAGAGGTGACATTAAACGTGTCTTGGAGCTTAACCTATTCAGAGGATCTGGTCGTGATAGGGACAAGCTGGCTAAACAGAGGTGACGGTTAACGTATTTAGTTTTGGAATCGGACTATCAGAGGTAACTGTTAACTTGATAGGGAGATGATTTTCGTCAGAGGTGATTTTCAACTTAACGATATCTAAAGCACGTTCATCAGAGGTTGTAATGTTGGACTTGATGAAGTGTGAATTTTCTTTTCTGTCAGAGGTGAAATCTTAACGTGACAGGGGATCGATTTAATTAGGATTTTATCTCTTTTGATTTTGAATTATGATGTCAGAGGTATGATTTTAACTTGACAAATATTTTAGAGTGTCGCTTGCTCTGTTAGAGCAAAATGACAAGAAAAGTTTTGCTGTCAGAGGTGAAATCTTAACGTGACAGGAGATTTATCTGATTAGGATTTTTAGCAAACCTCCAGCTATCAACGGGTTTGATTTGCCTTTACCAACTACCGTTTGAGTCGGGCTAGCCATGCTATTCCCCTCAGCATAGTGAGTTATCAAGGATTTCGTTTGGGTTTAAATACCAAACTTTTCCTCTTCCCTTTGCCTTAGCGGCTTAGGACAGTGATGTATTCTTATATTCGGGTAAGAATACTGTTGTGACAGATTTGTCGTGGGATTTTTAGCAAACCCCCAGCTATCAACGGGTTTGATTTTGCCTTTACCAACTACCGTTTGAGTCGGGCTAGCCATGCTATTATCCTCAGCATAGTGAGTTGTCGAGGGTTTCGTTTGGGTTTAAATACCAAACTTTTCCTCTTCCCTTTGCCTTAGCAGCTTAGGGTGATTCATGCCTTTTACCCTCAGCATGGTGGGGTTGGCGAGAATTTTATTCTCTTCCCGTAGCCTTATCGGCGTTGGGTGGTTCGTACTTATTACCCCCAGTATGATGGGGTTTGCGAGAAATTTATTCTCTTCCCGTAGCTTTAGCGGCGTTGGGCAATTCATACTTTTTACCCCCAGTATGGTGGGGTTGGTGAGAAATCTATTCTCTTCCCGTAGCTTTAGCGGCGTTGGGTGGTTCATACTTATTACCCCCAGTATGATGGGGTTGGCGAGAAATTTATTCTCTCCCCGTAGCCTTGTCGGCGTTGGCTAATTCATACTTCTTACCCCCAGTATGGTGGGGTTGGCGAGAAATCTATTCTCTTCCCGTAGCTTTAGCGGCGTTGAGCGGTTCATGCTTTTTACCCCCAGCATGGTGGGGTTGGCGAGAAATTTATTCTCTCCCCGTAGCCTTGTCGGCGTTGGGTAATTCATACTTTTTACCCCCAGTATGGTAGGGTTGGCGAGAAATTTATTCTCTTCCCGTAGCCTTATCGGCGTTGGGCGGTTCATCATCATTTTTATTTTATTTTATTTTATTTTATATATACATTTTTATTTCTTTATCTCTCTTTTTTTTTTTTTTTTTTGCAATGATGTCCTTTTTTTTTTTTTAGGTGATGACGCCTAGCATTTTATTTTTTATTATTTATTTATTTATTTATTTTGGTAAGCGATGAGGCCTTGCAAATATATTTTTATTTATTATTATTTTTTTTTGTTTATTTTTATTTATTTACTTTTTTTTTGTTTATATTTTTATATATTTTTTAATATTTTTTTTATTTTTTTATTTTAATTAATTTTTTTATTTTATTTTTTTATTTTTTTGGCATCCGCGGGTGCATCCGTTGGATACAACCCATGGGTAGAGCACTCATACTGCATGTTTTTTTTTCCTTTTTTTTTAATATTTATTATTTTTTTAATTTTGTCAATTTTTTGTAAGCGATAACACCCTTTCCTTTTTTTTTTTTTCTTCTTTTTTTTTTATTAATATTATTTTTATTCTTTATTTTTTTTTGTGCGGGAGAGAGGGAGAAAAGTGCGGGTGACCCAGATGGGTCCCACCCATCTGTGGGTTGCGTCCCGCGCCCGCGCTTCCATTTGCGGGTTGTGTCCCGCGCTTCCATATGTGGGTTGCGTCCATGTAAGTCCCAAGATTCCATCGTCCCAAAAGTCTCTAAAAAGTCCTTTCTCTGACTCAATTTCTGTCTTTTATAGACCGAATCTGCTCGAAATCCGCCTCGAATCCTCCGTGAAAAATCGGATCACGAAATATCAGCCAAATAAACAACAGAAACATGCGGAAAACAACCCGCGGTTCCCACCCGCGGGATCGCTCACGCGGGTTCCCACCCGCGGGATCGCTCACGCGGGAGGCACCTGCGGGAGATCTCTCGCGGGTGCTCACCCGCGGGAGCCCTCCCGCGGGTTGCACCCCCGGGAGATTCCCGCGGGTGCCCCCGCGGGAAATTCCCGCGGGCATCCGCAAATTTTTTTTTTAATTAGTTAATTAATTAATTTATTTATTATTATTCTTTTTTAGATGTCTACATAACCCCCTACAAAGTTTTTAAAGTTTTGTATTTTGCTGTACTGAATTTCGAAATACTTTGGATTATTTGATTTTGGCTATCAGATGTGTGAAGAATTTGGTAGACAGAAATAATTGTTAACGTATTTCGTAAGATATGGGAGGAGATATAGCGTTAATATGCTTATTCAATAACAAACAGAGGTATGATTTTTAACGTGCTCATTAGATAACAAGTAGATGTATGATATTAACGTACTTATTTGGTGACAAGCAGAGGTATCATGTTAACGTGCTCATTTAAATCCTAACCGTTCAGTGACATCTAGTATGACGGATCAGGAAAAAGACAGAGGTAATATTAAACGTGTCTTGGAGCTCAACCTATTCAGAGGATCTGTCGTGATAGGAATAAGCTAATTAAACAGAGGTGACGGTTAACATATTTAGCATTAGAATCAGACTATCAGAGGTAACTGTTAACTTGATAGGGGGATGATTTTTGTCAGAGATAATTTTTAACTTAACGATATCAAAAACAAGTTCATCAGAGATTGTAATATTGGACTTGATGAAGTGTGAGTTTCCTTTTCTGTCAGAGATGAAATCTTAATATGACAGGAGATTTAATCGGATTTTACCTCATTTGATTTTGAATTTTAATGTCAGAGGTATGATTTTAACTTGACAAATATTTTGGAGCGTCACTTGCTCTGTTGGAGAAAAATGACAAAAAAAGTTTTGTTGTCAGAGGTGAAATCTTAACGTGACAAGAGATTTATCTGATTAGGATTTTTAGCAAACCGCCGGCTATCAACGGATTTGATTAGCCTTTACCAACTACCGTTTGAGTTGGGCTAGCCATGCTATTCCCCTCAGTATGGTGAGTTGTCGAGAATTTCGTTTGGGCTTAAATGCCAAACTTTTCCTCTTCCTTTTGCCTTAGCAGCTTTGGGCAATTCATGCCTTTACCCCCAGCATGATGGGGTTGGCGAGAAACTGGTTCTTTTTCCTCTGTCTTAATGGCATTGGGTGATTCATACTTTTTATCCCCCGTATGGTGGGGTTGGCGAGAAATTTATTCTCTTCCCTGTGCCTTAACGGCATTGGGTGATTCATACTTTTTACCCCCAGTATGGTGGGGTTGGCGAGAAACTGGTTTTCTTCCCTATGCCTTAATGGCGTTGGGTGATTCATACTTTTTACCCCCAGTATGGTGGGGTTGGCGAGAAACTTATTCTCTTCCCGTTGCCCTGACGGCGTTGGGTGATTCATGCTTTTTACCCCCAGCATGTTGGGGTTGGCGAGAAATTTATTCTCTCCCCGTAGCCTTGTCGGCGTTGGGTAGTTCATGCTTTTTACCCCCAGCATGTTGGGGTTGGTGAGAAATTTATTCTCTTCCCGTAGCCTTCTCGGCGTTGGGTTGTTTTTTTTTTTTTTTTTTTTTTGATTTTTTTTTGCAGGTTATGGGGTTTAAATTAACCACCCTGAGCTCGTTTTGGGAAATGTTGTGAGCCCAAATGGTACCTTTAGACCACACACATTAAATGTATCGAAGTTAGCTCTAACTCCTTTTTTGTTCAGCTTTGAGCTGAACTGCTCCAGCGTCAATCAATGCTTGAATTTTGTCTTATAAAATAAAACAATTTTTTATGGGGTGACCTACAATCCGATGGTACAGGCAGTAATTCGAATCGTTAGTCTTCCCAATTTCTTCAGGCCTCTTGCTTTCCGGCAACTTAAGCATCTTGCGTTTACTGAGCAGATTGAACGTAGTAGCAGTATGTTCATCCTTGAACGAATAATGCTTTTGAAGCCTGGGCGACTTTGTTGTGTTGCTTATAGTTGGCCATGGTTTCTGCTTCGGTGTGCTTTCTACCGCCATTGCCATTATATCTTTCCCTTCGGAACGGGAGAACTGGAATATAGATTCATTTGTACTGCCTCCGATTGCGGACTGCTGCTTTTCGAGGCGTCGAAGTGTATCTTCAGTCTGTTCACCTTACTTAAGCAGATCTTTCCATGAATTGGATTCGACCGAGCCCATCTTGTCTAGGATATCGGTCAACAAGTTGTGTCTATATGTTTCCACAAGCGTGTCCTGCGTCATGCCATGTGGGCATCGAACAGAAAGTTCTCGGAACCGCTCGACATAAGTTTTGACCGTTTCGCCTTCTTCTTACTTTGTTGCTAGCAAAGATAGTATAGAGACTTCTGTATCATCTTCAAAGAATCGGGCTAAGAACTCACGTTCTATATCGGCCCATGATTTAATTGTTCCCTGGGGTAACTGTATAAACCAGGTAAATGTGGGCCCTGTTAAAGTGCTCGCAAATATCTTAGTCAGGGTCGGATCGTTCCCCATGAGGTGTCCTGTCTGCGACAGGAAGTAGAAGATGTGCTGTTGCGGCGAACCTTTACCGCGAATGACTGAAGGTTCAACGGTTTATATTTTGCATGATAAGGCACGGTCTCTCATTCTATGGGATAAAGACGGACTACCCCCACGTCTTGCAGTTTCTTATGATGAAGAAGAGCTTGTAGTTGATTCTTCATCTTCTCCATTTTTTCTACGTGAAAGTTGATGATAACCTTCAGTTCCTCTTCCTCTCTTGAGTGAGGAGGAATTTCTTCATTCTTGTCGTCGCTGTCTTCATTTATTTGGACAGGTCGTTTTCCTTTCTGCCGATCAGAAATGGACGACGAGGATTGGCTCTTTCTAGTTTGAGCTAACAACTCAATTAAAAATTGTTTTATTTTTTCTATGGTCTTCTCTTGCTGTTCGAGATATTTTTCTTGTCTCTCAAGCCTTCCAGAGACTTCTTCTAGAAGCACGCCCTCTGGTTCGATAGAAACTCTTTTTGACCCTGGAGTGATTCTTATCCGAAGGGTTATTTTCGATCACCTTTTTGCCTTTATTAACCATATGTGATGAGGCGGCAGGTAGATCGGTTCCAGAGTACACCTTTTTCACCATCCGTATTCTTTTGGGCTCGGTGATCCGCTCAAAAATGGACCGTTTTGAGTTGCATTGGTAGTTTGATAGAACAGTTGAGATCAGTTGTTCGCATTGGCAGTGAGGAATATTTTGTGAGGAGTTCTTCTTCCAATTGAGATACTCTCTCAAATCTTGAGGCATCTTCTCCTCTCTATTTGCATCTTGACGTCTCTTGTGTCGCAAATTTGGTTCATAATACTGGAGAGTTTGTAATATTTCAGGGCTGAGCTCTTTTCCAGCATCAGATTGTTCTCTAACTCTTCTGCGGATTCTTCTGGAGTGCACACTGGCCTGATTAGTTGTGTAGGCCCCGCACACCTCTGATAGAGAGATTAAAATTCTTGGTGTATGTAGTGTGCTCACCATAGGCATGCTCGAAGAGACATGAGGGTTGTGTTCATTTAACGTAACCCGTCGGTGGCATCTGCGGGATGCAACCCGCGGTTGTAACTGCAGGTTTGCACCCGTGGTTGCAACCGACGGGTTGGCACCCGCGGTTGCAAGCCGCGGGTTGGCACCCGCGGTTGGCAACCGCGGGATTCCACCTGCGGTTGGCAACCGCGGGTTGCCACCCGCGGCTGCAATCCGCGGGTTGCCACCCATGGTTGCAAGCCGCGGGTTTGCGCCCATGGGGTTGCTTCCGAGGTTTTTTACCGTCCCGGATTTTTCTGTCCCAGAGTTTTCTGTAACTTTTCTTATATGATTGAGGCATGCTCGTTGACTTTTACGCTTTAAATTTCTCTTTTGGGAGCGGGTCAGGGACTGGTTTGACTTTTGGCTTAACTTTGGAATGGGCGATAACGCCATGTTCTTGACAGACGATAATGCCTTGTCAGTTTCAACGGGCAATGACGCCTCGTAAGTTTCCATAGGCGATGACGTCTTTTGATTTTCGGTGGGCGATGACGCCTCACCTTTCTTCATCGTCGCCCGGCGATGACGCCTAGGCTCCGAATCAGAGGAAAAAAGAAATTCTTCATATTTTTACTGGTCGACTTCTACGACCAGCGTTTCAACAATAGATCCGATCGCTACCAAGTCAGACTGCGCCACTATATTCTCTGTTGTGAATAGAGAGGCTCCCACTGTGGTCGCCAGTTCTTATTTGCTCAAAAATTGCACATTTCCTTCCATTATAAAATTTCTGGATTACAACAAAAGGATGTGGATTACAAATTTGAATAACAACAAGAACGGGAATATTGATGAATTTTCTTTTTTTCTATGTGGGTTCGGGTGGCGATGGAGCCTTGCTAGTGCCTCCGTGGACCGTCTGATTTGGAAGGGGATGGCTCTTCTCCGCTTCTCAATTTCACAAGCTTGTCCCAAATCGTCCCAAAAGTCTCCAAAAAGTCCTTTCTCTGACTCAATTTCTGTCTTTTATAGACCGAATCAGCTCGAAATCCGCCTCGAATCCTCCGTGAAAAATCGGATCACGAAATATAAGCCAAATAAACAACGGAAACAGGCGGAAAACAATCCGCGGGTTGGCACCTGCGGGATCGCTCCCGCGGGTGCCCACCCGCGGGTGCCCACCCGCGGGATCACTCCCGCGGGAGGCGGGAGCGATCCCGCGGGAGATCTCCCGCGGGTGCTCACCTGCGGGAGCCCTCCCGTGGGTTGCACCCGCGGGAGATTCCCGCTCCGCGGGTACCCCCGCGGGAATTCTCCCCCGGGTCAACCGCGGGAAATTCCCGCGAGCATCCACAAAAATTTTTTTTAATTAGTTAATTAATTTTTTATTTATTATTATTCTTTTTTAGATGTCTGCATTTAAGATTTCGGGGCGGCAGTATTTCTTTGGTTGCCTTCACTTTGTCGGGATCAAGGAAAATCCCTTTTGAAGTAACCACAAATCCAAGAAATTTTCCACTGGATACCCCAATGAAGGATTTAGCAGGGTTCATTTTTAGGTGATACCTTCTCATGAGATCAAAGATTATCCTTAAGTCTTGAAGATGATCTTCTTTATTTTTTCTTTTGACAGCAAGATCGTCCACATAACACTCCATGGTTTTGCGTAGGTATTCTTTAAATATAACACTCATTGCATGTTGATAAGTTGCTCCGGCATTCTTAAATCCGAAGGGCATCATTGTATAACAGTATACCCCCAGTGGTATTCTGAAAGTCGTATGCTTTTCATCATCTGGATGCATCTTAATCTGGTTGTAACCAGAGAAGACATCCATAAAGGACATCCTCTCATAACGTAGGTATTGTCAATCATTACATCAGTGATTGAAAGGAAAAATTTATCCTTGGGACAGGCGGCATTTAGATCCCAAAAGTCAATGCATATCTGGATTTTACCGTTCTTTTTACGGACCGGCACTATATTTGCCACCCACTCAGGATGTTGTTCCTCTCGAATGAATCCTGATGTTATGAGCTTGTTAATTTCGGCAACTATGGCCTCCATTAGTTCTGGTCAGAAGCGCCTTTGCTGCTACTTAACTAGCTTGGCGTCTTCTTTAATATTCAAACGATGTGTAGCACTTGGGGGTCTAGCCAGGGCATATCCTCATAACTCCATGCGAATACATCTATGTATTCCCTAATAAGGGCTACAAGCTCCTCCTTCTCTGTGGGAGTTAATATTTCGCTTATAAAAATGGGTTTTGGATTTCTTCAGTTTCCATGTTAACTTGTATTATCTCATCTTCTGTAGGTGGGTCGCATTGTTCAAAATGGATATCCTAAAGAGTATCCATATGTCTAGCCCAAGACTTATATTGAATGTCAATTGGTTCCTCGTCGCTCTCAAGCGCGACCAAAACCATATTGGCGGCTAGTGACTGGAATAAGGCACCAATACTCAGATCGGAATCATATTCTTATGGATATACATCTCTATCGGTTGAAGAAGTTTCCTCCAGCTTATTTAGTAATGTGAAGGGAGTGGATACGTATCCAAACCCTCTTCGAGTTTTGTGATAATAATCCGGGCTTTTCCCTTTTGGTCTAAAAGAGGGTAAGAGATTTCGCCGACCTTTCTCAAAATTCATTTCTGGCTTCTGGGTAAATTATAACTCATTTTCTCCATTATTTGTTGGGATTTTTGTTCATAGAAGTGAAATTGAGATGATATTTGTTCATCACTCTTGCTATTTTGCCTTTGGTCTGGTGATGTAACCACTTTACCGAAGACAATAGGTTTCTGAGGTACCTGTCGAGAAGGTACTTCAAAAAAGTTATCTCGCCCTTCCATTATTTCGGACCGAGGGAGGAGAGATGACCTGATTGGCAAATGATATGCCGCCAGAACTTCAAGTTCGGACAAGCCATCTGTCTCGGTAGAAGTGCAAGAAGGTTCAGACTCGGAAGCAACAACATGCTCATAAACTAATTTTATATTTTCATTGATAACCCATTCGTCTTCATCACTAGCAGTCTCGGTTACATTAATTTCATTAAAGTCTATATTAGGGTTTATCTCGTAATCATCCCCATCTTCTCCTTAGGACCCATATTCAATATTTGCTTCGTTACCGCTATCACCGGGTTCCTCAGACTCTATGGGAACCTCATGGGCAGACTTATATAGCCTTGCGTCAGTGAAATAATTATCCAACCCTTTAAATGTTTATTTATCCACAATTAAAGTCTGAACTTCTCCTTTCTTATTGCAATATTTCATACACTAATGGAGAGTTGACGGAACTATCATATAGGCATGGTTCCAGGGTCGCCCCAAGAGGATGTTATAGGACGTATCTGTGTCGATGGCGTAACACGTAACCTCTGTCTTTAGATCTCCATCTGACACCGGAGTCGAATCTTACCAAGTGAAAAGCTGTCATTGGCATTGCATCTATATATTGTAGTATTTGTCGGCGTGAAATGATAAGGTGAGATCCCTAGCAACTGCCTAGCTTTCTCGGGATGACGCTTAGCACGGAACCTGAATAAATTTGAATACGCTCTACTTTTGTAGATTCGACATATTCGGTGAAATATAAATGTCTATTGTACTTTATATTTCCCACATGCAAGTCCTCTGGTGAGAATTATCTACGGGACTTGCCTTCTTACTTGGTGACAGCGGAGGTAGGAATCCATTGCTTCATTGGATGGTTCGACGATCTGTGCAAAGAAAGAGTCAAAATCTTCCAAAGCCTTTCTCAGTGCCTCTCGAGTTGACTTAGACAATTGCAACAGCTGGTAGAGTGTGACTCGATCTGGGATATTAGCCAACTGAACTATGATGTCAAATTCAAATGGAGGGCCTTTGGCTTCTTCGTCCTTCTTTGGATTTTTCTGAAAACGAAGTCCTTTTTACTTCGTAGGTTCCCCGTATATTTCTTTAGGGCCTACTCTTGTATAGCATTTAAGATAAGCCCTGCCGGATCGAGTACCAAAGGGGCCTGCCTCATCTTGATGAGTAGACATTACTATGGCCTCCTCTTCCAAGTCTGTGAGTGTGTTAGTAACTATATATTCTTCTTTAATTTTCACGGAGATAGTGTTGTTAGTCCGCTTCTTTTTTTGGACATTAGATGAGGTCCATTACTTGTCATGTAGAAGATCGGGATGAACCCATATGACTTCACCTCTTTGTATTGTCACAAGAGTAAGTCCTTTTTGCATCATCTCATGTGAGTCATGATTTCTTACAATAAGTTTTCCTGATGGTATTGGAGTTACTCCTGCGGAGAATTCATTGATTCCCACTACTAGGGTCTCCATATTGGCGGTACTCTTCTTCTGTTCCTCTTTTAGTGTTAGAACCCTGACCTCTATTGATGCCTGAATTCTATTCTTGAGAGGATAACTGTCTTTGGTCAGGTGTCCGACATTCCAGTGATATAAGCAGTAGTTAGGGTCATTAGTTTTCCCTGCATCTTATGGCTTTCAATTTTTCGAAAGTTTTAGTATACCCTTCCTAAGGAGGAGATAAAACAGAGTGGGTGTTTGCTCCATTTTAAAAGTATAGGTTCTCTCCTGTTGAGGCTTATTTTGACTTGCGCCTTTTGAGTTTTAAGCCCTTGGATTTGGAGAATTTGCTTGCTTCGGGTGGCATCAGATGTCATTGCGGTCTTCCCTTTATTCTTATAGTTTTGCGGATGTGGACTGTTATTTCCATAATTTCTTGTACCACGAGATTTTTCAATTCGACGGATCATATCCTTTGCTTGCTCTCCTTACTTGAGCGAATCTTTTCAGGTCTTGGACTCCACGGCTCCCATTTTTAGCGCACGTTAGTCCTAAAGTTATATCTACAGGTCTCCACTAGGATCTCCTGGGTCATTCCATGTCTACAATGCACGGATTTCTCTCGTAAGCATTCTATAAAATCATTTACTGTTTCTTGTTCTTCTTGCTTTGATGCAAGGAGAGAATGAACTGAGATTTTGGTATCATCCTCAAAGAAACATGCTAAAAAGTGCTTCTCAACATCATACCAGTGTTGGCAGTGAAAATTTCTAAGTAAATAGGGTTTTTCATGACAGAACGCGGAGCTAATCCATAGCTCCGCGTTTGGCTATTTTTAGCCTCTCGTTTGAGTAAACACATAGATGTTTGATAGCTCCGCGTTAGCTTCGCGCACTAGTTATTTAGCGCCGCGTTTTGATGCGATTAAAGCTCCGCGTGAGCAGATAACCAGAATCTCGAATTGATTGAGATTATGATTTAGGCTTATCTAAGATACCTAAATCAAGTCCAATCAGAATTCTAAATCAAGAGATTTAAATCAAAACAAAGATATTTGATTGGAATCCTTGATGAGAGCAAATTCTATTCAGATAGAAACTCTCAAATCTTCCTGGGGCTATAAATACCTTCCTGGTGAAACCCTAGGGGTCTTTTTTTTCGGCTTTGGTCTTCTTCTTCTTTTCGGCAATCCAGAGATCAGAGATCATTTTTTCCTTCTTCTCAGCTGAGTTGATCCTTCGGCAAATCAAGTACGCGAGAGAGCCTTGAAGCCTTTTTGTGGTCATCATTGTCTTGGAGAATTCAAGTACGCGAGAGAGCCTTGAGTTCGGGAAAGACAGAGAAGAAGATCGTCTACAGTCAGCCGATTTCTTCGAAAGAGAAGAAGTTCGACGTACCGATCGTCAACAGGAACTATTATAGATCCCATCGCCACTGATTCCACGATTATTGTACAAGAGAGAGATTGAAATATAAAATCCTCTCATTTGTTCTCTTTTTATCTTGTTAACTTTCATTGTAATCTAAGTTGTATTCGATGGAAGGAAACAAAGGAAATTCTGCTGCGAACAACCAGGTATTAATAGTTTTTGGGGGCAACTGCATAAACCATGTAAAAACAGGCCCTCGTAGGGTACTTGTGAACACTTTAGTCATTACTGGATCGTTTCCTATTAGATGTCCCGCTTGAGACAAGAAATAATATATGTGTTGGTTCGGGAACCCCTTCCCGTCATACGGCTCCAATTTGAGGGGTTTATATTTTTCTGGATATGGAGTGGAGTCCCATTGAAGCGGGTATAGTCTTGAAATCCCCGACTCTTTTTAGTTTTTTTTGTGCATCAGGGCATCCAGTTGGATTTGTAGTTGTTCGATCTTTTCTTCATGAGGATCATGAGAGGAATATTTGTCATCATCATCATGCTCCGAATAAGTATTTTCTTCTTTAAATTCTTCGTTTGTTTTAAATGGTATCTCTTTGTCTTTCGGTGGCATTTCAGAGGAAAAGATTTTTGCTTTATCTTCGACTATTTTCTTAGTATTTTCAACTACTTTCAAGAGTATTATCTTCATATCATCGATAGTCTTTTGTTGATCTCGAATCATCTGTTCTTGAGCTTCTAACCTCTGATCAATGTCGTCGTATCTATCTATCATGTGTGACGCTGATTTTTGCTATCTGGAAAATGCACAAGAGCGAGGTGAGGCTATAGTCGAGTTGTCACTATCGTCATCACAAGAACCTTTTAAAAGTTTCTTGTAATTTCGAGGGAGAACGATACCTGATTTGAGTCGGGTGAAGTGATGGGGTTGCTTATCATCTGTATCTGACTCATCCTCCCTTTCCATGACATTTTGACTTTTACCAACCATATTTGAGGTCACCGCTTTATATTCTTTTGCTTTGATTTTATCTCTGAGATCATTTTTTATTCTTTTTGAAGTGTTTTGGTCCGACTCGATTATCCTGTCAAACACTGACACTCTTTTCTTACTGCGGCAATAATTATTCAATACAACAGATACTACTGTCATGAGTTGCTCACAGTGGCAAGTTGAATCTGGTTGGACTTGAGTTACACTTCTTTTTTTTATCAAATAATCTCTAAGGTTGGTGACCTCGGATAGTGAAGAATTGTGGGGTCCACTTGGTTGTTGAGAGGGTTCAAGGGCCCACTGAAGCTTCTCAGAGTCGTTGATGTCGAATTGTTGTCCAGTAATTCGATTATCAGTTTTGATTCTATATTCAGGTTGTTTTACGCAGAGCTGAATGTTAGCTTCGCGTTTTGAACCATTTAAGCGAAACTAGGATATAGCTTTGTGTTTTACGCTAACCTCGTGTTTTACGCTGGTTTGGCGTTTCTGAATAAATTCACCTTCAGATTTTTGTTTAGCCTCGCGTGAAAAATCACACGCTGGTTTAGTTTTGCAATTAATGCAAGAATTATTGGTTTCGCGATTAACACTTGGCTCAAGTTTAAGGTTGATAATTTCGTGTGGAAAATCACACACGGGTTATCTTTGCGATTAATGCGATCGTAACAAACCTTGCGATTAACGCACATTTTACTGGCTTCGCAATTTACGCTTAGCTCAGTTTTCTATCGAAATTTAATAGCCTCGCGTGGAGAGTCTCCATCTCACGTTGGCTCTGTTATAAAATTATCCTCGCATTTTACGCGAATTATGTTAATTTTTCTGGTTTTAAATCCAGAAGCAGTGGCCTCGCATGGAGAATTATCATCACACACTAGCTTAGTCATAAGTTCGCATTTAAAGCGATCTTGAGTGGTCTTGCGATTAACGCAAGCCAGTTCGCATAGTGCTTCGCATTCTGTCACTTTCTCAGCCTCGCGTTTAACGCGGGTTTTGAGGGCTCTCCTCCTTACTCGACGTTTTCGATTACAGAGTTGAGTTTTGGTCAAACCAGTTCTTGGGCCTGCTTCAGCAGAGAAGAGCTCTTCCTCTGCTAGGTTTTTTTGCCCGAGCAACGGCTCTATAGCTATGGGCTCCATGGGTCCCTGTTTAATGGTGGATTTCCTTTTACTCGATTTACGGATATTGGAGCTCACGCGGCGATAGCGTCGTGTTTCGGTCAGGTTACCTGATCCAGATGAGAGAACTCCTCGTACTTCTGCTGGTCGATTTTCACGATAAGCATATCAATGACCGATCTGATCTTTCTCACTTCAGATTGCGCCATGATCTCTTTTTCAGTAAACGAGATGTCTCCCACTGTGGTCGCCAGTTTGTTCGTCGCAAAAATCTTACTTTCTTCCATTGAATATTTCGATTACCACAAAAAAGAACAATAGAAAAACAAACGAGAGGATTTATAATTTATCGCTCTCTTTTACAATATTTGTGGGTCCTAGTGTGGCTATGGGTTCTATCTAGTAGTACATTTTGACGATCCGATGTGGAAATCTTCTTCTTGATGAACATGACGGCCGGTCCTGAATCTCTCTCTGCTGATCTCTATAAATTCAAAGTTTTCGCACGTAACTTGAACTTCAAAATGATCAAAAGATTCTCCAAGACTACCTCAAGAGGGTATTTATAGGTTTGGTTTGATATGAGAGTTTCCAATAAAATAAAATTAGAAAGTGTTTATATTTATTAAGGATTCTAATCAAATATCTTAGTTTTGATTTAAATCTCTTGATTTTGGGTTTTGATTGGACTCAATTCGGACATTGGATAATCCCAAATTTCAATCACAATCAATTTAGAATATTGATTATCTGCTCACACAGAATTAATCACTCAGAACGCGGAGCTATGGTTTTAGCCCTGTGTTTTACTCAACGCGAAACTATTTTATGGCCAGACGCGGAGCTACGGATTCAGCTCCGCGTCCTGCGTGAAATCTTTCCTTTTTCACTGATTTTGGAAATTTTTACCACCAACATGAGAGATAGAAGAATTGAAGTGATCGAACTATGTTACTCTTGTATAGTTCTGTTATCCCCTTACTAATGGAACACAGAGGGCTTCTACCCGTCATTTTATTTCAAAAACATGAGAGATAGAAGAAACGACAATAGCAATAGCAATTAAGCCAACATCACCACAACACACACGCATTCAGAGCGAGTAGGCAGTGCATTGCAGCGCAGTGGGAGTACAGAAGCAGCTGGGATAGCGAGCGAGCGAGTGAGATAGAGGTGTCGAAGAAACGGCAGTCGTGTCGAAGCAAGTGGGCACATCTTGCAGTTGTAGAGGAGAAGACATAAATGGGCCCAGCACAGCGCAGCCCAGCCCGACCAAACCCATTTTCTTCTCATACAGTCGTAAACCAACCGCATCTCAAAGCTGCCCAACCCTGTTTGCTTGCAAGCTTCCCGCACCCGGCGGCCCCGATCACCAGCCTGTCTGTCTAGCACCAATAGTTTCATGCCACGTATCACTTGGACTGACCATACGATGGATCCGCTAGCTGCAAGCAAAATGAGTGCTCGAAGGACCACAAGTAGAAATAAAGGCGTGGCCACATCCACATGGCCCTGCCCATGCCTGTCGTCCTCGTCGTCGTCCTCGTCGGCATCGCATTTGATATGAAAAGTGTTTGATCCTTCCTTTAATAATTCAATTCAATTATGTCTTTATCAACTTGACCTGACCCAGATCCTGACCCGACCTTTAATCATAGTTAAAAGGTTTGGTTGAGGCCGGACACTGGGTCACCTCCGACTTATTTCTCTCCCTTTCCTTTGAGTTGCTTTTCAGAATTATTCCTTTTGTTTCCCTTTTAATCCTGTGACAGTGAGAAGAATGTTGCTACAGATCATGATGATGAAATGCAGGGTAGCTAGGGGCCATTTAATTTCATTGTATATATATAAACACAAATGTATCTTCATTTGTGATCAGATCATATCAGAAGAATACGATATACTTGTTGTTATTGTTGATGCTCTTTTTGAAGTCTCTTTCTCTGACTCTGAACAGAAAGTGACTAACTTGGGTGATATGTTGCCTCATCTCATCCCTAGTCATTTTCTACCTTTCTTTTATATATATATAGAGAGAGAGGCTACTTTCTATTAATGATGGCTGCCGGTGGTAAAAATTAACCAAGCAAAGCAAGATGACATGAACAAATCGATGAAACAATAGATAACATATGCATGTTCATGTTTTATTTTATGTTTGGATACTTTACTTGCTCACTTACTGGACAGACTTTTTTCATGTCTATATGTACTATTTAGAGACATTAATTAACAAATATCTAGTATATTAATGGAACACGGAGCTGTTGCTCACCGTTATAACGTCAAAAAAAGAAAAAAAAATCTTATGATATCAAGTATTACAATGTTGTGGTATTGTTTTATTGTTAAAAAGACTTTAAAAGGGTAGGATATTTAGGCTTGTTTTATGCTTAATTCTTAATTAGGGGTCGTGCACGTCGCTAACATTATCTACTTTCTCAGTGGAAGGTTATGTAATTCTCCAATACATACTAACTTGAACTCAAATGAGACAAGGAAAATAGATTCCCTTGGCTATATATGGCCTGGTTGGGGCATCTTGAGACCTTATATATGAACGGGAGAAGGATATTTAGGGATAGTATTAAATTTCGATAACTTCATAGCTTGCAAGAATATGGGAGCATGATGGAAACTTCATGTGGTGGACAAAACAATAACATTTCTTTTTTTTTCTATCGAAGAAAATGACTCGTATGCAATGTTAGGATCACATTGATTAGTTTAATATTTAACGTATATCGCTGCCTCCTTATAATATTATTAGTTTTTTTAATATATATTAAAAAAATGGACATGAGGGGCGATGTGTTTCAACTTTCTCCATCAACAACCTGATCCATGGCGCCAAAAGGGGTTGGTGGTGGAGGATAGTCACGAGGCTTGAAAACGAAGTAAAACATATGAGTATATATGTTGTGTATATATTTTATATGAACTGTTAAAATAATGTTGAATCGCTGTTATATATTTATTTATGAATAAATATGTCTAGAAGTAGGTTCAACATGAAGATGCCGCTTGTTTATGGACAAATATTAAAAGAGACATTAGGTGTGAGAGGACATTATTTTACTTGCACGCAAATAAACCATTTGGCGAGTGTCCTGTTGTGATCCAAGCCACATCTCTCTCTCTCTCTCTCTCTCTCTCTCTCTCTCACAGAAGAAAAGAGCTAATTAACATACAATATAGTAGATTTCATGCATGGAGTTTCTTGATATCCTAGCTCCCTTCTATATATAAACACTAGAAGTCCCTTTACCTAATTGGGGTTTATGAGATTAGAATCTGGGGCACACATGCAACTTCTATCTAATTACAACAACAACAGGAGGGTATTCCTTTACTCCATTTTTGATTGAGGGAGGGTAAGACATTTTGCTTATAAACCTGATGAAAGACCCTTCCCACAATTAAATATGCATCCAAAAGAATTTGAATCTGAATTATTCTGATCATCATGATGAAAGATCTTTCCACTACATCAAAATTCCGAAATTATGATGAGAATTAAGAAAAATTATTTTGTATTTTAACAAAATCAATGCGTATTAGATTTTCATATCTTTACATCTTTTTCTTCTTTTTTTTTCCAATATGTCATATAAAAATGGATGTAACTACTTTTCTGACGTTATTGCATATAGTCTTGAATTTCGCTCAAATAAAAAAAAAAAAATTTAAAAACTAAATAATACATGGCATGAGTAAAATTTGGATATACTTTTTACATATTTTTCTGAGAAAAGATTTCGCTTATGAAATTTTTTTTATTTTTTTCGAGTCAGAGACAGTAAGTTTTTACTATTCCAGTCTCTCTCTCTTTTTTTTTTTTTTTTTTTTTTCTCTCCTCTTTTAATTCGATGCAAGTGGTGTTCTTATCTTTAGCTTCCCAAATATTTGTTAAAAGATTCTGCCACTGCAAGCACCACACGAGATAGAAGCTGTTGACGGAAAGTATGGATGGACAGTGACTCAGTCTTTGATTTGATTGATTAAATTGTAAAATAACACGATTACCTGAAAAGAGAGAAGGAAACAAATGACTGCAAGACAGTCCACATGCCTGGATCCAAGGCCCTCGCTCTCGCAGTGGTTAGACAGTGATCAAGAAAGAGCCAAACACTCTCAGACTCAGACTGTTCTGCATGTGTTGCACTAAAATAATAAAACAAAGCATCAAGTCATCCGTTTTTGTACATAAACCGAAGTGTACGGACTACTCTGGCAGCTGACGGTGACCTCCGCGATTACAAATTGTACTCCATGAGCAATGCAAAGATGATGATCACTATTACATACGTTCACTCTCTCATTGGGAAATTCTAAATGCGCACCACATTTTACTTGGTGAGCATCATTTTTCCCGAGTAACCGAGTTCAATCCTAAACCTGCTGGGACCTTCCACCAACACTAAACAGTTTACATCTTTGACATTGCCACTAAATTTGGGCTCAGTGGATAGCCATACATGATAGATGGATTATCGTTTTGTAATAACAGATTTGAATAAGTTTAAATTTTGGTTTAAAAAATTCATAAGGTTAATTAGCTAGGTTCAAACCAAGGCATACAGGACATATATATCTGGTGCCCAAAATGTATACTCTCTTTATTTGTATATACACAAAAACACATCATCATCATCATCATCATCATCAGTTTAATGCCATGTACCCGGATGGTGAAGAGAGATGTAAATTAGGGTGTGTTTGTTTGCATAGAAGTAGAAAGGAAATAGTAGAAGTAAGGCTACTTCCACTACTTCACTTGTTTGTTTGGCCAAGAAGAGAATTAGAAGTTATTTCCACTATGATGATGTGGATCCTATGTGGCATCCCAACTTCCCCTTTTCTTTTCCCTTCATTTTTGAGTGGAAGTGCTCTTGAAACTCAAGGAACAAGGTAATATATTATTTTTTATTAGTTTCTCATTATTACCTTTCAATTCTACTCGATTAACAAATATATTAGTATTATTTTTTATTTAATTTGTCAATAAAATAATATTTTTCATATTCCACTTCTTACTTCTAAAAATGAGTTTACAAACACTTGAACTCTATTGAACAATTCTTTTATTAATCTTCCATCTTAGAAGTTACTTCTAATTTTCTTCTCTACTTCTCTCACTTCTAAGAGCCAAACAAGACCTTAGTATACAACAGTCCCCTACCAACTTCCATAGCGAGGTAGCTCTTTGCATGAGGCACTGACAACAGACACAAGTGTTCACATGATTTCAACTTAATTAACTGCGATCCTAAGCTAGCCGCCAGATAGCAAGTTTATGCTCATGCAATTTATTATAGATCGGCCGGGCTCACACGTATTACTCATTGAAGGCACATAATACGAAGGTAACAAGCTAATCCAACCAATTGTGGCCTAGACAGCAAGGCTAGCAGGCTCTTAATTAGTTATAGACTAATTAATTGGCCTCACAATTAGCTACATATGTAGATATCACAAACTTAATTAATTTGCTCTAGACTAAAAAACCGTTGGTGCTTAAATTACTAGGTAGAAGTTAGTACATGTATGTTATTGCTATCAATTGATCGCCGAGAAAGAGATGGTTACATATAAGAATATTCAAGTAATCACTCCGCCTCCCAAGTATTAGGTCGATATACGGACATTACTATGTCTCTTCTTTTATAGACTTGTCTCAAATTGGTCTGGTGCTTTCCTTCATGTATGGGTGGGCGGGCGCGTTTGGTGTGTGTGTGTGTGAGAGAGAGAGAGAGAGAGAGAGAGAGTGAGTGAGTGAGTGTGTGTCAAGAGAGTGATGGTCAGTTTGACATCTCCTCGTACCTACTTTTTACTATTACTAGTTGCCATCATACCATATGGAGTCGTATGTATTAACCCAAGGCGTCAGGATATCATGATTTTAAGTTAAGAAATGTTTCAATTTTGTAACGTTAATTTCAATTTCATGGGGAATGTTGCTTCGTGCTATATATAGCAGCTGGCATTACTGTTGGTGTTTGGTAAGATGGTCACTGTTTGTGACATGAGAGCGGGTGATTTTTCTTTTTTTCTAGCTTTGACGCTCCAACCGTCGGAAAAAGAGTACCCACTACTGGCTAGACAAATATACAAAGAAGATGAAACACTTTGTCCAAATCATGCATATGCAGCTAGCTAGCTAGCTCTTCATCCACAAGATGCCTTCATATTCACATATACTACATTAATTAAGTCGTATATACTTGGAAAGATTGAAAAAAAAAAAATGGCACATCTACGTTTATCCGTTTAAACCGTAAAACAACCCACGTTTTATGTTACCAATTTGTATTATATACAAATATGTTCTCATATAGATACACATACACACAAGTGCACACACATACGCAAGCACACACGCACATACACCCCCACACCCACCCCATACACGCACGCACGTACGCACATGCGCACATACACACATAGACACACTATATTAAAAGCCACTATAGTAAAATCTACAAAATTTCAAAAAGAGAAAATATTTGACTATGAACAATTAATAAGGAGGAGGATGGAACGTCACAATCAAGATGTATGATCTATCACCCTCCCTCTAATTGCTAGTTAGTCACTCACCAACTCATTCTTTTTTTTTTTTCTAATTTAAATTTCTAATGATTAAAAAAAATGGCACAAAAAGGCAAGAGATTTGCATAACAATATATATATATATATATATATATATATATATATATATATATATATATATATATATATATAATTTACCAATTGCTACTTTAAAATTGAGACTAGCCAACGTATTCTCATATCATGAATGTGGATTTGGATAAAATATGAAATATTCAATTAATTAAAAAAAATAGAAGGAGGCAAGGGGGAGATTTGCTTATATAAAGAAGGTGTTATGTGCAAATAGCTAGCAAACATTCAAGAGATGCATATACAGTTATATATATATGGGATGAGTTAAATGGTGAGTAACACAGAACAAGAGTGATATGTTTATTTTCGAAGCAATCATCCACTCCTTCAAAATCAACATAAACTTTGAAGAGTCCGTAAGGCGTCAAACCCACCAAAATCAAGGTCAATCTTAAAAGAGAAGTAAATGAATTGATGGAAAAGGTTTAAATAAAATTCCGCGAGAAGAGAATAAACTAATTAAGAAGTAGATTTTCATACCGTACGTGTTTGTATCGTCTTGGCGATGATCCCTCCTGATTGGACGGCGATGATTGCATGTGAGAATTAAATGCATGCAGCTGCGTGTGTATTGTACTGTCAGTATGGGATTGTGGAACGGACCCAACGGTGCAGCTCCCATCCTACTATTGTGGAGTTGGAATCACGCATCTAATTTCAAACAGCAATACTCCGAGATGAGAGACTCGATTGACTCAACTTACCGCTGGCTATTCCCAAGGACAATTTGAGATGGCCCTACGTACGATGCGAAAGCCCAAATGGACCTCATAGTCATCTCCCTCTCCCCGGCCCCCTCTATTGGGTACTCTGCTCCGTTTTTTCCGAGAGCATAAACTAGTGTGGAATCATAAACTAGGTAGGCCCTACATAACAATTTTGTGATTGCCAGCAACCAACAACCTGCCGGTCCCATTCAAGTATATACATCGTCCGTGTGTGTGTGCACAAAAAAACCCCAGCCCACCACCGTCACAGCTTATCTCCTTAATACGATCTCTATTCCTCAGTATAGATTCATTATAATGTACATAAACTATGGCCCCTAGCCTACAAGTTTACTAAATTCAAAGATGATCATATGATAAGAAGAAAACTGCTGAATTAATAGGATGGAGGATATAATGGTTTTATTATGATTGTCTTCATTCTACCATCGCATTAATTGTACGAAATTCCATGCCGTTCACAGCTAGCTACATCCAACATTTTGGGCCGCCTGCACCTCCCTAAAGTCCAAATTACCATATAAATAGCTCTTAATGATTGCCTCCTCATTGCTGATGTGTTAGATCGATCGATGATACATTGCTCCAATCTTTAATTGTCTTCTGGTAACTCTAGAAGCATGTAATCACCTCCTCCTTCACTATCCTCACTCTCCAAACATGTGTGATAACATTTCCTCTCATTCTACGTCAACAACACTCTCTCTCTTTGATTCGTACGTTTTGGTGCCAATGACGCTGTCGCCGTGTCCCTTCTCGAATATGTAGAGATTGGGATGCTACTACAGTAACGACACTTTGGTATATTTGAACCGAGGGAAACCGCAGAACCTCTTAGAGACTTAATTTGGTTTTCCATATAGCCTATTGTGTCAACAGTAGCTCCAACTTAGAGCTTAGTCTCTTCGCTTCTCCTTCTCTCCCAGTTTCTTTTCCGTATATATATAGTTAATAACTTTTTTGTAATATGTCAGTAGAAATAATTTTTGTAACTTTTTTGTGTTAGCTCATCATTTCAATTTCAAAAAAAAAAAAAAATAACATTTTATAATTTTTCCATTACTTTTGAAATGAAAAGGATGACAATTTGTTATTATTCTCTCAATAATATTATATATATATATATATATATATATATATATATATATATATATATATATATATATAAAAGAGGAAACAGAAAATACATTGGCGGTGAAGGGAGTTCTTTTACTGTCGCTTAGGTGACCCAATAAAATTATTACACGTGGCGCCATTCAAGATAATAAATAAATGAATTTCTTTTATCGCCATTTGAGTGGTACTACATGTAATAATTTTATTGGACTATCTAAATAGAGATGAAAAAACTTCCTTCACCACCGATAAATTTTCCGTTTACTATGCACACACCACTGGAAGAACTCCTCACCAAATTTCCTCACTGCTGAGATGCTTGGTCAGTCTCATCTCATACTGCATGCATTATTAGCCCAATTTTGAGCTCCAGTAGCATAAATTTAATTTCTTATTTTTTTAATTTAAAGAAAGAAAGAAAAAGGGGGAAAAAAGCAGAATGGAGGGGGAAAAAAAAAAAGGAGAAACACAAGAGGACGAATAAATGGAGAAGTGGGTGGCCGGAGGAGGAGGAGAAAAAGTTGGGTGAGTGGGCCCCCACTACTTCCGTAACGACGCGGCAAGTTGCATCGAGCCTGGTGGACCCCGCCAACCACGCTTGTCCTCATTCCCCCCTGTTGCTTTCCGCCGGAAGCGACGGCATCTTTCCCCTTCACTGACTTCACTCTCTCACTCGTATGAGACGCCGTCAGTCAATTCTCTCCCTCGGACAGACTCAGAGAGAGAGAGAGAGAGAGAGAGAGAGACCCCACCTAACCGCCGTTAACCCAAAAGAAACGGGAAACACCTAACCGCCGTTAACCCAAAAGAAACGGGAAAAAAATGATTAAAGCAGTCGGGCACCAGTTGCCTGTCGGTCTCCTCTCTGACACGTGGCACAACAAACGTCCCAGGCAAAGTCCAATTGAGTACCCAAAAGTCCACGTTCAGAAGGTCAGTCTCACGTGATATAACGGGTCTACGTCACGTGATCGACCCCCCAAACCCCCCGCGTCCCTCCTCTCTCCTCCCACTGGACCTGACCTGACCCGACCCGACCAGACCAAGTCCAGTCGATCACCAAACCCCAACCCGTCGTACCACCATGAATTCCTACGCAATATATATATATATATATATATATATATATATATATATATATATATATATATATATATATATATATATAGTAATCCATAATTACTCAATTATTTTAACTAAAGTTTTTTGCTAATAATTTATTTAAGTTGATTGGTTTAAGTAACTGCAGTAGAAGGGTTGGGATTACGTATTAAGAGGATTAATCATATACAATTGCGTGTAATTTGTGTATAATAATGGTTAAGGTCACGCATACAACTATACCCATTTGGTAGGTATTGTTTAATTAATTGATTTATGCACATAATTAAGGAAGGCTTTGATTACGAAAGATTACCACACTTAATTAAAACACCAATCAATCTATTACTTATGCTTAATTAAACTGAATGTAGATTTGGGGTCCCATCAACAATATTCTTAGTCGAGATACCCTTTGCAGCAAACCTCATGCCTTGTCACGCTTCCCGAATGTATATCTTATTACTTTTATATATATATATATATATATATATATATATATATATATATATATATATATATATATATATATATATATAAAAGATTACTGTATGTGAGCTGTCAGCTCAGGAAAAGTTACGTGAGCTAGCGGCAAAATTATAATAATCCAATATTTTTTCTTCAATTTTTCTTTATAATTACTATCTCTAACTGCTTAACTTCTTTCGAATTAAATTTCATAAATTTTAGAGTTCATTTACCATTTCATCAAGTGCATACAAAATATTGTATTAATTGAAAACTGTTAATTTTGTGTTAACTTGATAGAGGACTAAATCAAAACTAAAACCCAAGAAATTGGGTATGAGTGAACCCTAGGGCGTCAAGATTATAATTCAAAAGATTTTTTTTAAAAAAATTATTGGAGATAGTAAAAATGAACTGCAGTTCAGCTAATTTGCGTGAGCTGTCAGCTCATTTCCATATATATATATATATATATATATATATATATATATATATATATATATATATATATATATATATATATATATATATATATATATATATATATATATATCCTGCATCATGCTTGTGCTTCTCTATTGATTCCTCCCACGACGTCAGCCGAGATAATATAAACATAATGATATATTTTTTATTTTCCATGTAGCTTGCAAGCTTCTAATTCCATGGCAATTAACTAGTATAACATAGCATAGAATTTAAATACATACTTGAGCAAGCTAGCTTAATTATTCAGTTGAAAATGTGGGATATATATATATATATATATATATATATATATATATATATATATATATATATATATATATATATATATATGTGTGTGTGTGTGTGTGTGTGTGTGTGAGTAAGGTCATGTTTGGATGTTGAAAGTAGAAGAAGTAAGAAAGAAAACTAAAAGTAGTTTTCAAAATGGAAGTTTAAAAAGAACAATTTTCAATAAAATCCTAGTGTTTGTGTGTTAATTTTTTGAAGTGAGAAGTAAATTAGGAAGTAGAAAGATTATTATTTTATTGTTAATTAAAATATTATAATAGTAGTATTCTAGTTATTTAATGTATTATATTTGGAAAGTAATAATTAGAGTTAAAAAAAATATAATATTTTACCTATTTTTTTTGAACTTAAAGAACTCTTTCAACAAAAAATGAGAGAAAGACAAAAAAGAAAGTAGAGTTGCCACATATGATCTACATAATCCTAATAGAAGTAACTTTCACATGATTCAAGTGAAAGTAACTTTCAATTTTTCTCTTGATCAAACAAATATATAAAGTAATAAAAATAATCTTATTTTTAATACTTCCACGGCACTTCCACACAAACAAACACACCAAAGTGTAAAAAAAAAGTATGATAGCTGCAAACATGCAGTCACATCGCAGGGATTGCACCGACCCCAAAAAGGCACATGAATAGTGAGTGGGCGCCTACACCTTCATGCAATAGCAAACTGGCTACTTTACTTGGTGAGCAGTAGAAGTAGGGTCGAAGCTGGGTGCTTAGGTAGGTACGTCGAGGACAGGAGATCGATCAGATGGAGGATCAACGCATTTTCGTTTTTCCTACTCAAACTCTCACGGACATTTTTATTTTTTATAACATTATTCAAATTGATGGTTGGTTCACGTCTGGAATGGCTTAAGGATAGATTGTACAATTACATGTTGATGTTGGGGGTGGGGGGTTAGCTGGTGGTGTCTGTTATATTATTTGCTGGTCCTCTATTAGCTTTACAAGGAGGGGAGATATGTATTCATCGGTCCATAGATAGATCATCAAAGAACAACAGCACGGATGAGGTTCATGTGACATCATTGTGGCCATCTCTGAGTGCGTGTGAAACCACCACCGATTCTTAGCTAGCTACATCTCAACATTTTTGTGTAACCCGTTACGTTCATTAACAATCGTACTGTTAAGGCAGCAGTCTGCTTCGTGGTGTATATACGAATGTCTCTTTTCTTTATTGTTGAGATTCAACTGTCTCTTTATATTGCACCGACACAAAAATTTGGCAGTATATATATATATATATATATATATATATATATATATATATATATATATATATATATATATATATATATATATTTGTTGTGGATTAATTAATTTTGTTCTTCTATTTAGTCCTTTTGTCTATTAGTCATAACAGCCAAATATGATCGATGAATGTAGCAAAGTTAATACATATGAGAATCAGATACATTAGTGGTTGCGAAGTCTAAATCATGACGGTCCCTTAATCGATCAAGACCGTAACGGATTGGTGCGCGGTTACACTGTAACGACAAGCTCTCATGGCCATCATCACTCCGGGACCACCCTAATATACTACCATTGGATGCCAATCAGGCGATTTCAACACCGGTGGGGATCAAAATCATCTTAGACCAAATACAGAAGCCCTTTGAGGTGGTGGTTTGTGGTTCACAACCTTACCTTCTCTTTTAAGCTAGGCCTCATAGAGCCCCGCATGAATTTACATACTTGCCCTCTATATATCCTTTAATTACTAAATTGGTTTTTAAGTATACCAAATATGATCCTTCTAACTCTTTATTTGTAAAAGTTATATCTAATTTTTTTCTCTACTTCTACTACTTTCAAATAGTCAAACATTTCTTTCATACTTTCACTACTTCCAAATAGCCAAACACACACGTACTTACAACTTACAATACATACTCCCACGTAGGTTAATAATTGGAATGCATTTTGTCGTAAATACTATCATTATTTTGAGATTACAATTATGTACCGTAAAGTGCTAGCAATGTGAATGTTAAAACAATAATTAGCATCTTATCTTTGTTTGGAGCATAATGGGTTGATTAAGTAACTAAAGAAAAATGTAAGAGTTATGACCGGTACAAATGTGTACTAAAAACAGGGAAAAGATGAAAACGATGTAGTCAAAACAATCACAAATTAAGTGAAATTAATTATGTGAATTTTCAGAGCTGGTTAGGTTTTCCTTTAATGAATTAAGTAAATTAAGATATAAAAATGAAAAATAAAAGTAATGGAAATTTAAAATTGTGGAGATATTATGCAAAAAGTGCATATTTGGGTGGTGTCGTAGAAGGTTAAAAATCCGAAATGAGGTCTTGGAAGAATTTCATAACATGTTAATATATATATGTTTCTGATTACAACTAAATTATTTACATATATGTTTCATAAGTAGTAAATGAAAACAAATAATAGAGTGTTACAAGATCAGGAAAAAAAAAAAAAAAAGGAAAGAGAGAGAATCGCCGGTAGCCAATAGCCACCCACGTCAATGTTAATATTGCCCCTGATCTCTCCCTCCTTCTTATTAATTAGCTATTGAAGTATAACCTATACATGCTAAGTCACCTGTTACGACTTAACGTTATTACAGTCATTAGATTGATTACGTACCATGTGATAGGTATATAATTTGTTTATAAATTCTAAGAAAAAAATATAACCATAAGAGTACAAGGGCAGTGAGGTAGGGAGGGAGAGAGAGAGGAATAGCGACATTTTTTATTTGTTATTTTTTGTTCCCCTTTGGTCCGCAGCAAGCCTGATATCGGCTTCAAGCACTCTCACTTTCCCCTGATCTATTTTATTGCTCTTCTTCCTCCCTTTCAGTTTCAGAGGGCGATTGTAGAAGCCAGCTGAGCTACAGTTGAGAGTGTTGATCCAAGAAAACGAAGAAAAAAATAATTAAAAAAAAAGAAATAGAGAGACAACAAAGGCAGACAGAGAGAGATGGAGGCGGCGTCGAAGGAGAGGAAGCTATCAATCCCACATGGAGATAACGATATTGTCTTCTTCTTCTTCTTCTTCTTCTTCTTCTTTGCTATCCTCTAAATTCTTCTCCCTCTCAGACACTGATCACTGATCTGGTACTAAACTACTTCATTCAAAACCCACCAAACTATATATGATACATATCTTATAATTATTAGTTAACAAACGAAACCATGAAACCCTACTGCTACGGCTCAGTCCTCTCTTTCTTTCTTTCCTTCTTTTTTCATTCTGCTCATAACATATCATCGAATTCTTTAGAGACTAATTATGTTCTCTTTTCTCTTTCTTTTGATGTTTGGGATTGGATGCTAGTAATTTACAAAGGAAAGTAGCTATTACAATCGGAACGGCGGCTCATATATAATTATGAAGAAGAAGTCCCCGGCATGGGTATAGCAACTTCACCGTTGGTAGTTCAGCTCATCAGCCCACACAAGCAGCCATCTTCCCTCTTCAAGAGTTTAGACGGCATCAAAGAGGATAACTCCCGCAGCAACTCTATGTCCCAGGGGTTCCCCCAAGGCATTTTCAGCTTCTCCGATGGGTTTGACAGGCCAACATCACCATCGACAAGCCAAGACGAACATCGACAGCAGCATCACATAGCGCAGCAGACACGGAGGGACAAGATGAGGGTTCAAGGCTTCGATCCCCCACCTGCTGGCCAGCACCCACTCGTTCCTATGGAAAGAGAGGACGAGCCCGGCGGAATTTATGGGACGGCCACCGGAGCAGCGGTTAACATGCTGTCCGAGATGTTCAATTTTCCCACTACTCCGGTGCCCAGCGCCACCGAGCTGCTGGCCAGTCAGATGCAGGGCGGACACCGTCTGCCGACAAGGCCGGTCGGCCCAATGTTTGGTTTCGGTAGCGTCGTGGGTGATTGGTATAACAACAGCGCCAATCGGCAAGGGATGGTGTTTGGTAGCAGCAGCGGCGGCGGTTTGGGCGGCTCAATTGGGGATGGCAAGCAGTTGAATGCCGACTCAGCCGCAGCTATGCATCTTTTCTTGATGAACCCGCAGCAGCCGCAGCCGAGGTCTTCGTCGCCTCCTACTCCTCATCCGGCGTATCAAGGCCTTGCTGCTGCTGCCGGAGGACCCTTCGACAGTGCTTCTTCGTCGTTTACTACTACGACAGCAGCAGGAGGTGTCGTAGAGGGGCAAGGGCTATCGTTATCGCTGTCCTCGTCTCTGCAGCAGTTCGAGATGGCGAAGGCGGCTCACGATCATCATCATCATCATCATCGTCAGCAGGAGCTGAGGGTTAGAGACGGGGTGCTGTATTTTGACAGCAGCGGCAGCAGTAATAATCGGAATCCACGGCAGTTGGAATGTCCGGGTCAACACAGTGAGAGTCAAAATGTACTGTACATGGGGTATGGACTAGGATCCGCAGGGCCTGCCTCTGCTGCCGCCTCTTCAGTTGGTGATGATCAGGTGTATGTGTTGAGGAATTCCAAGTACGCCCGACCGGCTCAGGAGCTGTTGGAGGAGTTCTGCAGCGTGGGAAGATCAGGCCAATTCAAAGGGAGCAGAATCGGGCGGCGGGACCATGGCTCGTCTTCGTCAAACCCTAACCCTAATATTAAGAGCAGTACTGCGGGCTGTTCATCTTCGGCCAAGGATGTTCCGTCTTTGTCGTCAGCAGATAGGTTCGAGCATCAGAGGAAGAAGTCCAAGCTACTCTCCATTCTTGATGAGGTGAGTTTGTTTTTCTTAGCTAGCTAGCTAGTGTTGGTTACACATGCGCACAAACACACTCACAAGTCCTCCCCCCCACCCCACGCCCACCCCCCCCCCCCCGCCCTTCTCTCTCTCTCTCTCACACACACACACCCACACAGTTTTTTTTCTCTCAGATAGGACCCGCTTTTATCATGCATTTAGTCACCTATGGAGAAGATTCTGGCAGACTTGGATGACCGGAGGCCAAATGGGTGTTCAACTGTTCATCGATCTTTGGATTGAAACTAGCTAGGTGGTTAATAAACTGAAAGAGTTCATAATTAGCCTAGCTCGCTAGCTAATATTTCCTGTAGTTAACAAATAAATTAAATTAGAAATATTTGTACTAGTTACTAGTTTGAAAGTGTTGGTTGTAGTTTGGTTTTATCTTAAGAGACAGCTAATTATATTAATCAAAGGGGAAATTGGTGCTTCAAACGAGCGGTAACGAAGATGGGTCCAATGAGAAACGACACCCTCTCGTTTGGGGGAATCGCCTAGCTTCTAGAATCACTTAATTTAGCACTATTCTGCTCTGTAGCTCCTAAATTAATGCCCCAGCCGCCTATGTAATATATATACACACAGTCGTGATATGTATATATTATATGGAGTCTCATAATATCTCCAACAATATTACGACGACAAGGTTACTATTTTAATTTCCCCAATTGATGATTTCTTTACAAGCTGACCTACACCTATGGAAGGGTGGTTGGTTGTTTTATTTTTTTGACAATAAATAGCATGATAATTCCTCTGCATTCTATTAAAGAGATAATAACAGAACCATCATAGTTTGAGTAAGCAGAAGGATGACCCTAATAAGGTTACATGTCAAAGATTTTAAATAAATTAAGCTACATAGAAAAAAAAAACAACAACAAAATGATAAATCGAGAAAAGCACGATGCTTTTGTAGCCAATCGATGGGTCCGCCTCCGATCCAACACCCACCGAGCAACCAAAGTGCTCTCGGTTGGTTGTTTTATTGCGTAAATATATTATGTAAATAGAAACAAACAACCATGAAAAGATATGTTTATTTATGTTCAACAAGATCCATAATATTATGTTACCCAATCACATAGTACTAAATAGTGGGATATATACATATGCATGTATATGAAAGATTAAATCATGTGATTCTTATTTCTGATTGCCTTTCCATTTCTCAAGTTCTCTCTTTCTCTCTCTCTTTTTCTTTCAAGGGAAGTCACTGTATTGGCAATACGTATATTGCTTGCACAGTTAACATAGGCACGAGGCCTTGAGTTCCCTTACTTTCATAGGAAGGCCAGCAAACTCGCGATAGGTTTCTTCACTGAGACCCCTTCCACATGCAGTAGTGCGCGCCATCATTTCCTACATATTTGGGATTCCACATCTCTAACAACCTTATTGCACCTCTCTCTCTCTCTCTGCCCCCGCTCCCGCCCCACACAAAAAAAGCATATTAAATCTTTGTAGTTAGTTGGCTTCCTAATTAACTTCTTTCTCTTAAATGAATTGGTTACCTTAACCGCTCCTGCAATGCTATGCTGCTACAATGTTGTTGTTATATATTATGATGCAGGTGGATAGAAGGTACAATCACTACCGTGACCAGATGCAAATGGTGGTGAACTCCTTTGACTCCGTTATGGGTTTTGGTGCGGCCATGCCGTACACAGCCATGGCACAGAAGGCAATGTCGTGCCACTTCAGGTGCCTGAAGGACGCCGTTGCTGCGCAGCTGAAGCAGACTTGTGAGCTCCTCGGAGAGAAAGAAGCAGGGAGTGGCAGTGGGATTACCAAAGGTGAAACGCCTAGGTTGCGGTTGCTGGACCAGAGCCTGAGGCAGCAGAGGGCGTTTCATCAGATGGGTATGATGGAGCAAGAAGCGTGGCGGCCGCAGCGGGGTTTACCAGAACGTTCAGTGAATATTCTGAGGGCATGGCTGTTCGAGCATTTCCTTCACCCGTAAGCACTTGATCCTTTCTCTCGTATGTATATATCCCTTGATATACTTTCACGTTCCTGTTTGATCTTAGGATCAGTAGTGCTGCATGTCATGCATTATCTTCTTCTTCTTCTCTCTCTCTCTCTCTCTCTCTCTCTCTCTCTCTCTCTGTGTGCGCGTGTCTCCCCCCCCCCCCATGGGGCAGTCAGTCTTGAATCATATAAGCACAACTCCCCAAGTCGCATTACTGCAGAAGCAGACTCTATAGAGGAAGAATTTAATAGCTTTTTGGGATTAACATCAATCTGGTTTAACCTTCCCACTGCAGGCACACACGCTGTACAGGTGGTAGTAGTACGAAGTGATAATGCTCTCTCTCTCTCTCGTACGAAGCGATAATGCTCTCTCTCTCTCTCTCTCTCCCTCTCCCTCCCTCCCTCCCTCCCTCCCTCCTACCTTTAACATAAATATAATTAAGGGCTGATCGGGTATTGTCTTTGGACTCTTAAGTTAATTTACAACAAGAAATAAAGCTGGTGGATATATTGAGACTGAAGTTAATTTGTTTCTTCCTTTTTTTCCCTTGTCATTGCTATATATATGCATGATCAGCTAGCGCTTAATAATGCCACATATTTGCTTTTGTTTTTTCCTTTTTCTTTTAACAAATTAAGACAAAAAAATCAGTTGATAATCGGTCCACTCAAACATGATTGATGAATAGCACTTGTCCAGTTGCATATACACACAGGCATGTATGTTTAGGCTACCTGATCATTTAATTTGTTAAATAGTGGTAGCATCTTTCCCTTGAGAGGAAATTGAGTTTGAAAATTAGTATATTATATTTAATTTCTTGTTTCTATGGCAATTATATATATATTATTATTATTTATTTTTTTTTGGTCTCAGGTATCCAAGTGATGCAGATAAGCATTTGTTGGCAAGGCAGACGGGTTTATCAAGGAACCAGGTGATCCGTCTCAGTCTGTGATTATATGCGTCGTGTGTTTGTCCTTCTCTCTTTCTTTCTTTAGGCCATTGAATCTTCATCTGATACAACCTATATAACAACCACCGTAGCTTAATTTTCAAAACACATCAATATTACTGTGTAGTTCATTAGTGCTAGAGAATATTCACTATTCTTTCTACAAGCATTACATTCTAATTATATATATATATATACTTACTGATCTCTTTGCAGTCGTTAAACTTAACACAGCAAAAGAACTTTAGTAGAGTTTTAAACGAAAATAGAAATTTAGTAGGATAAATATCTAGTCTATGTTTGGATTCTTGAAAAGAAAAACTTAATTTTCAACATACCACATATTAAAAAGTTGCGGCATTTTCAAGACTCCTAATATTAATTGATTGTTTGATTCTAAATATTATAAAACTAAAGTTGGATAAACTAAATAATGTAATCAGAAAATATTAAATTTCTATTCAAAATTAAAATCTCATTTTCTTTTAGGATACTTTTATATTTTCTTTGACTATCAAAACACTCATAGAGAAAATATCATAAGGTATTCATCCCCTCTGAAAATCATATAATATTATCATGTAATTTTGTGATTTTATTTGACAACAAATGCAACCTTAAGGCATGTTGACTTTAAAGTTTGGAATGAAATATTTTGTTATTGTTGCTTTTCTAAAAGGACAAGTAAGAAATATTTTATTACTGACTATTCAAGCTGCATCTTATTCTTTTTCTTTTTTCTTTTTTTTAAAATTTTTGATAGAATCGGATTGGCCCTCGAACTCAAAAAGAAATCTAATCGTTGTTCCATAACAAATGCATTATATATCTCGCCCCCAATAGTTTCCGCTAATATCTCTGGTGATGCTTTCTTGGAAGTTTATTGTTTTTGGTGAAGCTTTTATGGAAGTCATTGTTGTTAGTGATAGTGAGTAGGCTATTTAGGACTTTAGTTAATTAGTATTTTCTGTAAAAAATTTGTCACGATCACAACCTTAATAGACAAAAATCATAAAAGAGACACTTGCAAATCCTCGTGTCCGCTCATGTCAACTATGTCCTTTTGGACCTGTAGAAGTGATTTCCAATGCCTCGTACCTCCTATATATTTTCCTTGCGTTTGTTACTATCCTTAGTCATGGATGTATGGAAATATTATGGTACACTTGGATTAGAGCTTGCAACATGGAGTTCCCGCAAGGCAAATTTCATACTGAAGTACTCTAAAAAAAACTTGTGTACACAGTAAATATTCGTAGTTGGATTAGCTTTCTCTGTGTGTTCATCCTCCCTCCACCTGTAACACATTTCATGCATGAGCGATGCATAATGTAACGGTGATTCAGTATATATAATTAATTAATTGATTGATTGATCTGCTCCGCTCCAGGTGTCCAACTGGTTCATCAACGCTAGGGTCCGGCTGTGGAAGCCCATGGTGGAAGAAATGTACCAGCAAGAAGCCAAAGAGGCCGAGGGAGCAGCTGATCATCAGAACAGCAGTCAGAGAGACGATACTACTAGCACAGGTGCAGAAGCAGCAGCAGCAGCGACTGGAGCAGACTATCAAACATCGCAATCACCATCATCACTGCAGCAACAGAATCGGAGTCGGCAGCATCTGCAGCAGCAGCAGAGAGTACCAGCAGAAAGCAGCGAGGCACCCGAAAGATTCGTATCCGACATTAACAATGCAGACAGCACCGGTGTAGCCGCTGCAGGGGGCGCTGTCGATCCATCCGATCCAATCCTTCCGACCATCATCGACGCCCCAGACCTCTGCAGCCCCCAAGACGACCTCTACCGGGGGTATGGGGCTGCTGCCAGGCTGGGGCCTGCTGCTAGGATGCGGTTAGGAACCACCGGGGACGTGTCCCTCACCCTCGGCCTGCGGCACACGGGTAATGCGGGGCCGGAGAAGAACCGACCGTTTACAATTAGAGACTTTGGTGGTTGTTGATTAATTAATTAGCTATACATATTATTAGTAGCAGTAGTAGTAGGGTTGATTAATTAATTATACCATACCATACCATACCATTAATTAATTAATTACGGTGGTTAATTAGAAACATCTTTTACCATATGTATAAAGTGCAGAGAAAGAAGAAGATTAAGCAATCAAGATAGGTACGTAATTAAATTCTCCCTTTTATCACCTTTTCTCCCGCCCACAAATACCATGTGTATAGGGAGAAATCAAATATATAATTGAAGCATATACGTACAAACATGTAATAGTATAGTGTTTTGCATGTTTCTTTTTTTTTTTTTTCAATTATTCTTCTTGTGTTTTTTTTTTTTTTTGGGTAACTTGCAAAGACATATAGTACATATTGGTATTAGTATTGGTATTGGGGGGTGGGGGATGGTTACAGGAGTTTATTTACGAGTTAACTAGCTAGTGTAAATGATCAATGCTTTTTTTTTTTCCCCTTTAGTTTTGCAATTATTTGTGTAAATTTTGTCATGAATTGGGGGGGTGGTGGTGGTCTCAACTGGGAGATTGTCCCCCATGTCATGCCTCATCGATCACGTGATATTATTTCTACCTGTGCCGTGCGTATTGTATTGATGATGACCTCAAGCCTGTGAACGTAAATGATTGAGTGGATGCATGTATATATTAATGCTAGGAGTAGTGGTTGCTTGGTGAGATAAATGACACTGGAAAAAGATATTGAGGCCTGGCCTGAGCCTCCATGGTATATATAAAAATTATTAGATACCAACACCAAATAAATAATAAATGGATGGATATATAGGTAGCCGTTTGTTGCTCTTTTTACTTTCAGGCGCTAGCTAGCTACTACGTTCTACAGTACTGCATGCTGGGCACCGGGGACCATCTTTTTTTTTTTTTTTTTTTCCACAGCACAAATTAATTCAATCACAAATTAATAATCTCCATTGCTGATAATGATGGTAAGCCACCTTTGTCTAGTTCTTATTTTTGTTTCATCATTCATTTCTTGCTTCTTTAATTTGCATGATTTAACTATTAATTAAGGGCTGCAAATACGTTGTTCTAATTCTCGATGGAACTTGATGGTCTTGAACTTGCATGTACGTAGCTTCAATTCTAGCTAGCCGTGAAAGACTATCAGGTTGGTCGTAATTATACTTAAATCTTTATTTCTACCAAATTAAATTCTTTGTATTGATTGGCTAGCTACTGATTATAGTAATACATGTGTAAATATTATGCTGATCTTTGCTTAAAAAAAAAAATAGTTGCGAAAAAAAAATTGCTCCAAAAAAGAAAATATTATGCTGATCTGACATATCAGAAAGCAGTCTCTATTTAGAACTCGATTGCCACCAATTTGACTGCAAACAGCATGCAAGATCTTTTTACTACAATTTGCAGATGACGAAGCCAATTACTTTAATAAACAAATGTACATTTAAAGTTACGAAACTGTCAATGCATCACAGTAGTAAAACGTCTTAGCAAGTATCAAAGAGGTGATCAACAAAATAATGAATCTGGCTAACTCGTATCAATTGAAAAGAAGCATTGGGATTAAGACTTGCTATGACCTTTCTACAGATTCGGAATAGACATCATTAGAAATTGAATTTGGAACTATACATCATCTCGAGTGCATGAAATATTACCGTCTGCTAGGATTTGTAATGGGCCAGAGCGGCACCGGGACTTGAGTAGGCCTCAGCCTCGACCCCAATGTTGATCACGCCTGACATTTCTGTCCAAACCTGAGCCTAGAACAAGAAATTTTAAAGACACGTACACCTCAAATTTCCAAGGATACACCTTTCTAAGTTAGTTTTTATTACGAGTTAATTTGTCATGATTTTATCTAGGCCAATATGCCCATGTCTTCTTCTAAGTTCTAAGGGCAGACACCCCTAAATATTCTAAGCAGTTCAAACCTATTCAGGAGCACTTCTCCATTCTAGCTACCTTCCTCTAGCCTCTCTTATTGTCTCACAAATCTCAAAGGGACAGATTCAGTTATTTTTTGCTTCTTTTTTAATTTTTATGTGAAATTAAAATGTTGAGGAAATAATGGGTTTCAACGATAGACAGTTGCGTCTGATCGATTGTAAACTGCTAAACAGGTTGATAGCTGTTCAGCATTTTACATGCCGAATGACTTTTACCCCGGTCGATGGCCAATCAGAGAACTCTAGACCAAAATATTTTGGTTTAGAATTTTCGAGTCTGCGTGTAACGGCCAACCGAATGAGAGGTCATTCCGCTAAATGTCATAAATTTGCCCTTAGAAACACAGTGCCCTTAGAGATTTGGTGTGTACCTTTAGAATTTCCAACCTTAGACTTTAACCAGAAAAACTCTATCCCGGCCGGGGCCTTGGTCTTTTATTTGTTGTTAGTGGTGCAATAGTCTGTGTTAGTTCTGGCTGATTAATTCTTACTTGGGGCTAGCTGCAACTAATTAGATTTCTTTTTGTCCTTGTACTATGTCTTAAAAAATGCACTATGACATAGCATCACAAATTCCTTGAAGTTCCTTAACATCGATCCAAATAAAACATCACAACTTAAACACCATCCATATATAAATCATGCACTCGCAGCAGGTTCGACATAAATGTCATGTTGATTTTCTAAAATCTTTCACTGGCTAGTTACTTAAATTTCTAGGTTGCCTTCGGGCCAGCCGGAAGGCAGCAAGAATACAAAATTCTGGAAGCAATGTGCATGTGTCGTTAGCTTGCTTGCTGTCCAAATTTATCCTGATTTCTTATTCTCCCCATTATGTATGTATCTATGCGCTTCTGCATATTAATTCCCTTGAGCTTAATTCCCTAGCTAGCTAGCTAGTATTGCCTTTAATTTGTTAATAAGAACAATAAGGAGAATGCAAAATTATGCACCCAACAAGCTAGCAGCAACTAACAAAAAGTATTACCTTGCTAGGAAAATAAAATAGGGATTTTAATTGGCAGTAATTAAATAGAGTATGAGACTCCGGCCTTAACTTGGAAATTAACTTATTATTTCCTTCCGTTAATATATATATATATATATATATATATATATATATATATATATATATATATATATATATATATATATATATATATATATATATATATATATATATATATATATATATATATATATATAAGTATATATGTATATATGTATATATGTATATATATAAGTATATATGTATATATGTATATATATATATATATATATATATGTATATGTATATATATATATATATATATATATATATATATATATATATATATATATATATATATATATATATATATATATATATATATATATATATATGTATGGCAACCCGCGGGCGCACCCGCGGGTTGCATCCCGCGGGGGTCCTCCCCGAAAAACAACCCGCGGGATCGCCCCAAACACCGGCTATATGGTCGCGGCCTCTAAGGATCCCCGTTCATCGGTGGATACCTTTTTACCTGTTGCTCGGGTATTGGAGCGCATGCGACGATAGTGTTGTGTTTCGTTCAGGTTACCTGATTCAGAGGAGTGGTACTCCTCGTACTTCTGCTGATCGATTTCAATGACCAGCATATCTACGTCGGATCTGATCCTCTCAACGTCAGATTGCGCCACAATCTCTTCTCTAGTGAAAGAGACGTCTCCCACTGTGGTCGCCAGTTTGTTCGCATCAGAAATTCCTTGCCTTCCTTCCATTGAAATAACTTGATTTACAACGAAAGTGAACAAAAGAAAAAGAGAACAAACGAGAGGATTTATATGTATATCGCTCTCTTTTACAGTGTAAACGTGGGATCTGTATGGCGATGGGATCTATCAAGTAGCTCTTTTGGACGATCTGACGTCGAACTCTTCTCTTGAAGATGGCGGCCGACTTTTGGATCTTTTCTTCTCTGCTATTCACGAATTCAAGGCTCTATGCGTAACTTGAATTCTTCAAGATGCTCGAAAAATCTGATTCTCTGGAAAAGATCCTCTAAGGCTTCCTTAAGAGGGTATTTATAGCATTAGTTATTGAATAGCTCCGGGTTTTACTCAAACGCGAGGCTAAAATAGCTAGTACACGGAGCTATAGAGTTAGCTCCGTGTTCTGTTGTGGAAAATCCTATTTACTTAGAAATTTTCACTGCCAATAAGGACTTCGCCCATTGATAACCCGGACACTTCAAACATCTCGTGGAGAGCAAGTCCCAGCTCACCCACTGGTGTAAAGAAAGTGCCAGTCTCAGGGTTGTACATCTCCAGGAGACTAGAAATGATAGGAGCTCTGGGGAATCCCAAATTGAACATTTTTTATGGCTCTGTATAAGTCAATCTCCCTAAGAACTGGTTCATGGGAATTTATCATATATTGGACGAGGCGGGCCCACCACATATTGCTGGAAGAATAAACCCAGCCAGGCATCCTGAAGTCGTTGGCTGGGTATTGGTCTCCTTGCGCCATGAACTCACTTAGGGAAGTTCGTGCGCGAGTTGGAACCTCCCCCACTAGGTGCTCCTTGGTGATTCTACCTGGAAGCAACCCAGTAATGCATCTCGTGGGACCATCTTGATAAGCCCCATGTGCGCCCAACTTGCCCGTAGGGACGCAGTCGTACTCCTGACTTAGCTCCCACTCCAACTCACGGTGCATGGCTAGCCTTTGAAGATAGACCAGGGGATAGCTGCGCTCCATACTGGGTAGAAATATCAGCAAGTCGCCAGATCAGTAGAGCCACATGCACTCCTCTTCAAAGAGAATCTGGTCTGAGTACCCCATTATATCTCCAAAGAGAAATGCGGGTTTCTCCAACACTTCTCGGTTGGTGGCCTCGAATGATGCATCAGTGATGATCTCCCTTGCAGTAGTAGGGTGGTACCTGATCAACTTCTCCCTGTGTTCCCTCAAACCTGGCTTGTAGGTCGGGAGATCAGTTATGAGCCATCAGATCTGCACCCCCAGCAAATCCGAAGTAGTGTCTATGAGGGAGAGCGTCCACTGAATACCCCACTGCAAAAGAAAAATCAAGAGTTAAAGTTTTTACAAATTCAGAAAATCTTCTAAGTATAGAAATGCAGAGCTAAAAATAACTCCGCACGAAACTAAGGAAATAGCCTCACGTTATTGTAAAACGCGAAGCTAAAAGGTAACTTCGCGTTGATATGAAAAACGCGGAGCTAATAGCCTCGCGTTTACAAACGCGAAGCTAAAGTTCACAGCCTCGCATTGAAATGCGACAGCTAGCCAAAATAGTCCCTCGTTTCCAAACGCGAGGATAACGCGATAGTTTTGCGTGGAAAAAGACCAGAGGTCTTTCTTCTTTCCAAACCGTAATGCCGGAAAACGGCGATCTCGCCGGTAAAAAGAGCGATTAGTCAGTTAAAACCAAGCCAAATCACCCCAAAGTCGCTCTAAAGAGTCCAAAAGTTGAGATTTTTACCTCCAATGGGCGCGACATGGACTGGATCACTGTTGTGGCCGCTGCCTCGACCACTGTCGCCGCTGCTAGCGCCGGCTGCCGATGGAGAGGTAGCGCGTGATGAGGAAGTTTTCTAGGGTACCATTTGCTTCAAAATCTTGGAGGAATCGACGGGAAATCGAAGGAAATTCGGTCAAAATCGGTCGGGTCACTTGAATCGCCTGGTCGCCTGAGCTCTGATCTCTGGAAAACTCTTCAAATGAAGTAAGGAAGAAGAAGAGTTAAGACTCTATTTAAATGGAAAAAAAACCGCCCCTTGGTATTCGGTGCGAAAATCAAAGCGATTACTGAGCGGTTACCCACTGAAACACGAGACTATTAGCTTCGCGCAAACGACACAAATGCGAAGATAACTTGGTATTTTAACTCCGCGTTCCAGTTTGAAGATCCAAAATATTTCAAAATTTTGTTAAAATTCTAAGCCATTTTGAAAACTTTGGAGAGGGTTCTGTTGGCAATAAAAATTTCTAAGTAAAAAGGAATTTTCCACACAGAACGCGCAGCTACGGAGTTAGCTGCGCATTTGGCTATTTTAGCCTTGCGTTTGAGCAAAACGCGGAGCTAATCAATAGCTCCGCATTCTGGTTTCTTAGCTCCTCTTTTTGTTGTGATTAGCTATGCGTGAGCAGATAACCAGAATCATAAATTGATTAAGATTGAGATTTGAACTTATCCAAATACCCAAATTGAGTCCAATCAGACTCTAAATTAAGAGATTTAAATCAAAACTAAGATATTTGATTGGAATCCTTGATGAGCACAAATTCTATTTAAATAGAAACTCTCATATTATCCTAAGGTTATAAATACCCTATTGAGAAAGCACTATGGATATTTTTCGAGCATAAAAGAGTTCAAGTTACGCGTGAAAGCCTTGAACGAGTTAAGACCAGAGAAGATCAAGAAGTGTCGGCCGTCATCTTCAAGTAAGAAGATCAGCATAATATTTACACATGTATTACTATAATCAGTAGCTAGCCAATCAATACAAAGAATTTAATTTGGTAGAAATAAAGATTTAAGTATAATTACGACCAACCTGATAGTCTTTCACGGCTAGCTAGAATTGAAGCTACGTACATGCAAGTTCAAGACCATCAAGTTCCATCGAGAATTAGAACAACGTATTTGCAGCCCTTAATTAATAGTTAAATCATGCAAATTAAAGAAGCAAGAAATGAATGATGAAACAAAAATAAGAACTAGACAAAGGTGGCTTACCATCATTATCAGCAATGGAGATTATTAATTTGTGATTGAATTAATTTGTGCTGTGGAAAAAAAAAAAAAAAAAAAGATGGTCCCCTGTGCCCAGCATGCAGTACTGTAGAACGTAGTAGCTAGCTAGCGCCTGAAAGTAAAAAGAGCAACAAACGGCTACCTATATATCCATCCATTTATTATTTATTTGGTGTTGGTATCTAATAATTTTTATATATACCATGGAGGCTCAGGCCAGGCCTCAATATCTTTTTCCAGTGTCATTTATCTCATCAAGCAACCACTACTCCTAGCATTAATATATACATGCATCCACTCAATCATTTACGTTCACAGGCTTGAGGTCATCATCAATACAATACGCACGGCACAGGTAGAAATAATATCACGTGATCGATGAGGCATGACATGGGGGACAATCTCCCAGTTGAGACCACCACCACCCCCCCCAATTCATGACAAAATTTACACAAATAATTGCAAAACAAAAGGGGAAAAAAAAAAAAGCATTGATCATATATATATATATATACATATATATATATATGTATATGTATATACATATATATATGTATATACATATATATATGTATATACATATGTATATACATATATATACATATATATGTATATACATATATATACATATATACGTATATACATATATATATGTATATACGTATATATATATATATATATATATATATATATATATATTGTATATACCAAAAAAAAAAAAAAAAAAAAAAAAAAAAAAAAAATTTGCTAAGTGGGCACACCCGCGGGTTGCACCCGCGGGATGCAACCCGCGGGAGCCCCCCGCGGGTGGCAACCCGCGGGGGCGATCCCGCGGGTTGCCACCCGCGGGTTGTTTTTCGTTGTTTTCCCGTTGTTTTATTTCCTATTTTATTTTCCTCATAATCCGTGATCCGCTTTTTCAGGAGAGAATTGAGCCGGATTTCGAGCTTCTTCGGTTTATAAAACACAGGAATTTAACGAGAGAACGGACTTTGGATTTTTTGGATTCTTGGACTTTGGGAAGGTTTCGGGCGAGCTCGTGAGATCAAAGAAAAGAGCAGAGCCATCTTCTCCTGGTCGGACGGTCAACGGAGGCAGCAACGAGACTCCACCGCCACCCGAACCCACATAAAAAAGGGAATAAACTAATATTCCCGTTCTTGTAATTCTTCGGAATTTTTGTAATCTCAAATCTTCGTTGTAATCAAATAATTTTTGCAATGGAATCAAAGATGCAATTTTCGGGCGTACAAGAACTGGCGACCACAGTGGGAGCTCCTCTGTTTACCACAGAGAATTTGGTGGCGCAGTCCGACCGGGTGCCGATTGGCTCAATGGTTGAGATGCTGGTCATAGAAGTTGACCAGCAAAAATATGAGGAATTTCTTTCCTCCTCTGATTCGGACCCTAGGCGCCATCGCCGGGTGACGATGAAAAAAGGTGAGGCGTCATCGCCCACTGGAAATCAAAAGGCGTCATCGCCTATGAAAATTTACGAGGCGTCATCGCCCGTTGAAATTTACGAGGCGTTATCGCCCGTTCCAAAGTCAAGCCAAAAGTCAAACCAGTCCCTGACCCGCTCTCAGAAGAGAAACCTGAGGCGTAAGGCACAGCGGGCCCGCCTCAACAGTGTCTCTGGAAAATTGCGCTCAGAAAATCCAGATCAGGAAACATCGGAAAGAAAAAATTCCAAAAATAAAAATTCCAAAAATAAAAATCCGCAGGCAGAAGTGCGGGTTGCACCGCACGGGGGCAACCCCGAGGTTGCAACCGCGGGTGGAAACCCGCGGTTCCAACCGCGGGTTGCACCCCGCGGGGACAACCCCGCGGTTGCAACCGCGGGTGGAAACCCGCGGTTCCAACCGCGGGTTGCAACCGCGGGTGGAAACCCGCGGTTCCAACCGCGGGTTGCAACCGCGGGAGGAAACCCGCGGTTCCAACCGCGGGTTGCACCCCGCGGGTGCAACCCCGCGGTTGCAACCGCGGGTGCAAACCCGCGGTTCCAACCGCGGGTTGCACACCGCAAGTTGCAACCCGTGGGTTGCACTCCGCAGGAAAAATCAAGGGTTGGTTCTGGTGTCTATTCGGGCACACGCGCAGTGAGCACACAGCGCATATCTAACTTTTTGGTTACTCTCTCAGATGTACCATCCCGTTCCTCTACAAATAAATATAAGGATGTGCTCATGAACTCACCTGAGGATAGATCTTCAAATTTCTCTTCGGATGAACATATTCATGATAGAATCCTCCAGATCCCGAAGAACAAGTCAGATGCGTGCGAGGCCCGCACAACTGCGCAGGCCAGCACACACTCCAGAAGAATCCGCAGAAGGGTTGGAGAACAATCTAATGCTGGAAAAGAGCTCAGCCCTGAAATATTACAAACTCTCCAGTATTATGAACCAAATTTGAGACGCAAAATACGTCAAGATGCAAATAGAGAGGAGAAGATATCTCAAGACTTGAGAGAATACCTCAATTGGAAGAAGAACTCTGCACAAAATACTCCTCAATGCCAATGCGAACAGTTAATCTCAGCTGTTCTATCAAATTGCGAGTGCCATCCGAGACGGTCCGTTTTTGAGCGGATCACCGAATCTAAAGGAATACGGACAATAAAGAGGGTGTGCTCTGGAACCGATCTACCTGCCACCTCATCAAATATGGTTAATAAAGGCAAAAAGGTGGTCGGAAATAACCTTTCGGATAAGGAAATTACTCCAGGATCAAAAGGAGTTTCTATCGAACCAGAGGGCGCGCTTCTAGAAGAAGTCTCTGAAAGGCTTGAGAGACAAGAAAAACGTCTCGAACAGCACGAGGAGACCATAGAAGAAATGAAACAACTTTTGATTGAGTTGCTGGCTCAAACTAAAAAGAACCAATCATCGCCGTCCATTTCTAGTCGGCAGAAAGGAAAGCGGCCTGTCCAAATAAATGAAGACAGCGAAGACGAAGATGAAGAAGTGCCTCCTCATTCAAGAGAGGAAGAGGAAGTGAAAGTTATCCTCAATCCTCACGCAGAGAAAATAGAGAAGATGGAGAACCAATTACAAGCTCTTCTTCATCGCAAAAAGCTACAAGAGGTGGGGGTAGTCCGTCCCTATCCCGTAGAATGGGAGACCGTACCCTATCCTGCAAAATATAAACCGTTGAATCTTCAATCATTCGACGGTAAAGGTTCGCCGCAGCAACACATCTTCTATTTCCTCTCACAGACAGGACATCTCATGGGGAATGATCCAACTATGACTAGGATATTTGCGAGCACTTTACGGGGGCCCGCATTTACCTGGTTTATGCAACTTCCCCAGGGAACAATTAAATCTTGGGCTGATGTAGAACGTGAGTTCCTAGCCCGATTCTTTGAAGATGATACAGAAGTCTCCATATTGTCTTTGCTAGCAGCGAAGCAGGAAGAAGGCGAAACGGTCAAAACTTATGTCGAGCGGTTCCGAGAACTTTCTGTTCGATGCCCACATGGCATGACGCAGGATACGCTTGTGGAAACCTGCAGACATAACTTGTTGACCGATATTTTAGACAAGATGGGTTCGGTCGAATCAAAGTCATGGAAGGTCTGCTTAAGCAGGGCGAACAGGCCGAAGAAATACTTCGACGTCTCGAAATGCAACAGTCTACAACCGGAGACGGTGCAAACGAATCTCCATTCCATTTTTCCCGTTCAAAAGGGAAAGACATAACGGCAATGGCGGTAGAAAGTACACTGAAGCAGAAACTATGGCCAACTACAAGCAACACAGCAAAGTCGCCCAGACTTCAAAAGCAGTATTCGTTCAAGGATGAACATACTGCTACTATGTTCAATCTGCTCACCAAACGCAAGATGCTTAAATTGCCGGAGAGCAAGAGACCTGAAGAAGTAGGGAAAACTAACGATCCGAACTACTGCCTGTACCATCGGATTGTAGGTCACCCCACAAAAAATTGTTTTATCTTAAAAGATAAAATTCAAGCGTTGATTGACGCTGGAGCAGTTCAGCTCAAAGCTGAACAAAAAAGGAGTTAGAGCTAACTCCGACACATTTAATGTGTGAGGTCTAAAGGTACCACTTGGGCTCACAACAATTCCCAAAAAATGGGCTCAGGGCGGTTAATTTAAACCCCCAATTAAAAAAAAATATATTAAAAAAAAAAAAAAAAAAACCCAACGCCGACAAGGCTACGGGAAGAGAATAAATTTCTCGCCAACCCCACCATGCTGGGGGTAAAAAGCATGAACCGCCCAACGCCGACAAGGCTACGGGAAGAGAATAAATTTCTCGCCAACCCCACCATACTGGGGGTAAGAAGTATGAATTACCCAACGCCGACAAGGCTACGGGGAGAGAATAAATCTCTCGTCAACCCCATCATACTGGGGGTAAAAGTATGAACTGCCCAACGCCGCTAAGGTTACGGGAAGAGAATAAATTTCTCGTCAACCCCACCATACTGGGGGTAAAAAGTATGAATTACCCAACGCCGACAAGGCTACGGGGAGAGAATAAATTTCTCGCCAACCCCATCATACTGGGGGTAATAAGTACGAACCACCCAACGCCGATAAAGCTACGGGAAGAGAATAAATTTCTCGCAAACCCCATCATACTGGGGGTAATAAGTACGAACCACCCAATGCCGATAAGGCTACGGGGAGAGAATAAATTTCTCGTCAACCCCACCATACTGGGGGTAAAAGTATGAATTGCCCAATGCCGCTAAGGCAAAGGGAAGAGGAAAAGTTTGGTATTTAAACCCAAACGAAACCCTCGACAACTCACTATGCTGAGGATAATAGCATGGCTAGCCCAACTCAAACGGTAGTTGGTAAAGGCAAAATCAAACCCGTTGATAGCTGGGGGTTTGCTAAAAATCCCACGACAAATCTGTCACAACAGTATTCTTACCCGAATATAAGAATACATCACTGCCCTAAGCTGCTAAGGCAAAGGGAAGAGGAAAAGTTTGGTATTTAAACCCAAACGAAATCCTTGACAACTCACCATGCTGAGGGGAATAGCATGGCTAGCCCAACTCAAACGGTAGTTGGTAAAGGCAAATCAAACCCGTTGATAGCTGGGGGTTTGCTAAAAATCCTAATCAGATAAATCTCCTGTCACGTTAAGATTTCACCTCTGACAGCAAAACTTTTCTTGTCATTTTGCTCCGACAGAGCAAGCGACACTCCAAAATATTAGTCAAGTTAAAATCATACCTCTGACATCATAATTCAAAATCAAAAGAGATAAAATCCTAATTAAATCGGTCCCCTGTCACGTTAAGATTTCACCTCTGACAGAAAAGAAAATTCATACTTCATCAAGTCCAACATTACAACCTCTGATGAACGTGCTTTAGATATCGTTAAGTTGAAAATCACCTCTGACGAAAATTATCTCCCTATCAAGTTAACAGTTACCTCTGATAGTCCGATTCCAAAACTAAATACGTTAACCGTCACCTCTGTTTAGTCAGCTTGTCCCTATCACGACCAGATCCTCTGAATAGGTTAAGCTCCAAGACACGTTTAATGTCACCTCTGTCTTTTCCTGATTCGTCATACTAGATGTCACTGAACGGTTAGGATTAAAATAAGCACGTTAATATTATACCTCTGCTTGACCTAAAATAAGCACGTTAACATTATACCTCTGCTTGTCCTCTAATGAGTACGTTAAAATCATACCTCTGCTTGTTATGGAATAAATAAATATATTAACAGTTATCTCTATCGACCAAATCTTTTAAAAGGTCCATAACCAAAATTAAAAAATCCAAAGTATTTCGAAATTCAGTACGGTTCAATACAGAACTTCGAAAACTTTGGAGGGGGTTATGTATATACCAAAAAAAAAAAAAAAAAAAAAAAAAATATTTTTGCTAAGTGGGCACACCCGCGGGTTGCACCCGCGGGATGCAACCCGCGGGAGCACCCGCGGGTTGCAACCCGCGGGGGCACCCGCGGGAAGCATCCCGCGGGAGCACCCGCGGGATGCAACCCGCGGGTGCACCCGCGGGTTGCAACCCGCGGGGGCACCCGCGGGATGCAACCCGCGGGAGCCCCCCGCGGGTTGCCACCCGCGGGAGGATTCCGGCGGGTGGCAACCCGCGGGGGCGATCCCGCGGGTTGCCACCCGCGGGTTGTTTTTCGTTGTTTTCCCGTTGTTTTATTTCCTATTTTATTTTCCTCATAATCCGTGATCCGCTTTTTCAGGAGAGAATTGAGCCGGATTTCGAGCTTCTTCGGTTTATAAAACACAGGAATTTAACGAGAGAACGGACTTTGGATTTTTTGGATTCTTGGACTTTGGGAAGGTTTCGGGCGAGCTCGTGAGATCAAAGAAAAGAGCAGAGCCATCTTCTCCTGGTCGGACGGTCAACGGAGGCAGCAACGAGACTCCACCGCCACCCGAACCCACATAAAAAAGGGAATAAACTAATATTCCCGTTCTTGTAATTCTTCGGAATTTTTGTAATCTCAAATCTTCGTTGTAATCAAATAATTTTTGCAATGGAATCAAAGATGCAATTTTCGGGCGTACATATATATATATATATATATATATATATATATATATATACATATATATATATGTTCGCAGCAAATTGCTTCCTTCCATTGAATACAATTTAGATTACAACGAAAATGAACAAGAAAAGAATAAACGAGAGAATTTATAATTATCGCTATCTTTACAAAATATAGTGGGATTCTCGCAGCGATGGGATCTATCTAGTAGTTCATTTGGACGATCTGACGTCAATGATCTTCTTACTTGAAGATGACGGCCGACACTTCTTGATCTTCTCTGGTCTTAACTCGTTCAAGGCTTTCACGCGTAACTTGAACTCTTTTATGCTCGAAAAATATCCATAGTGCTTTCTCAATAGGGTATTTATAACCTTAGGATAATATGAGAGTTTCTATTTAAATAGAATTTGTGCTCATCAAGGATTCCAATCAAATATCTTAGTTTTGATTTAAATCTCTTAATTTAGAGTCTGATTGGACTCAATTTGGGTATTTGGATAAGTTCAAATCTCAATCTTAATCAATTTATGATTCTGGTTATCTGCTCACGCATAGCTAATCACAACAAAAAGAGGAGCTAAGAAACCAGAATGCGGAGCTATTGATTAGCTCCGCGTTTTGCTCAAACGCAAGGCTAAAATAGCCAAATGCGCAGCTAACTCCGTAGCTGCGCGTTCTGTGTGGAAAATTCCTTTTTACTTAGAAATTTTTATTGCCAACAGAACCCTCTCCAAAGTTTTCAAAATGGCTTAGAATTTTAACAAAATTTTGAAATATTTTGGATCTTCAAACTGGAACGCGGAGTTAAAATACCAAGTTATCTTCGCATTTGTGTCGTTTGCGCGAAGCTAATAGTCTCGTGTTTCAGTGGGTAACTGCTCAGTAATCGCTTTGATTTTCGCACCGAATACCAAGGGGCGGTTTTTTTTCCATTTAAATAGAGTCTTAACTCTTCTTCTTCCTTACTTCATTTGAAGAGTTTTCCAGAGATCAGAGCTCAGGCGACCAGGCGATTCAAGTGACCCGACCGATTTTGACCGAATTTCCTTCGATTTCCCGTCGATTCCTCCAAGATTTTGAAGCAAATGGTACCCTAGAAAACTTCCTCATCACGCGCTACCTCTCCATCGGCAGCCGGCGCTAGCAGCGGCGACAGTGGTCGAGGCAGCGGCCACAACAGTGATCCAGTCCATGTCGCGCCCATTGGAGGTAAAAATCTCAACTTTTGGACTCTTTAGAGCGACTTTGGGGTGATTTGGCTTGGTTTTAACTGACTAATCGCTCTTTTTACCGGCGAGATCGCCGTTTTCCGGCATTACGGTTTGGAAAGAAGAAAGACCTCTGGTCTTTTTCCACGCAAAACTATCGCGTTATCCTCGCGTTTGGAAACGAGGGACTATTTTGGCTAGCTGTCGCATTTCAATGCGAGGCTGTGAACTTTAGCTTCGCGTTTGTAAACGCGAGGCTATTAGCTCCGCGTTTTTCATATCAACGCGAAGTTACCTTTTAGCTTCGCGTTTTACAATAACGTGAGGCTATTTCCTTAGTTTCGTGCGGAGTTATTTTTAGCTCTGCATTTCTATACTTAGAAGATTTTCTGAATTTGTAAAAACTTTAACTCTTGATTTTTCTTTTGCAGTGGGGTATTCAGTGGACGCTCTCCCTCATAGACACTACTTCGGATTTGCTGGGGGTGCAGATCTGATGGCTCATAACTGATCTCCCGACCTACAAGCCAGGTTTGAGGGAACACAGGGAGAAGTTGATCAGGTACCACCCTACTACTGCAAGGGAGATCATCACTGATGCACCATTCGAGGCCACCAACCGAGAAGTGTTGGAGAAACCCGCATTTCTCTTTGGAGATATAATGGGGTACTCAGACCAGATTCTCTTTGAAGAGGAGTGCATGTGGCTCTACTGATCTGGCGACTTGCTGATATTTCTACCCAGTATGGAGCGCAGCTATCCCCTGGTCTATCTTCAAAGGCTAGCCATGCACCGTGAGTTGGAGTGGGAGCTAAGTCAGGAGTACGACTGCGTCCCTACGGGCAAGTTGGGCGCACATGGGGCTTATCAAGATGGTCCCACGAGATGCATTACTGGGTTGCTTCCAGGTAGAATCACCAAGGAGCACCTAGTGGGGGAGGTTCCAACTCGCGCACGAACTTCCCTAAGTGAGTTCATGGCGCAAGGAGACCAATACCCAGCCAACGACTTCAGGATGCCTGGCTGGGTTTATTCTTCCAGCAATATGTGGTGGGCCCGCCTCGTCCAATATATGATAAATTCCCATGAACCAGTTCTTAGGGAGATTGACTTATACAGAGCCATAAAAAATGTTCAATTTGGGATTCCCCAGAGCTCCTATCATTTCTAGTCTCCTGGAGATGTACAACCCTGAGACTGGCACTTTCTTTACACCAGTGGGTGAGCTGGGACTTGCTCTCCACGAGATGTTTGAAGTGTCCGGGTTATCAATGGGCGAAGTCCTTATTGGCAGTGAAAATTTCTAAGTAAATAGGATTTTCCACAACAGAACACGGAGCTAACTCTATAGCTCCGTGTACTAGCTATTTTAGCCTCGCGTTTGAGTAAAACCCGGAGCTATTCAATAACTAATGCTATAAATACCCTCTTAAGGAAGCCTTAGAGGATCTTTTCCAGAGAATCAGATTTTTCGAGCATCTTGAAGAATTCAAGTTACGCATAGAGCCTTGAATTCGTGAATAGCAGAGAAGAAAAGATCCAAAAGTCGGCCGCCATCTTCAAGAGAAGAGTTCGACGTCAGATCGTCCAAAAGAGCTACTTGATAGATCCTATCGCCATACAGATCCCACGTTTACACTGTAAAAGAGAGCGATATACATATAAATCCTCTCGTTTGTTCTCTTTTTCTTTTGTTCACTTTCGTTGTAAATCAAGTTATTTCAATGGAAGGAAGGCAAGGAATTTCTGATGCGAACAAACTGGCGACCACAGTGGGAGACGTCTCTTTCACTAGAGAAGAGATTGTGGCGCAATCTGACGTTGAGAGGATCAGATCCGACGTAGATATGCTGGTCATTGAAATCGATCAGCAGAAGTACGAGGAGTACCACTCCTCTGAATCAGGTAACCTGAACGAAACACGACACTATCGTCGCATGCGCTCCAATACCCGAGCAACAGGTAAAAAGGTATCCACCGATGAACGGGGATCCTTAGAGGCCGCGACCATATAGCCGGTGTTTGGGTAGGAAATCCTAGTAGAGGATGGCCTCTCTATTGCCGAAGAAGGCATGGGAACTGGATTGAGCAGAACCCAGCTTCGAAATAGAAATCGGAGAGCGAGGCAAAAAGCCCTCAAAGCCCGCATCGAATGACACTTAGTCGTTACTAAACTCGTCACTGAATATTTTCAGTGACAACTTGAAAACATTCAGTGACGACTTTTGTCGTCATTCAGTGACGACTTTTGTAGTCACTAAAAATCCATTTTCTTGTAGTGAATTAGCTTGCAAATGCAAACACGTTCATATTAACGTAAATTAGCCTGCACATAATCTCTCTGCTTATTTGCATACCCTATCTATAATTTGTGCTATTCTTGCAACAACTAATTACTGTGTCAAGATATCGTCTACAACAATTTAGGAATTTTGACTTTTGACTTGGCAGCTAAGTTGGTCTTGAAGATATTTCTCGACATAAACTGCTTATCCAATTCAATATTTTGTTTTTGTTTCTGTTTCCATTTTCCGTTTTTTCTTTCGATTGTGCATGGTAGTTAATAATACTAACCGTTTGTGTATGATATAGATTTGTTTACTCCAAAGATTGGTGACTAGGACATTTGGGTCAATTCGAGAGCCAAACACAAGAGATTTGACTCGAGACAGAGACGGTGGAAATGTCGAAAAAACACAATTCGCAACAAGTTAGCAATAAATAAAAAGGAACAAATTAAAGATGCTCACTGCTATAATAAGGTTTGATTTGGTTGGATGCCAAGCCTACCTTCTCAGGAAAAATATCAATAGAATGAATGATGTTTATATTAAGTTGTGAATATAATATCTCACAAATAAAAGTCTCCTCTTTCTAATTACGAACTCTTAGATAGTAGGAATCCATCTCTCTCCTATGAATGATAGCTGTATTTTATAATTTTCTAAATCGGTAATCAGTTACTATCTCAATAAAATTGGATGTCTTGAGATTTCTTTGTGTAGGTGAAATAAATCTTATATCAGAGAAGATAAATTTTTGGTTGAATTCGGACTATGGTTCTGGAAGTGTCATGTGGAGCGCTCATGATACTTAGATATCGAAACTGGATGGAGTTACTATTGGATGAATCCTTGTAGACTCGACCGTCTTTACGATTCCTATTGCTTAATGGGCTTTTGCTATCATTCAGACTTGGGTCGATCATTTTTTGACATGGCCCAAATCTAATACATTCATGAACAAAATTAGTGGGCTAGATGTATGTTTATGAGGGTCTCACTTTGTAGTTGTAGCCCAAATAGTTTTGTGATATATTTGAACTGCATACCAAATCAGGACCAGACATCGTATTTATTCCTTCACACGATTGGCTCCCATATCTGTTTGTCTAGTTCATTTAAAATTAAAGCTGATGCTTAACCTCTTTGTCTCCAATATGCATATGCACCTTGAGAAAACTCTAATACTAAAACACACGTGTGTGTATATATATATTTTGATTACTGTAGATAAACCGCTAGATCAGGAAATGTTACGTTAGTTAGCGGCAAAATTATAATGATTCAATAATTTTTCTTTATTTTTTTTTTAGCAATTACTATTTCTATCTCCTTAATTTCTTTCGAGTTAAATTTTATAAATTTCGAAGTTCATTTAACCTTTCATCAGGTGCATACAAAATGTTCTATTTATTGAAAACCGTTAATTTTATGTTAATTTAATGGAGGACCAAATCAAAACTAAAACCCAAGAAATTGGGTATGAGTGAACCCTAGGGGGTCTAAATCATAATCCAAAAGAAAAATTTTAAAAAGATTATTGGAAATAGTGAAAATAAACTGCAGCTCAGATAACTTGTGTGAGCTGTCAGTTTATTTTCCATTTCTCTCGCTCTCTCTCTCTCGCCCCCCCCCCACATGCACGCACACATATAATATAAGATTATTAACTAATTATAATATATAAGAAAATAATTTATTTACCTTAGAGAGTCAATTAAAATGTTTAGATGGTATTCATGCTTTATTGCATAATGTATATAAAAATATGGATAAAATTATAAAACTATGTATAAGTTGATATTACATAACTTATTAAAAAGAAGCAAGTTGTTTTATCATGAAAAGAAAAATCGCTAAAAACCTGAATTTTTGTTACTCATATCGGTTTGAGAGATGAGAGAAATTTTGTGTCTCTTAGATTGGTTGGATGGTGTATGATAAAGTCTCATTAGGTTCTAACTAATGAGATGAGATACGAGGGGCGTAGATCAGCGCTAGAATACAAAGGAAAAGAAAATGGGTAAAGTAAAAAGGAAAAGAAAAAGAAAAACTCCACCTGAAATAATAAGCCCTCTGGCGGCCCAATGTCATTTCATGGGCATCTGCACTTTCTGCAGCGTCCCGGGTCCACTGTCCAGAGCCCATCGAAATCCCCCTCAAATAATCTTTTTCCAAATATTTTTGAAAAAAGAGAGGTTTAAAACCAGCTCAAACAAAATCAAGGACCCGCTAATAATTCTGCATTGAGGAAAGAAAACTGTTGGTTCCAAATCGAAGTTTCAAATATTATTATTATTATTGTTTTTTAAAAATACACATATTGTATTACATTATTATTAATAAACAAAAGAAAAGAAAAGAAAAGAAAACCACGCGACGTGACGCGAGCTTTCCCTTTCTCTGTCACCAGAGTCCTTTCCTCCCCCTCTCGTCGTCTCGGTCCCTTCTCCTTTCTTTTTCTTCCTCTTTCGTAGAAACCTTAGAATTCCAAAAATCCCTTTTGGGTTACGTTTGTTTTGAGTTTGGTTTGCCCTAGATCGGCATAGCTTCCTCGATCCCGATTCTGATCGCGTGTTTTTGGTTACAGTTTTGATTTTTGATTACTAACAATAAGTAACAGAGCTCTCTCTCTCTCTCTCTCTCTCTCAACCAGCTCCCACTCTGATGGCGGATGACGAAGATTTCCCGTCGTCGAGCGATGTGGAGGAAGAAGAGGGGGAGGACTGCTATCTCAGCTATCAAGATGATGCCCTCGAAGAGACTGTTCTCCAAGGGTTGGAGGACGGAACCGAAGAGGATGCCCACTGGTCCGTCTCTTCGGTGTGTAATGTTGGAGATCCCTTATCCCTGTCTCCTCTCTTTCCTTTTCTTTCTTTCCCAAGTTTGTTTGCTTTCCAGTATTAGAGCTAAGGTTAGGGTTTTTTTTGTGATGCTTGCCTCTGGTCCTATTGCTTATTTCACTTCTTCTCTTCATTCCAAATTATATGTGCTTTTCCTTTTAATTTAAGGGGATAGGAAAAAAAAAATCCCAGCTTTGCATTAACGCTTTGTTTATTTTCTTCTCCCTTTCAATTATTACCTATAAATTCGTGGTGGAATTTAGCTATGAGGATGTAGGACTTGGGAGCCTATGAGACTGTTGATTTTTTAAAATTTATTTATTTATTTTTTGGTGACTAAACTATGAAACTGTTGATTGATATGCTAAAAGTAGATGAATGTTTGGAATTGGAGCAATAATAGGAATTTAGCATTTGTAAGATTTATTATTTGGGAAAAAATTCAACTCTCTATGATCTGACTCTTGTAAAATGTCAATGGGATGCAGACATGTTTGAGATTATTGTAGAATATGGTGGAAAGGGAGATTTTTTTTTTTTTTTTTTTATTTTTGGGGAAACAAATAAAAATTTAGGATCTTTCCTTGCAGTTTGCTTATGATATGTTTATTTCATCTTGTACCCAATGCGATAGCTTGGAAAATCATACAGTTACCTCATTGGGAGCTAGCCGCCTCCTACAAATGATATAAATACTATTGTTGCTTTAGCTTTTCTCACGTGAATAGTATATTCTTACGCGGGCCTTACCAAACAAGGTTTGGGTTATTTCGGAAAATATATTCAACCAACTCCAATACTTTTACCAACATCCTAGAAGATTTCGCAGAACCTTTATCTCTTAGTTTTTGACTTTTCGGCTTTCGCTATTTTAAGCAGTTATTTCTTCTGGGTAATGAAGAACTTGTCATTCTTAATTATTGGTAATGAAGAATCTAGTGTTAGTAACAATTAATAAGTTAGACCAACTTTGTAAATATATCCTCAATATCGAAATCGAAGGGTTAAAATTCGAACAAGTTTGAAATAAAGTAAAAAAGTATAATTTGTTATAATTGGTAAAACTTTTTTTATATTAAAATGAAAAGTGTATCATATTTCCCTCATTTCCATTTTGGAGCATCTTAATCTTAAGTTTCCTATTTATTTAATTTATTGAAAAAAAATAATTACTGATTCCCTATTCGTCGAACCATATGGATCTATGTAGTAATGAGCAAAAAGCTGTTGAATTGGCCAATTTCTTGTGTGCACTAATTGAAGTATTTTCAACTGATACCGTATTCCTATGTTGTGGTTGAACGGTGCAATATTTTGAAATAATTAAGGAATTGATCCGGGAGGATTTTCGCGTATTTATTGAAAGGAATAAATGAAGAGGAAATAATAAATATTGACAAATTCTTGTCTTGTGTGGTCTAAGGAATAGAAAACCCATTCAAATTTTGGATAGTTCTAATTGTTAGTAGACTACTAAAAAGGAATTCTTGGAGTAAAAAAGAAATAAATATAGGATTTAACACACAGTTCTATGTGATTCACTGATTTTCTTTTCCCTGTAAGATGGTATTGATTTTGTGTGATCTGATGTTACCATTTGTTTCTATTGGACATCTGCAGGTTATTACCCAGGAATCCCTTTTGGCTGCACAGGTTAGATTTACTTCTCCTAATTTATGATGATTTATGTTGGAAAACAACTGTGCCAAATTGCTCAAATTTTGAAAATTTAAAATTCTGGTAGTGCAGAAGGAAGATTTGAGAAAGATAATGGAGCTGTTATTTATAAGCGAGCAGCATGCAAGGACCCTACTGATTCATTACCGGTGGGACGTGGAGAGGATTTTTGAGTTGCTAGAATGGAAGGGTAAAGAGCGGTTGTTTTCGGAGGCTGGAGTCACCATCATTGAAAACAAACACGTTGGCCTACTGAGTTCTTCAGCCATGTATACATGCAACATCTGTTTTGAGGATATTCATCCTGATGCAGTCACTGAGATGGATTGTGGGCATTGCTATTGTAATGACTGTAAGTTTCTCTCCTTGTTTTAAGTACAAAGCTTTTTTTCTACCTACGGAAGGTCCTGTAATCTCATATTCTCCAGGATTTATTTCTATTGGTAAACATTTATTTGACACCTTTCAAAATTGCTCATAGTAATGCGTTGGAGTTTGTATTTTGGTATAGTTTTGTTAAGTACTACCAAATTCTCTTACCTCAAATTGTTGAATTATTTATACTTTTCTAACTAAACCAAGTACCATTTTAACCTGTCAGGGTCGTTTGTCTTAGAAGCTAACAATTTTTCGGTGAAGTGCTTGGTTTTGCTATTTTTTATGAAAATCACACCGTATAAAATCCTGACTTTTTCCACATGCCATACTGACAAACACAGTTGCATGTGTAATCTGGACTTAGATTTTTTTTTTTTTTTTTTTTTTTTTTTTCTGTTTTTTTCATTGTGTGTGGTTATTCGTACTTGTGTAGACTTCTCTTTTTGCCTTCTTTTGCTTATGACTCAATATTTGGTTGTCTTGTCTTTTTGCTTCTTCAGGTTGGACAGAACACTTTATTGTCAAAATAAATGATGGACAAAGCCGGCGCATAAGGTGCATGGCCCCAAAGTGTAACGCTGTTTGTGATGAAGCCGTTGTGAGGAATCTGGTCAGTGCAAGGCATCCAGAAATTGCTGATAAGTTTGACCGTTTTTTGCTCGAATCTTACATTGAAGATAATAATAAAGTTAAATGGTGCCCTAGTGTACCACATTGTGGAAATGCAATACGTGTTAAGGGCGATATTTATTGTGAGGTGGAGTGCACATGTGGGCTTCAGTTTTGTTTCAGTTGCCTATCAGAAGCTCACTCACCTTGTTCTTGTATCATGTGGGAGCTTTGGAAGAAGAAATGCCAAGATGAATCTGAAACTGTAAATTGGATGACAGTTAACACCAAGCCATGCCCTAAGTGTCACAAGCCTGTTGAGAAGAATGGTGGTTGCAACCTAGTTTCCTGTATCTGTGGACAAGCATTTTGGTGATTACTTTTACCTTGACTCTGTTGTTCTTGCTTAATTTTCTGAATATATTACTATCAGATTGTACTTGGTTTTAATGATACGCATAGATGAGTTTGTTATCATTAAATCTCCATGGGAACAACAGTTATTATAAATCTTGTATATTTCAGTATTATCGACAGTATGCTATCTTTCTTCTAGCAATACATGACCTACATGGCCTATTTTTTTTTAACACATTAGAAACTATTGCAGGCAGTTGGTTTCAAAGAAATTCACCTAGACAATATCAAGGTTATTGCAGTTCCCGGTTCCCTATATCTCCATTGTAGCATAAAAAAACACAAATGTTATATTCTGAAGCTATATTTACTAATTACAGTTCCAGGTTCTCTATATCTCCATTATAACATAGAATATGTAGTTCATCATGTTGTTTTAATGTGAAATTATTCCATATTACAATTTATTATTCATTGTGTAGTTCATGTTGTTGTAAACTATTCCATGATTTCATAACTATTTAACTTTCTATGCATTATTGCCTACTACCTAGATAGTATATTACTATAGTAATAGGACACTACATATCCAATTTAGATTTCAAGACCCCAAATGCTTGCGTGTTGGAGTTGTGTACGCTTTCAAAAAATTCTGAAAATTGCATGTGGGCCACCATGGAGCTAGGCACTGCTTAACGAAACATATAAGAAGTTTTTTGACGTAAGAAGGTTGCTAAACTAGTAGAACCTAAATACCTCGTAAACAAGTGAGAGACTTCACACACTTGTATTATTTAAGGTTTTGAATTGAATTTTCACTTTCTTTTCTGTGATATACTTACTTGATTAGAATATTTGATTTCTATCATCAAGATCTTATTTTATTTTTCCCTACTTCTAGTAAATTTTATCCTAACGATTATAGGTTTTGAAGTGTATTATATATATACATGAGCATAAATACACACATAATTATGTTGTATCTCCATGTCTGACTTTGTCAGGATTTGTTGTATCTCGTGTCCATGCAGTGTTCGTGTTCTGTGTTTATGTCCATCATTCATAGGATGTAATAATGGTAAATCTTGAATGGCCAAATTCTCCATAACTTTTTTGTACGTGGATTGAGTTTCACTTGAAAGTTTCTCCCAGCATTCATCATACAAGAAATTTTCAAATCCTGAAAGTTTAACATCATGCATCATCTTCCATTCATTCCAGATTTTGTGTGGACCTGCATGTTGACCTTGGTTGCCACCTCTATTAGCATTCAACTGGTTCCTGCTATTGCATGATTAGACAATTCTGTTGGAATTCTCTAGCTACCACTTATATATCAGCTGTTGGTTCTTCATGGACACTTTTCTGGTTTGAGTTGAGTACATTACTATGGGTTAATCATTATAATATCATCATACGATATATAACGTGATAGACCATCTTGTTTCTCCATATGAAAATGGTTATGAAATTATTCCAATGTAATACCAGTAAGCGACCACATGATATAGACTTATCTCCAGATGTATTAGTGTACAGACTTTTATTTGATGTTTCGGTATGATGAAGGCAGTTGTCTTACAGTATAAATTTACTGAATGACGTTACGAGTTCAGGACTACTGGCTAGTTAGTGCTCATTGACTAAACTTCCACAGGAACTGGGTCCTTTACTTGGACCTGAGGGCCTTTTACCACTTCTCGGCTGTTTGAATTTGGCAACCACTCTGTTGTCTTCATCCATCTTTTTCTACTAAACACCACTTTTCTTGATGTAGGTTGCTTACTCTGTCGCAAGGGTTTATCAATGTTTATAGCAAATATCGTATAAGATTTTGAGATATCCGATATATGATATTCTAAATAATATAGGGGATATTGACTATATTTCAGATATTGCTGATATGATATGCCCGATCTTGCTGATTCTGATACCATAAGTCATTGGCCAATATCAATACCGATTCCGATATTTAAAACCTGTTTTTGTAGTATTTCTAATTTCATTATTGGCATAACTTGGTTACATTTTTTTATGAATGTGAAAAGGGGATATCTGGTTAAGCCCATATGTTGCCTTTCTTCTATAGAACTTGATCGAAATAACAGATTCCTTGTTGGAATTGTACTTAATGAGGTCTGCATGAATATTCTGTAGGATCTGTACTTTCAAGGTGAAATTTTAATGACTTGGAAACTTTAGGATCAGTAGTTCTTGTCAGTTATAATGTCACTTCTAAAAGATTTGGTGGTGATTGTACAGTTGGTTATGTGGCAGTGCTACTGGGCGAGAGCATACATGGTCAAGTATTAGTGGGCATAGTTGTGGCCGCTTCAAAGAAGACCAGGCAAAGAGGACTGAGCGTGCAAGGAGGGATCTTTACCGATACATGCATTATCATAACCGATACAAGGCTCACACAGATTCTCTTAAACACGAAAGCAATCTCAAGGACAGTATCCAGCAAAAGATCTCTATTTCAGAAAATAAGCAGTCTAGAATCAGAGACTACACTTGGGTGACAAATGGATTGAGCAGGCTCTTCAGATCTAGACGCATTCTTTCATATTCATACCCATTTGCATTTTACATGTTTGGGGATGAGCTCTTTAAGGATGAGATGACAGCACAAGATAGAGAATTGAAGCAAAACTTATTTGAGGACCAGCAACAGCAGCTAGAATCCAATGTAGAGAAGCTCTCCATGTTTTTGGAGAAGGAATTTCAAGATTTTTCAGATGATGAGGTTGTGGACACAATGAAGCATGTCATCAATTTGTCTAATGTTGTTGATAAGCTATGCAAGTTAATGTGAGTTGGTCCTCATAAGTTAGTTACAGATGTATTTGTCTGTGTGGTATACTGATGCTGTTTTAGCATTGCAGGTATCAATGTATAGAGAATGACTTACTGTATCCCCTCCAGCGTGCTCATGACATTGCTCCATACAAATCCAAGGGTCTTGAAAGGGCATCAGAGCTCTCAATTTGTTCGGATTCTGATCAAAGTTTGAGAAGCACGAAAACCAATAATGAGGACGGCTGCACACAATGGGACTCTATAGCTAATGGAAGTGGTATATAGTATCTTCAACAACTTGCCTTGTCTTTTCATTTAGCTAACTAGGCCATAGTTTCTTATGCATCACTCTTTTATTTATTTATTTACCTAATTTATCGTTTGCTCATCCTTTCACAGCACACCCAGTACCCATGCTTGCTTAACTTTTTGTTTGGAATAGATATGAAAGCATCACTTATGTTTTGTCTGTGGAAACAGGAGCAACTTCACTGGGAAAGCGGACTGGCCTTGAATTGCATGGATCTTCAAGTTCAGATGAGAGTGGATGCTCCTCCCAAAAACGCACTAAGAAAGATGGTCATGAAGATGCTTCCCTTTTTGATCTCAATGTGCCAGCAGAGGTGGTTGACAAGATCTGAAACATGCACACATTCTGCAACTGTACAGTTTTAACTATCTCAATAATAACCATAGAGAAGACTAAATTTCATGATGTTTCTGCTCAATTCCTTTTTCTCAGTTCATTTTGTTTTTATGAACTGGGAATCAAGATCCCAACAAATAGAAAATAGGACAAAAATATATATATATATATATATATCCTTTCATGTACGTATCTCCTGTCCGTGTTCTTGTGCATAATATCCGTGCAACCCATCCAGCCTTGTTAACTTGTGTGGTCTTCGTAAGCTCTAGGGGGTTTAACCAGTTTTGAATAGTCTCACCTAATTTTTGAGTCCTGGGTATCTAACAATTTGTTTGTGATGCAGCTAACCTTATGCTTATGATATGTCCCCGTTATGGCAATCAATTAGTTGTCGATACCAGCAACTAACTGATCAGAATGGGAAAGGGAATCAATTAGTTATCAATTAGTTCGTGCTACTAGCTTCCATGGCAATCAATTAGTTGTCGATACCAGTAACTAACTGATTAGAATGGGAAAGGGAATCAATTAGTTATCAATTAGTTCTTCTATGAGTGCTACTAGCTTCCATTCGAGGTGGATTGCTGTTTATGAACCGCTAGTTGAGCTGAGTGGCATCTGTACTCTCAACTGCATATAGCTTTCTTGTGCACCCTGCAATATATTCGAAAATCCTCCTGTAAATGACAATGGGAGTCCCCAAACTCAATGCTCACCCACAAGATGGAGTGTAAATGCCAAATTGAGCTCAGGCTAATTGGCAGGATTGGTTTAGTTACTAGCATGAAAAGCATGATGTCCACTTTAAGCACAAGATGAAGGGGCGTGTAGATGCCAATTGAGCTAACGTCCAACAACAAGGGTCTAGCTACTGTCCAACATACTGTACAAGCGTGTATACATACACGGGAAATCTGAATTTGAGAACATGAACTCGAAGGGGAAATCCGAATCGTGAATGTAGATATATGGGTGTGAATCAGAGACGAACAAAGTAGAGGCTAAGCTTCTCGGCCAAGAAGACATCCAGCAGGATTAACAAAATGGTATGACTCTGAGTCGGCAGAACCACCCACCATCCTCTCAAATCTTCCTCAGAGATGCTCTAATCTTCCACCGCTAGTATTTTTTTTTTTTTTTAAGTAAAATGACAGGTTAGAGCCCTCCGTATTCTATTAACAAGTAGATAATAAAATTACAGAAGAGTTAAAGAGTTCAATCACTTATATGAATAACCCTCATATTATATTAGTTCTTACATAAAATTAATACAAAAATACATAAAAAAAAAAGTCTGTAACATATGTCTCTCTCTATGAGTGTAAAGCCAAATATCTTCTCCAAACTGAGAAAAAGTAGGTCATGTGTTTGGAGAGCCTAAATCATTTTCTGACGAACCACCCGATATTTGTACTCGTTCCTCATCTGAAAGTATATCTGTCCAAACGGCAACGTCATACATGATTAGTTGAAAGCAATCATGGAAAGAATGAGCAGTCAAATTAAAAATTCTGTTATTTCTTTCCAACCAAACATTCCAACATATTGCCGCGACCAGTGTTCTAGACCGAATGGAAGGTCGGCTGTTGAGCCTCAATCTTCTCCAAATACTATTTTCTTCCTCCATGTTGAGGTTGATCTCTAAATTTCTTGCACAATAAATCCAGAAATTCTTAGTAAAGTTGCAACTCAATATTAGATGACTAGTGGACTCCCCATCCTTGTTACATAAGGCACAAAAATTTAGGCCTGACCAATCTCAACTTTGTAGCGTCGGCCATATGAGGAGGGCATTGTTGTGAACCCGGCAAAAAAACACAGTGACCTTAGAAGAGCATTTTATAGTCCAGATATATTTTTGTGTTTCTAGAACTGATTCCACATCCATAAAGTGACTATACGTGGATCCCACTGAAAACGCTCTATCTTTGTTCTATCTCCATAAGTGTTTATCCTCATATATTTCCGATGAGGTTATTTCACATGAAAGGGATCTTAGATCCCGAATTTGTATTTCTGCCGAAACCGAGAGCGGTTGACAGAGGCTTAGTCACCATCTTGCTCTCTCCTACTGAGAACAAACCAATACATCCTTGTTCGAGGAAAGTTCGAACGCTACGGGGAATAAGGTCTTGAGAGGTACTTGTGTGTACCATGCCAAAATATGATTCTCCGGCCATTGCCTAGTCTATATTCAAAATTTGGCTAGATTAGATGTTTAGACATAAGTAACCCTTTCCAAAACCCAGAGGGTCAAAGTGTCTTTCGACAATGCATGTGTCATGTGCCACTTTTAGGACAATATTTTGAGTACACAAGATTTTGGAAGGTACCTTCAGGACGTGAGATGAGATGTCACCACCATTTAGCCATTAGTGATAAGTTAAAAATTCTAAAGTTCAAAACTCCTAGACCACATGCCATCTTAGGTCTACAGACCTGCTCCATGAAATCAGATGGTATTTATTGAAATCGAATATACAATTATATAAAAATTTCTTTCTGATTCGGTCTATTCTGTTTCTAACCACATGATGGAAGCGTTAATAAGACTGTGTTGAGCATGACAACCCTTGAGAGTAAATTGCCTCTCCAACTCTCCAATTGGAGTCTTTACCATAATCTGATGTGGGAGTGTCCCGAACAATCGTAGCACCAATCAGGTGACACAATCCTTTGTCACTTCTCTCCTCCGTCGGAAGCCCACGCTCTTCCTCCTGAAGTTACACCGTCCACACGGCATGGCTGCCCACCCGAGAGCTGGCCTGCTGCTTGGCCATCGACCTTTTGGAAGCAAAGCTTCACCTTGTTCCTGTTGGTGTCATTGATCGCAGAGGATCAATGGTGCCGATTACAGAGGGGAGGAGCACACTGGGATCATGTGATCCCATAGCATGGGGATCGAGATGAAGGAAGACGATATATGAGCTTGTACGGCACTATTAACTAAGGGAGTCTACAGTCGAGAGGAGACCATTCTTCCAATCGATTGTCGATGTCCTTTGATTCAATATTCTGGGTTGTGGCCGTGGATCCGTTAGATTAATAGGAAAGGAAAGCAAAACAATATTAATTACAAGGGGAAGATTTTTATGTTCTTAGTTTTGTGCAAGTGAATACTTTGGTGATTACGTGAAGATAATTTCAACAAATATGATGGATAGATATTATGAGCATATTATTGTATTTGTTTTTTTTGGGGGGGGTGGTGTGTGTGTGTAATATTCTAATTAAATATGGGCGGTCATCCCGATCCTGGTACGTGCGGAGCGGAGTGGGCGGGCTTTTACCAGAATATTGTTGGAGGAAAGGAGGATTGGCTAGCGACTGTCAGAACGATCATAACTGAATGCAATTGCAAGCGCAATAGAATCCTTCCTCTCTGAATGCAACTGGAAGCGCAATAGAATCCGCCCTCTATGTTTCCAATAATTACACTCACCGTCCAGGAACAGGAAGTGTAAATTCCAAAAGAGCCCTCGGAGGCTATAACCAAGCACCGCATGCAGCAGATACAGTATGGGTAATTGAAAGGATATTTGTTTATATGGTTGGAGTTTCTTTCGAAAAGGGAACCGTCCGGTGAGTGAGGACTGAGGAGCCGGATGGATTAGATTGGTCTTCTGAGAGTGCGAGGTCGGGGTGGGTTCTTGGGATGTGATGTTACGGTGGTAACACTTACAATTACTGTCAAGTCGGGGAAACTCCGCACCAAATTTTACTAGTGAGCACCCCATACTCTAAAGTAAAGGGATTCTACAACATTGGGAAAATAGTGCTCACTAGTAAAGTATGGTGCGCATTTAGAATTTACTCAAGTCTTTAGAATTGAGTTGGGAAAAAAGCAGTAGGCAAAAAAAAAAAAAAAAAAAAAAAAAACAGAGAGAGAGAGAGAGATTAGGGTTTTATTTGTGTTTGGTTCGGGGGGAGAGAAGAGAGAGAGAGAGAGAGAGATAGAGAGAGAGTACAATTAGGAATGGAGGGAGAGGAGATAGGAATGGTGATGGCCCGAGCATCGGAGCTCAAGGCCAAGTTCACCCACCTCTGTATTCATCGATGCAAGGTGCCTGCTGCCTCCAATAAAGGAGGAGTTGGAGAAGGAGGAGGAGCAGTACGACCGAAAGAGGAGGTCTACGAAGAAGAAGATGGAGATGGAGATGGAGATGAAGAGAGCCTTGCAAGCATACGAGATGCCTTGGAAGCCCTTGAGCAGCAGCTCTCTGCATTGCAGGTCTCTCCTTTCCCTCCCTCCCTCCCTATTTCTTTCTTTTGATCAACAACGTCTCTCTTATCGTTTGTTTCTCGCCACCGCCCCCCCCCCCCCCCCCCCCCCCGCCCCCCCCCCAAAGATTTTCTTGAAATTGGGCTTTCTGAAGTAAATTGGGGTTTCTCAGGTTTTAGGGGAATTATTTATGCGAACTAAGACTCTCTTAACTTAGTTGGTGCTTGACTTGTGAAACTTCAAGCAATTAGAAGAAGAAAGGAATTTGGTACCACATCAACTTCCTTGCTTGTTTAATTCTTATTGGAAATCATTACATTCATAAAAATTTTCAGCTGCATGCTTGATGCTAAGAAACTATTTCTCAGCAAAGCGAAATATATGTTATAATTAATTAGTCTCTATATTTACTGTCTTGTTAGTTTACAATATCAACAAACACTTTGCATAACATTACTGCTGTCTTTTGATTAGCATCTAGTGGTGTCCTTGAACTTATTTAACATTCAAGTAACCCTACAACATTTACCCATAGGCATCTGAGGCACACCCACTAAGCTGAGTATTTATCATAATTTAAGCATTTTCCAAATTGCAATAGGCTAGGCTATGGACCATATGACACCATTAAAGATTTGAAGATAGTCTGGAGAAGAGAGGGGCTTGCTATCGGTCCAGGCACTTTCAGCTTGAATGACAAAGGAGCAACATTATAAAACCTCCATGAATCTTCTGGATTAAGGAAGTATCTAAATAGTGAATGATTATCGATATCATATAGGTTTTCAGAACTAAGGCACGAACAGAGAGGAGAATAAATTTCTAACTACACTGAAACTTGTGCACATTGGATCATTTATTCCCAAAAAGCAAGACCAGTAAGTAAAATCTTCCCTTCATCTAGCCATGTATGTGCTTATCCTAAAAAATTCACTTAAAAATGCAAGTTCTGTGGATACTGTTACTTTATACTCGACTTGCAAGTTCTTCTACCCCAACGATAACTACAAAAAATTTTAGTTATAACTTCCATTCATATAAGAGTATGTGTTTCAAATTCCAGTTAATGCCCCTTGTTTTTCTTTTTATATTGAGACTTAACCCCTGGTAAGTTTCGTCCTCTATATTTTTCAGTTTTAAGTAACCATGAAGTGAATCAGCTTGCCCTTTTGGCTGCTTACTTCACAGCAAAAATGGAAAGAAAAGAAAAGAGGGGACTATGTGATTTCTTCCTACTTTTAACCTTCATATATCAATGAGCCTTATGTATCACAGCCAACTTAGACTTGTCTGTTACTATCATGCATATAGATGTCTCCTCAACCAATATTTTAACCCCTTGGTGTGAGTCTTATCAATCTTTTGATGAGCTGTTATCTTACTTGTATTCGTATGTATTCAGGTCTGGTAATTTGTTTACCCAATGATTTTGATAGCTTTACAACATTTAATTAAATGTAATACACTCATGCCACTTTGTCCATGGTCAAGTATTAATTGCCAATGCATGAGACTGTAGAAATATATTTTAGACATCAAGTGTTGTTCTTGTTCCTTAATGCAGTCCCAACCTGAAGGATATTACATTTAGTGCTTTTGCTGCTCAGGGTTGTTCCTCCTTTTTGCTCATCAAGTGATTTTCTTGGCATGCTTCAAAAGAGATATTTGGCACACTAGATATTCTTTTCCAAATCATTTAGAGATATGGGGATCCCTAATATTTTCTACAAGTTCCTTTGCTTTTTCCATCGATTACATTAATAAGGGGAATTCTTCCTTTTATTACTTAACTATATAACTTCAAATTTTTTTTCTAACACCAATCTGGTATGGCTCATTACTGCATAGATTGCTTGTACATTTTGCCTAATATTTATGTGCTTTGTGATATTTGGTGATGGTCTTAGATGGATACTTTATATATTAAGTGAAAAGAAACTCCATTGTCCAATACACATCACGAATGGGCCTCACGCCCTTGGTACAAATAACATTTTGACATGAGTTCTTTAAAATGGCAAAGAAATGTGACCTTATAAGAGTGTGCTTTGGTGCCAAGTATTTGATGCTATATAGCTTTCTTTTTGACATATTTATGTCTGATACATGCCCAAATTTTGGTATTATATTATTATGGCTTTCATTTATTCTTTTTTGACATGTAGTGGATATATGCAGTGCTACTAATTTGAAATATCTGTTTTTACCAAGGCTTTAAATATTGGTCGATACTAATATATATCTCAAATATCATATCGTATTAGGTGTGGTATACTGATATGCGTTGCAGATATTTTTAACATTGTCGAAATGATACAGGTGATATTTCTATATTGGCTAATATTACCAATTTCGATATTTTAAACCTTGGTTTTCACCTTCTTGCTTCCAAGTAGTTATGGCACATCAGTTCTAGATTACTCAAGTGTCCTTCCAAGGCTATTCCTTGCAAGGATCGACTCCGGTGATAATCCGTGGTGTGAGATGTAGATTAAACACCTAATCCATAAACAATGAAAGTCTAGGATACATCTTATGCGATATTTGTTAGATAGTTGACATCAAGACAATAAACCACCTCTTAAGTAATGGCTGCTTTGTGTTATTTGACATGTATGTATACTATTTGATTTGAGCATCTAATGTGAATGTGTATCGGAAACATATCATTCGGTATCTGCTATTCGTTACTTAGAATCTTGCCTAGGATATTTGAAGTACACATTTGTTACATTTATTTTACTTATACCTTTGGTATATATGTGTATAAGAGAATCCTGGAAAGTTATGGATCACTTGATCTGGTTAATCAAGGAGAACGATGGCAGTCATCACTTGCGGTTGTTAAAGACAATCTGATGACATTGGTTAATCCTAGTGACTTTCTAGTCCTATGTGTAAATGAGATGTGGCTGCATATCACTTTATCTAAAGACTTTGAACCCAAGACTAGCCCTCTTGAGTTCATACATTTCTAGTTCAAAAACATGTCACTGTTAAAAGCCAAAATCGTTAGTTATCATTTATCATTTATCTTCTTCTGTTTAAATGAAATATTTTTAGCAATTTTAAATGCTTTGCTCATAATTATCTTATAGATAATTAAGTCACTTCACATGTTGAGAATCGTCTAATATATATCTGCAAGTAGAATAGGTTTATGTAATTCGTTAGTTTGCAGACCTATTTCATTTTTGTTAAAAGCATCTTCTTCTTCTTTTTTTCCGCCTTTTCATGGCTACTTGTGTTGAAAGCATCTTGATGAACGTTATCATCTAGGTTACCGGTAACCTTGTTGCAAAAAATGCTCTTTCAGTATATTCATGTCTCCCTTAGTGGTCATGAGCATTTCCTTCTAATCATTGCATTTGCCTTTTGTTTGGAACTTTTGAGACACTAGCTGTCTCCTTAATTTAATAGCTGCTTTGCTTTGTTGTTGGTTACGAATACAAACTATATAACCTATATTTATAAATCACATTGTGTAGTGTATGTAATTTGGTCCTACAAGGAATTTGCTTTACCGTGTGTTTAGATGTTCACCAATAACTATTGTGTTAGTAACTTTATATTTGCTTTGAGGATTGAAAGAAAAAGAGTGGGGGAAGGCTCCTTGTAATCTGACTTTCTCTAGTCTCTTTGGATATGACATTCAGGCTTTAGAACAACAGCAAAGGTATGAGAGAGAATCATCCCTGTTCCAGATAGACCGCAGCCGCAAGATATTACTTAGCAAAATTAAGGATTACAGAGGGGATAACTTGGAAGTTATTCATGAGGCCTTGACATTTGCTGGTGGAACCCTCGATCATGATAATGGCCTCCTCCTCCCTCCATACCCTAGCCACCTCCCTGACTTGTTCGTTATGGATGACCTTTATCCTTCTTCCCATTTCACTTCAAAGTACAAACTCACTCAAAATGGGGTGACAGGGGAGATATTGCAGGAAGCTAGTAAGAACATGAATGCATCAGAGGAGAAGCGGTCGAGCCAGCGCAGTGACAGAAACAAGCGCCAAGGTGTAAGCATCGTCTTTGGTCTGCTTGCCAAGTCAGTGCTGACATTCGTTGGCATCGCTACAGTTTTGAGCCTTGCAGGTTTCAAGCCAAAGCTGAGGAAAGATGGTATTCAGTTCAAGATCCAGGAGCTATTCCAAAAGCCAGCAGCAGGCAAGGAGAGACAGGCTCCCACTGAGTGCCCCCCAGGGAAAGTTCTGGTGATGGAAGAGGGGCAGCCACGATGCCTCGTTAAGGAGCGGGTGGAGATGCCATTCGACCTTGATGTGACTGCTCCAAAAATAAATTATGGATTTGGGTGAATATACTTACATAACAACTGGAGGTGTTCTGAAAAGTCTGGGAGAAGAAGGGCAGGGGATGGAAGCTTTATTTTGCTCATTCTGCCTCTCACTTGAGCAATTAGAAAATGGGTTTACTCCTGAACTAGTTTGCAGTTAGGCTCTGAGAATGTATAGAATGTGACATATGAATTATTTTTATATATCTGTATCTTTGGTTTACCATAGAGTACGGCTTGATTGAACCTTGGAGCGTTTTTTGATTGAATTATGACAGTATGGCTCTTCGGGGCCTGTATTCTGTTCGTGTTTGAGAATACTTTGCACAAGGAATCGGTTGGCCGAGTTTATTTTCAGATGCTTTTAAAGTTTGGGATGTGATATTTCAGTCTATAAAGTGCGTTGTTGCCTTTTCGGGGGAATATCATCCAGTTAAAGTAAATTTGGTCTGGCCAAAAGATAAGTGGAGAGTAAATAAAGAAGATTATTATTGTACTGACATGCATGAGACTGAGGGATACCTGAAGGTATCTTGGGCTCCAAATCAAAGTCATTGCTCTTGGTTTTCTCTATGGTATTTGGATTTGGATAGCCAAGACATCTCATTTGACATATCAGTCTACATGTTAAAATTGAAAATGGCAGAAACCGGAAACAATATCTAGAGTGCTTTCAGCAAGCCCCAGTAGTTAATAGTGGTGCCATTTTGTTTCTCTCCGAACGACCGAGTTTGGAGAGCTAGCTAGCTAAATAGCATGGCCTTCCAAGTGCAGTATCCGTTTTTGGCCTGTGTTCTCCTGCTCCTGCCCCTTCCTTCCTCTGCCATTTCCTTTGGTAAGCCAATGGATATACTGAACAACAAATCGCTTCAGAAGAAAGGGCTGATGAGCCATTCCTGCAAGCCCATACAAGGCATGAGCAGCGCAGCAGCGAGGGTGGCACCATTGATTATGGAACTTGATGCTTATGTCGAAGGTGATGGAGCTGGCAGGAAGACAAGACAATAACGTTTGCGCAAATGCAACCACTTCTCTAACGAACCAGAGCTTGTACGGATGGAACCAGGGTTAGCAACTTCCTGAGTGAGGGTGGTAAAGCTGCTGAAAGTAGTGAAGCCGGGGGGAGACCGGAAGATGTATTACAACTATAAACTCACTCTTCGTGCATGAAAGGGCACGACTGTGAGTATACAAACAGGTGGTTTGGAGCAATAAGCAATAGCTCGGAGATGAGTTGCTAGCGGGTGAGATGCAGGAAGCATCAGCAGACGATAGAGATGAGTAGGCAGATACCTTAAAGGATGCTACCAACGTCCAATGCCATGGCCATGGGCTAATGCTGATAGAGTATCACAAACTAGATCACCAGCTTATTGGAAGGGAGATAGAGTGCAGGGCAAAAGCCTTGATATATTAGTATGTAATATATGAATGAACTTGTGCATCCGCAAGGAACTTTTACGAGGGGAACTTCTAAATGGGCACAAGTTTTTTCCTAGTGAGCCCAGTTAAAGTTCAGTATAAATATCAAGTTTGCTCTCAAAAAAAAATTTCCATATTGCCCTTCTTTCCTCTCGTACAGAATTTTTTTTCAGCCCGTTCGGACTGTAAGTCCGAACAGCAGGGTGTCGTTCGGACTGTAAGTCCGAACGAATTTGGATCGTTCGGACTTACAGTCCGAACGATTCGAATTCGTTCGGACTGTAAGTCCGAACAATCCCCCGCTATTCGGACTTTCAGTCCGAACAGCGGGGTTTCGTTCGGACTGCCATCCCGAACAGTGGCCATCAACTCGGCCTCTGAATATTCCAGTGGTTAATTGATATATTTAGTTGTCATGAAAGTAACGGCAGTGTATGGACTTTTATTATTACGTATTTATATATTATTTTTGGAATTTAGGCAAGGAAGCAAGGAAACATACAATTAAATACGGATACATATCACCAACCCCATTGATACACCGATACATCAATCAGTGGATTATAATGATAAACTGACACACAATGATACTCCAGATACGAAAATATAATGATAATGCTGATACACAAATACACAGATACTCATGATACACCGAAATAATGATATAATGAAACATGAATACCCGATACATAGATATTTCGACACAACTATGATACAATGAAATAGTGTTTATATTAAAACGAGAAAAACCGAACAAGAGAGATCATTATATAGAAAAAACCATAAATTCAACATAACTTGATACACCGACACCTTGATATACCGACACAATGATACACTGATACAATAATTCACCGATATAATGATACACTGATACACAATGATACACCGATACAATGATACTCCAGATACACAAATATAATGATACTCCTGATACACCGATATAATGATACATTGATACGCCGATACACTGAAATAACGATACAATAACTGATACAATGAAATAGTGAAGATTATAAACAAGGTCCCCAACGTATAAAACGAACAATATATTATACAAATTAAAGAAATAAGATCAAATACAAACGTAGTGTATATATTATTCGAACAAAAAGCGACCAGTAGGGTTCATTATAAACAAAAACCATTTACTCTACAAATTCTTCAAAATGTTTGCAAAAAACAATTACACCAGCCACTTGAAGTTCCTAACATCATCCATATCAATACACAACTAATATAATCTAATCACTGTCTCCTTATCTTTCTTAGGGGTTGACGTCTGCTTCTGATTCGAGACATAATTGCCGTATCGGGTGCATTAGGATGCATAATGACCCGATCACGACGCCAATGTGATTCTCCTTCTTAGGTTCCGAAAACTTGGCAACCCCGTGAATATTCAAGATCTCCAACCCATTCAGTATGGCGTTGACCTTCGACGGGAGGCTCCGGTTAGATGGTCCGACACTGATGTGAATGGTCCCGAGGGGTTTGAATCCGCAACGAAATCAATGTAGTAAGGCGAAGCTAAGGATAAGATCTGTGATGAGAGGTCGAGGTCCGTATAGACAGAGTAACCGTTTATGTAGACGTCGAAGTAGAGCTCGTAGAGAGCTTTGCTGACTATATCACAGAAGTGCATCCGGACGAGGTATCCATGGTCGGAGTTAGGAACAGGAAGGGCCCAAGTGAGGTTAAATTTATCGGCGAAGGAGGAATTGCCTGTTATCGGAAAAAAAAAGACCAACAATAAACTTTACTGTAATATCTTGTATCGAATGAATATATGATGAGTTTTCAGTTCATATTTGCTTATTTCTCAAGCTAAATTAGTACTAAATGATGGCCAAAACTTTAAATGAGAAATTGGTGAAGTTTATTCAAGAACAATGTCATTCTCTGAACTATTATAATCTAAATTTCTGCCAAAGGTAGTGATCACAAATTTTGCTCAAAATAAAAACAGATTTGATTCTTCAAGACAAAATTTCAAAATTACCAGTCCAGCCGATCTCCCGGCACGTGCCGTACACGCTCGCCGGCGTCATCTCCGGCGTGGCCCCGCCGTTCGGATACTGAATCCTCTCCGAGAAACGCACCTCCTCCCCGCTCCTTCCCTCCACAAACCCGTCGTCATCGGGCACCCAAGTCCTCCACAGCGTGTCGTTCTCCGGCGGCGGAGTGTGGCTCGGCGGCGACGGGTTTGGAGGAGATGGCTGCGACGGATCTTTTGAAGAAAAGGGTTTTGAGGTGGAGAGGAAGTGAGGAGAGAAGATGAGGAAATGAGGGGAAGTGAGGGGGGGCGCGGAAGAGAGAAGAAAAAGAAGAAGGAGATGGGTGCGACGGAGGTGAAGATGAATTTTTTGAGGCGGTGTGGAGAGGGAGATGAAATATACTAAAGGATATTTTGGGAATAAAACTGTGCTCACTAAGAAATTCTCTCCTTTACCTAAATGAAACTGGGCTCACTAGGAAATCTGGGCTCACTAGGAAAAAACTTGTGCCCCTTTAGAAGTTCCCTTTTACGAGGCTTGAATAAATTAACTAAATGGGCTTGCTAGCTCTGCTAGATCCAATTTCGATCCATTCTTACTGCTCTCTCTCTCTCTCTCCCCTGTTCATTGATTGGAAAATACTACTGTCGAGTCCGATGACTAAAAGGGGGAGTTTCTAGATGGGCACATTTTTTTTTTCCCCTAGTGAGCCCACTTTAGAAGTCTATATTATTTATCACTTTGTCATTTTTTCTTTGGTCAAAACTACTATTCCTTCACTCCTCCTTCCTCCCATCCCCACCTCTCTTTCCCGCGTGAAAAGAGTGAACAGCAGAAGCACAGCGTGAAAACAGTGAACAACAGAAGCACAGCAGAGAGAGAAAGAGGGAAAAAAATTCCATTTCAGAGAATTCAAACTCTATTCATCTTTATTTTTAACTCTTTTTAGGAAAAAAATACGGCAATTAAAGTCTACATTTACTTTAAATTGGTTCTCTTATTGTGAAATCCTAGAAAATAGGAAAAAAAAAATTCTTTCATGGGTCCACGGGGCCAGAACTGTCTGGCCCCCTCCAGTCCGGACCAATACTCCCTATCCGGGGTTGCTAGCTCGGACGCAGCGGCTTCATCCGGGCTGGCTAGCCCGGATCGGGGTCACGAGAGCGAAAGCGAGACATTATTCCCAAAATTTAAGCTTTCCGGACAAAATTGATCGAAGACAGTGCTAAAAATCCCTATCTTAGATCATTAAATCATCAAGATTTATAGCTTTAGCAGGAAAAAACCAAGAAATGTTCATTGCTCCACGTCTAGGGAAATTTAAATGCATACGATAAAAGAAATTCAACAACAGAATTTCATCCCAATCTCCAAACCATCACAAAATCGCAACTCAAACACAAAACAAGTGCTTTTCTTAAAAAAAAAAAAAAAATGCATTTTTAGGGCAATCAAAGATTTTTAAAAAAATCTAAAATTAAAATTGTAAAGAATTGAGACATATAGAGAGAGGTTGAGGTCACGCACTTTGACTATGATGCGCTTCACATCCTGCATGAACGACCTCGTGAGTACACAGCCAGAGGCCCAGATCTCGCGACACGTCGCAGTTGGATTCGCCTCCTCTCTCGCTTCTTCTCTTGTGACCCCGATCCGGGCTAGCCAGCCCGGATGAAGCCGCTTCGTTTGGGCTAGCAGCCTCGGACTCTGAGTGTTGGTCCGGACTAGTTAGCCCGTATCTCAGTTCACTTTGTATGGAAAAATGCAAAAAACTCAGTTCAGTTAACAAGGAAAAAATCAACATAATTACTTCACCAAAATTAACCAAAACCAAACAAAAAAAAAAGGGCTTTCTTCGCTCACAAAAAAAAAAGAACTTTCTTCACTCACCAAATTGAATATTCAAACTATTTTAGGTTTAATGAAGGAGGAGAAGGTGGAAGAGATAGGTTGGGAAAGAGTGGGAGATGGTGAGGGTAATTTTGTTAAGGAATGGATTTGGGAACGGTGGGAGAGAGAGAGGAAGATGGTAAGGGCAATTTGGGTATATAGGTGTGCTCACTAGGAAAAAAACAAGATTTTTTAAAAGGAAAGATGTGCGCACTAGAAAAAGTGGGCTCACTAGGAAAAAACCTGTGCCCATCTAGAAATTCCGCTAAAAGGGCTGCTTTACTTGATAGTAACTCCTCCTATGCCCATAGTTAATTGTTTCTCCTGCTAGGTTTCCTCTCTTGCACAAGTGCAATACATAAGAATTTACTAGGGTTTTTTTTTCTAATCAAAAAAAGAAAAAAAGAAAAAAGAAAAAAGAAAAAATAAATTTCATAATCTTATAATTCATTAGAATAAGTTTTAGAAGCAAGGTATTCCCTATATTTAAATATTATGTCCTTGCTCCTAACTTCAACATCGATTAAAGTTTGTGTTCATTAAGGGGAATGTGAAATGAACTTAATCTCTTCCATGGATATAATGCAATCGGCTTACTCTGTATATGCGTATATGGATAACAAAATAGACTTGCTGTTTGAGATGATAAGAGTTTCTTTGGGGAGTCACTCCTCCCGGGATAAGATGTACGGTTCGGGGGTCTGGGCGTCTGCTTTAATGATCTCCTTGCTGTCCTCGTTTTCCTCCAGCTGCTGCAGTTAACAGCCCCAACTCCGTGAACATTCATTTGTGTGACGACAAAAATTTCCATCTCTCTTTAAAGAAAAACCCTCCAACACTTGTCCCTCTCTTCATCTACCCTGTATTTTGTATTCTCTTCTGTAGTGTAAATTGAGTTCTAACCATGGCCTCTTCTTCAAGATCTATTAATTCAGTCACAATATTCAGAGATAAGTGGGGCCTAGGGACATCTTTTTGCCTTTGGAAACAAGGGGTACCCATGATTGCTGGTGTTACCAATAAGCAAAGTTGAGGGTCGCATAGAGCACTGTAGAAAACACTCGTAGGCAATTCTTCAATTCTGAAAACTACGAGTCCACAAGTGGGAGAAATTCTGAATATTTTTGGTAGGCGTGGATGCAAAAGCAGAGCTGCAGCAGGAGATTGTAGATTGAAGGAAAACTAACTCAGCCTTTGGAATTTCAATACTGTGTCCTGGAAAAGAAGGAATGCATGAGGCAAAATGAAATAAGCCCGCTTAGAAGAAAGAGACGACATGAACGATGAGATGTTTGGATATGAGATTAGGAACCAAAAAAATATATGTTGTTTTATGCTAGTATCTCTTGCAATGAAACATTAGTTGCTTCCATGTACTGAAAGCTGTTCAAGGTTTAGAGGTACATTTCCATCACAAACATGATTCTCATTGCTCCTCCCAACAAAAGTTAGATGCTGGATGCAGAGGCAATGGGTGCAGAGGCGCAGCAGTTGTCTTAACCTTCCCAAACAACACAAAACTGTCCATAAAATTAAGGATTGCATTCTCCTGTCCATTATTATCTCATTATGAGAAATATAGTAACAGAGTAATATAGTAACAGAGTGAGTTGCCATGCATACCAATCATCTCGGAACAAGTTGCTTAAGAGAATACAAGGGGAACTTGAGGACAGCATGTTATTTGGGACTAGTTGCAAAGTCACAACTCAAAGCGCCTGTTTCCCAAGCATGTTTCAGGTTTCAACTATGATAAAATGAAATACATGTTCTACCATGATCATCTTAACGAAACCAAGGGTAGGAATCATCATCCACTTGATTCTGCAAAACACATCTCAAAGAATGAACAGAATTATATGCGGCCATGATTTTATGTCAAGAAACTAACAGATTTCAAGATATCATCCATCAAAATACTGAATTCCAGTCTTCACATAGTAGCTTAAAGTTAGGATAGCACACCCCTAAAACTGAAGTTGTTCCAAACTGAAGGAACAGTGCTATGTGCAATCGAATACCACCCAAAAGAAAAAAGAAAAGAAAAAAAAAAAAGAGTTGAATTGCCACAGCCTAATATCACAGCAAATTAACAAACTATTATTACAGAAGCAATTTATCGCTAAAGAGCACAGATTTCACTAGAAACATTACCTGCACCTGGATGAAGAAGAATAAGCTCCCTAATAGCAAGTACAGTAACTAATACACCCTACAATCCAACCACTCAAATTTAAACAAGTACTATCAAACAGTTCACATACCAAGCATAAACCCTGCTACTACTTGAGAGGGAGAAATCAATCATTCTATGACTACACTAATATTCCATTTTCACAAGGGCATGGGGATTCGGAGGCACCTCTGACATTGTTGGTAAATACTGGAGCCAGTCCTTGGTACAGAAGAGGGCCTCCACCGTCTCAGGGCGCAATGAACTCCTATACTCATCAAGCACTCTGCTACCAGTTCCTGTGCCAAATATGGAAGAACCAGGACTTACCATGGACATCGGAATGGCCAGAACGTCCCGAGCCATCTTAGAAAGTGTCGGATACTTGATAATATTAAGCTTCCACCAGTTCAAAATATCAAACTCCTGGATTCTTGGCACAAGGGCCTCTTCCAAATATTGTTCTAGCTCTGGCTTTGTGTTCTGAGAGACGGCCATTTCAGATATATAAATATCAAAGTCAAGAAGCCCATCAGCAGAAGACATAGAGGCAGATGCCGGGGTTGAAGGTTGAGTGCTATCATTGCCATTCATAGTATTGTTTGCTTCCCCTCCTTGCTCTTCGTACGCTGGGGTCAAGGGAAGCGGCTGGGCGACATACTCATGATAGAGCTCATGAATGGCATCATTAACGACCTTGATATACCTTCCAGCGTCGTCACCGTAGAGTTTTGAAAAACTAAACTCGATAAGCTTCATCTTAAACCGTGGGTCCATAACTACTGCAATTGCCAAAACAAGACTGCAATCTTTCCAATACTTGTCGAACTTCTCATGCATCTCTGTCGCAATGCTGCTAACCAGAACATCCTCATTTAAGATGGCATGCGTCAGTTCCAACTGGATCTTCCATGCTTCCTGGAAAAATATATTTGATGTAGGATCAGCTGTTGCCATAACAACATTTGCAGAGTCGAACAGAAGCTTCAGAAAAGAGCACACTACTTCCACCTTCCTCCAATCTTCTGTTGTGGGTGCCTCATTGTAGTGGTCGTCGCAAGTTTCCAATACAGTAAATGCTTGCTTATACTCCAAGGCAGCAACCAGCATGTGATATGTAGTGTCCCACTGCATTGCAACATCAAGAGAGAGGCTCTTTGTACTTGGAATCTCGAGCTGGAGGGCAATCTCAGCAAATTTTTCTTCACGACCTGGAGATGCTTTGACAAACTTCACACTCTCACGAATATTGTAGATGATACCATGAATAGAAGCTATCACATCCTGAGCTACCACATTTAATATATTGGCGTAACAGCGGACAACAAACAGCTGACCTTTGAGCATGAGCATGTTCTTGTTGGAAAGATGATCTCTGAGATTGGCACTGTAAATATCATGCGACGAGCAGTTGTTATCCAAAGTGATAGTGAACAACTTGGTCTTCATATTCCACTCTGAAAGGCTTATCCCGATGACTTCACTAAGAGCATTCTCAGAATGAGGGGATGATACCATCATGAAGTTCAGCATTCTTCTGTGCAACTTCCAGTCGTTGTCAATGAACTGTCCATTTAGGCACACATAGCCAAGAGTCTGACTAGTTGTCCACAGGCATATTGTGAGGCTAATCCTTCCAGGCAGAGTTCCAAAAACATGCATCAGATTCTGCTTTTCCTTCTGATACACTGAGAAGATTTCTCCTTCAATCTCAAGGAAGCTTGGCATCCTAAACCGGGGCTGGAGACTTTGAGCAAAAGCCACAACTGCAGGCTGCTCAACCATGTGAAGTGGATACTCGTGGACAATGATCATCTTAGCAAGATTTTCACAGCTCACATCTTGGTCAAATAGGGAATTCAATGTAGACCTATAACGCCTTCTAGGTGGATCAGTGGTATCTCCATCAATTTTCAAACCTGAAGCAAGTGCAAGCTGTCTCCTCCCTTCACTTTTTATTTTGGGACACGACCCTAAGGCTATATGTCTCTTAAGATGGCTCGTACCTGCTATTTTCGAACCACTGCTGTATGCAAATGTTTGCTTGCACAGTTTGCAGCAAGCCCGTGTGCATCCGCCAGCCACAGCTTCAACAGTGAAGTGTTCCCAAACCAACGACTTCTTTCTTCTTCTCTTGGATGTTGGTGGTGTCGGAGTTGGTTCAGCTGGTTCTGCCATTTCCAGAGTGAGTTGCTGTTCATTATCACTGGCCTCACCCATGTTGAATAAAGAGAGAATTTCTGCTAGAAAAGGACCACATCCCCCCAACCCCCCCAAAAAAAAAAAAAAAAAATTACTACACTTTCAAAAAATATAAATGCAAAAAAGAAGAAATAAGAGTTATTTCCAAATACAATCAGCAGAAAAGGAGAAAGTGAAAGCAGAAGAGGAATTAATCCACATTATTTTCAGAATAGGAAAGCTTCTGAGGTTGAAAAAGACGTGGGAAAACCAAGCATTGAACCTTCCGCGTACAAAGGATTAACAAGTCACATGCAAATATTAAGGAAAAGTATCAAGTTTAGGGCTAAACAGTTTATCCAAAGATTTTAGCACCACATAAACATGTCTAAAGACTCCATCATTGAAACAAGAAAAGATTTGGGATTAGACAGTTACATATTCAAGAAGAATCCAATATCGTAACCAAAAAGGAAAAAAAAATGTAAACAAAGAACGTTTAAAGATCCCAAATTAAATCAGTCCAAACAGAAACCATCGAAACTTGGTAGCAGAAGATAGGGCTAATAATTTACAAATGTGGTTCCTTTTCATTATAAGCATGAGAACAAATTACTATTCAACCATTTGCCAAGTGAACAAATTCATAGCCATTATTAACACATATAGGATTCATACGGTTGAACCAATACCCTCATCTCATTATGTTACTTATTAGAATCAAGCATTTGAATTTTGGTTATTGTTAAAGAATGGATACTATTCCTCCCTCTTATACTGCCCCCATATGACAGAAAGACTAAATGCAACCAATAATATGTCACAGCTTAGACCAAGAAACCAAACAACATGCAGGTAAACACTGACCAAAAAAACATAATCTGTTCATTTGAGTAGCAGGGCATAGACCATTTACATGACACTAATAACTAAATGTGAGTGATACATAAAGGCCATAACCCCCCAATTCATATGAAATTAAGAAAAGGAATATTGGATACAATCAATAAATGATTTCAAGATAAGCCAAGCATTATCGACCTCCTAAACATACTAACAAGCAAGTTACCATCTTCCACCTCTCCCTCACTGTCCCCGATGTTAATCAAGGTTTTAAATACCCGAGAGGCATCCGGTATTGGCAATATTTGCTAATATATCCGACAATATAGATATGATATGTCTGATAATGTTATCAATTTCTGATACTGCCGATACAGAATCCAAGATTATAAATACTGCTCTAAATATTATGTCGAAGTTTTTCTTTATATTGCTGATCAAACTAAGATACAAGAATATATATATTCTTAGTGTTATACCGAGAGCAAATCAATAAAATAATGTTAGATAACAAAATAAACAAGCTCACATATCATAGAAGCAGCACTTAGGAAAAAGCCAACATTAATATGCAAAAAAGGAATTTTCACAAAGCAAGCACATGCAAAAAAATAAGTCATTTCTAAATGATGCTATCAGCACCCTACTAGAATTCGTCCAGATATAAGTATCAGCATTATCTTTTATTAAGTAAAAGGATTAAGCAACAAAAAGAAATATGGTACTATAAAGATTATATCTCCTGTAGCTTGTAATTTTCCAGCAATTTACGCTTTGCTAGTTTAGATCGTCAGATGACAACAACAATCATTGACTGATGTGAATAAGATTCAAAGAACAATCTATAGAAAAATTTATGTAATGCCCCAAAATTCAAGTTAGAATTAGGAGCAGCCAAACCAAGCTAACAATTCTTTAAAATGAGATTTGGCCGGTTGTCATGCTCCTAATAATACTATATGTATTGTGGGGCCTTTGTCATGTCCCCAAATCATAAACATATATAAATGAGGACGCACATTTTGTTGACCAGATTAGGTTTTAGTTTAAACAATCATCAATGGAGTTAAAATCAAGAGAGTTAGATTTTCAATACTAGTATACATGTTGTACGCCATAAAATCATAAATGATTCTTTATTATGCTTTTTCAATAAAGAATTACAATTTCAACGGTTTTCCGTTTACAGAATATGAGGAAAATTTAATTTCCTCTTTATTTAAAACTGGGCTCTAGAGTAACTGTGGAAGACGATCTTGCTCTCCGTTGACACTCTGTATAAGATTTTTAGTTGGCAGGAGTTTCGTAGCACTAATAACACCAACACTTAGATGGAAAATGGCTCTCTCTGTAATATTATCTCCAGATGCCTTTTCCTGCTTAAGCTTATACTATTTATAGATATTTGGAGACTTTTAAATTGATGTAACTGTTCAACTGTTGGCCTTCACGATCTAAAAATTAATTTCTCGCCTTTTGGTCCAGTAGATTTATATTAAATCTCCAAAATTTGTAACCGACGTCTTTAATCATCTGGATCGTAACTGAAAAGCAAAACACGAATCTCAAACTTTAGATTCACAGTTCTTTTAGACTGTCACTTGAATGCAAATCTCAAACTTTACATTCACAGTTCTTTCAGACTGTCACTTGAATGCAAATCTCAAACTTTAGATTCGTAACTTTGGTGTGATTACAACTGGAATGCGGATCTCAGACTTTAGATTCGCAACTCTTTTGGATTATAACTGGAACGCAAATCTTAGACTTTAAATTCGTAGTTCCTTTGGACTGCAACTGGAATGCGAATCTAAAACTTTAGATTCGCGACTTTGTCGGACTGCGAATCTCAAACTTTAGATTCGCGACTTGGTGTTTAGTAGCTTGCATGGTATACTTGGACCCATATTTGAGTGCTGCTGGAGATGGTTTTTGCTCTTTGAGACTTTAAAGTAGAATCGCGACCTGGACTTCGCGTGAATTATATTTAGTTCTAGTCATGAGCTAAGAAGTTAACTGAAATCGCGATCTCTTTTTGATTGATGATTAGTTTATTAGCAGGACCCGCCCTTCTATTGAAAAGGGGTCATCTTTGCCTTTTATGTGATTTCGTGGGCCATACCACGATCTCATACTTGAGTCGCAGATTAGATCTGCATTTTAATGCTACTTTAAGGGTCTGCACAGATCATTCTTTTAAAATGCGACTTTGTCGAGCTCACTCTTGTTAGCTCAATTCGCGGATCTCTCTGGCTGAATATCCGCGTTTTAGCTATCTCTGAGAGATAAAATGCGACAACCTGAAAATCGCGTTTTAGCCTTTTTTTGGTTTCGAGGCGCGAATCTTTTTATGACAGATGATCCATGTGTTAGCCATTTTAGGCTTTAAAATATGGATCTCTCTTTGATGATCCATGTGTTGGCCATTTTAGACTTAAAATATGGATCTGTCTTTACTTAATGATCCACATATTATTCATATTAGGTTAAGGTTCTCCAATGTAACGGTGGGAGATGAGCATATTCCCCATTGATAATTTTAACACTAATCTCTTGGAGTTGAAATAATCTTGCATGGCTTTGGAGATGAAAGATTAGAACTCTTTAAGAAATAAAAATCTCTAGATTTGAAAGAGTTAAAACTCTTTAAGAGATAGAAATCTCTGAATTAAGAAAGAGTATAACTCTTTATAAAATGAAAATCTCCATTCTTCTTATACTAGAGGTGGATCCTCTCATAGAGGTGTGTGAATCATCTCCTCCGGATTCCCTTCTTTTCTTCTTTAACCTTATTGGCTTTTATAAGAGTTTTGGGATTTAAACCCTCATTAAATTGGAGATAATAGAGGTGTAACTCCCATTTTTATTTTCAATTAAATGAGATGTAATCCCCATTTCAAAAGTGTAATTCTCATTTTAATTTTCAATTGAATGAGGTGTAACTCCATTTTAAACCACTCATTAATGGGATGTAACTACCACTTTAATTGGTATTCATACATGATGATTTTTTTTTTTTTTTTTTTTTGTCAACACTTGCAACAGCTGTGAACATTATGGATAATTAGTAGTTAATGAGGTTTAAATGTTTAGCTCATAATGTTACTATATAATTGCAATAACTGCAGCCAAAAACATGATGAACAGTACCATGCAGACTAACATACTAACTGATCATATCCCAATTAGATAAGGAAACCTACTGCTACAGTGCTACTTTATCAGTATCTCTATTTCATCTTATAACCAACTCCGTTATAAAATTCCTTCTAGTCAATATGGAGGAAACCATAGGCAGACAGGATAGCATCAGAAAATAAACTGGGCTATCAGCAACTTGACACAAGGGATGAAGCAAACTAAACTGAAAAAACCAACGAATCAGCCAGTTCTGAAATCCAAAGTCTCTATCACATTGACAACCAAAAACATGTTAATAATCGAGTCTAGACATGGGTCAACAACTGCCAAATTACAAAAGCTACCATTGGTCTATTCTTCATTCATCGTACTAGTTTCTCAGAATAATAATTTTCCTTGTCTATTTCTCCTTTTCAATTTCTGTTGTTAGCCCCCTCTCACCATATTTGTTATTGCCATCTAAGAGGAATTCTAGGTAAAGCTATATAAGCTAATGAAACTAAATGTGGATTGAGCACTAATAAAACATGAGATGCATATGATAAGAGATCAGGAACTAATATTCAAAGACACATAAAAATTGTCTATTGATTTAGAAATTAACCTCAAAAGAGAGACAAACCAAGCATATTTATGGAAGAATGGCATAGGCCCAATGCAAAACCAAATTGTTCTGCAAGGATGACCGACCCATATGTTTTAATACGCAAGGCATAAAGTTATCCATGTTACGAGTGAGAAACTCATCAAGCATACTACCAAAGTTAAAACCTTACAGAACTAACCCAGATCATGTTAGCTTTCAGATGCCACTCATTAAGGAGCTACTGAGTATGTTTCACGAAACAAATAAATGACGACGGTAAAATGATCACATGTGCATCCAACATCATGCTTATGATAACACATGTGCATCCAACATCATGCTTATGATAAAGGTGCCCCCGTGAAGAGAGAACAACGATAACTTGATGAAAAGGAACACTGTTCAGGCAATATTATTACAGAGATACTTTAAAAGTTAACAGAAGCTACATCATCACTTATATGTTAAGAATCATGATGGTTTATAAGATTTCTTGATCCAAGTATCATGAATAACTACCCTAAACAGCTTGACAATCGAGTAATTACCAAATACTTTTGAGTAATCACCCTAATCGCTTGTGTGCCCGTATTTACCAAATAGCTTCAGAAACTACCCAAACCGCTTGAGTAGTAATTACCACAAGTGTCGGTTTGGAAGTGGAACTCAGGTAGATATGAAGAATTCCCAAGACAAAAACAGACCTGGCGAGATGATGCAATTCCTTGGGGGTCTTGATGTTGTCACACAACAAATAGAAAAGAACAAGCATGGTCTGCTATTAGATTTTACTGGAACAATTTTAAAGTAGCAGACACGTAATAAAGAAACAGAGGCCAATTAGTTAAATAAAATTGTTAATCAATAATTAGTTTCTAATATAAGTTCATTTAATTGGACCCAAAAGATCCTCTGAAAACATCCTCACCTACGTAGACCAGTCGAAGCCTCAAACAAAAAAAAAATTCAAGAAACTATCCATCTCTACCCTAATTTAAGAAACCAAACGCCTAAAATACTTAAATTGATCCCAAAAACCAATTAGGGTTTACATTTTCCTCTTCGTTCTATGGTTGTTGGTTGTGATTTCGAAACCATATCGACAGAAAATAAAGAGATCTAAAAAACAAATAAATAAATAAAACAAAGAGAAATCGAAATTAGATCTAATCTAAACAAATATATAATTATAGAAGAAAATTTAAAAAAGAAAAACTGAAGAAATATCTCGCGGAGTCGGAAAAGTCGAGTTTAAGAAAGAAGAGAGTAAGGGTCTCTAGAAGCGACGAGGGGCTTTAGAAGAAGAGAGGAAATATAAAATACCAGTCAGACGGTGTAAGAGATGTGCTGATCTGTTATCAGGTCGGAGAGAGACAGATCCCAAGAGGCCTGCAAGCTGTGGATCGTTTCACCAAACGGGGAGGAAAAAAAGCCCTAGAATTTTTTCGGAAACGGCTGATGGGCTGATATGAGATTTGGGTTGGGTTTTTCACGGGAAACCCTAAAAGGGGGCGGAACTAAAGAAAGGAGAGGAGAGGATAGGGAGAGAAAAATATTTGGGGCAAGAGTTGTTGTTTGGTTTGTTGTTTTAAATTGAGTGGGCTATGAAGCCCAATGCGTTGGGCTTCTTAGACTCGGAATGAGACTTTTGATGTATCCACGTGTACGGTCCTTATTAACCGAGAGGGCCAGCCTTTCAAAACCTTTAGTTAGAGTCGGGGATCAAAGACTGTCATATTCTGCTCGTAGAACGACTCTTGTTGGGTTGAATTTTTGAAACCACTGGCAACGCCTAGGCCTGGCCCTCGACATATATTTGTACTGGGCCTACATTACATATGAGCCTGGCCCTAGTTTGTTTGGGTTGAAAGGTAATGCGCAACCTTGGTTGGTGCTACTAATAGCCGGCTTGGACTTGGACTTTGGCTTAGCCTGCATCACCTCAAAATCGTGTCGCCTTCTCCTGCAGTAGAGATGAGTGTGGATGCCTTTATTTGCCTACCAAGCACGACTCATACGGACAACCACATTTTTTTTTTTTTTTTTTGGCTTCATAGCTTCATAGCAAGTGGATTCATGGGTTTGAATCATGTCATCGTAGGTGCAGAAGTGAACTTTCGAATTGCAAGGTCCCCCAAAAGGGTATATACTTACAGAGTGGCTTGAAATCACAATCTAATAAATGGAGGCTACTTAGACTAAGTCTAAGTAGTTTTTGAAGATAGACGGGCTGAAGAACTTCTCAACTTAAGAGTAAGATGAATGATTGTCTGCTGAAAATCTTCTCAACTTCGGTATATTCTATCCATTATTCTGACCATATAATGGATTATATGTACAAAATAAATCGTTTTTTCAATAATAAAACAAATAAAACATCTTGATCAATAATAAATAATTATTTAAATTACATAATTTTTTACAAATAGCCTATTTTATGCATAAAAATCATAATTAATAGTTCGCAATATCTACACATCCTTTATGTTGATATTTAGAGATACCTCTGTAGCCAACTTAATATGAAGGCACCTTCTATGTGTGTAGATACATACATGCTGCATGCTAACGTGCAATACATATGTGTGCATGCGTGCATTTACGCGTGCGCGTGTAAGAAGTAGCACTTGAGACACTTTCACCGGTCGGGCAAACTCTTGCAGCTTGCCATCTAACAGGACACGTTTGGCCATCATAGTGACAATTGCTGCTTGCAAGAGTTGCAGTTCCCCATGTCTAGGGTTGGCAAGTGGGTCAGGCATGCCGCCCGGCTTGGCATATGTCCGACACGGCTCGGCTCACCCGAGCCGGGGTCACCCGTGCCTGGCACTCGGCCCGTTTTTCTTTTTTTTTTTTTTAAATCCGATTTAGCCTTTATGGGGGTTTTTGCAATTTTTTTTGCACAGAGCCCCCCAATGACTATATTTATAGCCGTTGAGATGAAATTTACAAGATGGATTAAAAATAGTAAGTAATTCAATAATTAAACTTAGTAACATGTATTTTCTACATTTGTTGGGATTTTTATGTATTTTTTAAAATTTTTATGTAATTTTTAACTCATAAATCTCTTAGAAAAAATACTAAAAATAAGTTGAGAGTGACGGTCAGGATTCTCTCCCCTCTTTTCGGACTTTATATGATTTCTAAAGAGATTTATACATCAATTATATCAATATAATATAATGAGATTTAATATAATAAAATTCTATTTTTACTACCGTTTATCCTTATTAAATCTAATTAAATTAAGTTAACTATTATTTTAAACTAACTTAATAATAATATAATTAATAATTTATAAAAAATTGAAAAAAACGAGCTGATCCGGACACGACACGTGTCCGGTGAACCATGCCGACTGGCCGATCTCAAACCAACGCCCGGGCCATGCCGTGCCTAGGGCATGGCCCGTCCAAATTTGGGACGGGCCATGCCAGGGCCATGCCGTGCCTAGGGCATGGCCCGTCCAAATTTGGGACTGGCCATGCCCGGCACGGCACAGCCGTGCCCGGACCGAGCCGGACACTGCCCACTTACTAGGCCCACCCATGAGACCGTATATATATAACTGATTGCTGTCGAGTTGATCTCAGCTAGCTAAAAGAAATCAACATACGACAATTTAACGACTAGTACTGGTACTAGTATTTTTTTTCTTTTCCTTTTTTTTGTTTTCTTTTTCCTGATGAGAGAGAGAGAGAGAGGCGGTAACCTGGTAGTGGTACTAGTATTGCTAGGCTGCGGTAACTAGCTAGCTCGCTCCAAACAAAGATTGAAGGCCACTAGCTAATCATGAGCATATAGAAGGGAGATGGATCATTGAGATTACATATTGAAAGAGATCAAAAGTTTTGGAGTTGGTTTCATTGAGTGAATTTAATGGAACGCTGGAATTATAGTCCATTAATTTTTTTTTTTTAAGATAAATGGTGGGCTCTGTCCTTCGTATTCTGTTAACGAAATTTTAACAGAATATATAACATAATACAAAGTTCATACAACATTACATCTGCAATAAAACTTGATATATAGAGGAATTTTTAAGAGATAGTTTCTCTATAAAGCAATAGTAAATTATAGTCTATTATTTTAGCTCAAAAAATAATAGTAAATTACAGTCTATTATTTTAGCTCAAAAAATAAGTTTTAGAATTTGTTCGTCATTATTAGTAAATTGGAGCCGCTGCCTGCTGCATCTATCCGCATGGATTAATGAAAGACATACAATATTAGTACAACATATCAAATTTGAAACGTGTATACAAATGAAGCAAATATACAGTGAGATCGACAGATCAATCGATGGATTGATTAGCTTGCTAGCCAAGATAATCTGATCATCTAACAGATAATAGTACACCATGCATGTTGTAAGCCCTGTAAATCCGTACCTATGTACTGCAGGGAATAGTTGTTCACTGCTCTATTGCCAAGTGGGAAAATGTTCCTTTTTGAAAGGCGAAAATTATGGAACTTGTTTTGCCCTAAATGTAAGATTTACAGACCTAGGATGGATAGGATGAAGAGGTAATTAAGGACAGACGAACACATAGAGAGCTTAATTTAATCATGCATGCATTTGCATTTACATTTGAGATGGAAATGGGACCTATTCATTTGCATATCACCAGCTCATCTATTATTCTTTTTTTTTTTTTTTAAAGCAGTTGTTAGTGTTTATCCGATAATAATTAAGTTTGTGGACCACCTTTCAGTATGCGAATGGGTTCGGCTCCGTATTCAAGCTTAACCAGTAATGCGCGCAAGTCCTGCATTATTGTACCCGTCGCGTCCAAGAGCTCCCCACATCTAGCTACAGATATGCATGCATGTGACAAAGTTATATATCAACAAGTTGCCCTCGCTTATACTGTTTGGGCCAGTAATTTGTCCACCGTGGATGCACAAATTGTTTTGTAGTCATCATAATATTAAAGAAAAGATTACCGTATTAATTTTTTGCATGAATCCTTCTGATTCACTCTTTTAGGAACAAAAGTTCTTGAACTTAAAATACATGAACTTGTGCTTGTAC